>OX940811.1:2100479-2197418 GCA_954870605.1 Acer campestre
GCCTGATATGGTAACTAAAAATGATAAAAGCTTAAAAATTAGGTATCAAAATGTAAAATTCATTTTTTTAAAAAAAAAACTTTTATAATTTTTTAACTATAAATTATTATTTTTAGTGTTGGGGTCCGCCCCTGTTCTCACCGTTTAATATTGGGCTCCACGTGGTCCAGCACCATCTCCTTCGTCTTCTTCTCTCCATCGTTGGAGTTGTTATTGTTGTCGCCGCTGCCATTGTTAATGTTCTTCCTCTAAAATAATACAAAAAAAAAAAAAAAAAAAATTTAAAATAAAATGAATCAATTGAAACAAAACAACCCGTTTTCTATTTAAAAATAAAAACAACAATAACCCATTTAAAAAAAATTGAAAGAAAAAAAAAAAAAAAAAAACCTTAAAAAGACGATGTCGGAATCGGAGACCGTGTTTTCTCGGCTTAACCATAGTTTTTGTGATTCCTAGATTAACCGTTGAGTTGTGGAAAGTGGTAACTGACAAGAAAGTGGTGGTCTTACTGGACCGGCCGGTGGAAGAGGAGTATATATTGTCAAGACAATCTAGATTCTAGATGTTGATGAAGGTGGTTACAACTAGGGCAAAATAATGATATAGAGATTGGAGAGAGTGTTGTTGAAATAAAATATAAAAAGGAAATTGCTCGGAAATTGCCTGGAAATTGGCAGTGGCAGATACAGCTGTAGCAAAAACAAAAAAATATATATGACGCGGTTTTACCACGTTTTTACCACGGACATGAAACCGACAAGTGTTACTTCATTAACAGTGAAGAGTGCTGCAGCAACTTCGAAAATTGGGAAAGTGAGTCATGACTCATGAAAGTTGGGCTTGACTGGGTGTACGGTCTGTTCACACGTGGAGCGATTTTATTGGTGGGTTTCTATGTAGTGAGTGACAGACGTAATGTCGACGTGGCCCACGTGGGTGCATGCTTGGCTCCATTAAATTTTATAGGGTTAATAGCACAAATAGCCCCTGAACATATAGCGAAATTGCATAGTTCCCTCTAAATTTTTTTTTTCCTGGCATTAAACCCCTCAAACTCCCATAAATTGGCAAAAATGGACGGAATGTTAACTTCCGTCCATTTTTTTGTCACATGCTTCTCACATGGGTCCGTACGAAGCGCAGGGTTGTCATTTCGTCCTAATTTAAAGAAAAAAAAATTTCCTAAAAAATTAATCCCCTCACATCATCATCTTCTCCAAAAACCCAATCCTCTTTCTTCAAAAACAACCGATCCCCTTCTCTTTCTCCAGCCACCACATCTTCTCTCTCTGTCATTCCATCTTGCTCTCTCTCTTTCGTTCCCTCTTCTCTCTTCTATCCATCGACAACTTCTCTCTCTCACTGCATCTTCTCTCTCTGTCATTCCATCTCACTCTCTCTCTCTCTTTCGTTCTCTCTTCTATCCATCGATGAGATCGAGCGATGATCTCCTCCATTTAGAGGCAATTGACGCCGACAATGGTGATTTCTAGTGGGATGGCAGTGGTCCCGTGAGTGAGGATGATGATGGGTTGTGATGGAGCTGGTTGTAGATGGTGATGTTGTGATGAGCTGGTTTGATTTGGTGGTATGGGTTTGATTTGGGATTGATTCGACTGTTGGTGGTGGATTGATTTGGGTTTAATTCGACCGCCGGTTGTGGTTTGCGTGGGTTTGTGTAGGGATTTTTGTTGGGTGTAGTTGATGGTGGGGTTTGGTGATTGATGTTGAATGTGGTTATTGACTGATGAATCTGAAGAGCTTGGAGATGGTGTTGTGATGATACTGAACAAGATATGGTGATGAATTCCAAATAGTGTTCTTGAATTTGTGGTTTGTGGTGATACTGAACATGATCTGGTGATGAATTCTAGATAGTGTTCTTGAATTTTAATTTTTATTTATTTAATTATATTGATGTATTATTTATATATATATTTAGTACTTTAGAAAAAAAAATTATATATATAGATTTAAAAAAACTTAATTTTTTAAAAACCCAACTTTACCCCTAACTGTAGCTGCACGAGAAGGTCATGTGACAAAAAAATGGACGAAAGTTAGTATTCTGTCCATTTTTGCCAATTTATGGGAGTTCGAGGGGTTTAATACTAGGAAAAAAAATTCAGGGGGCACTATGTGATTTCGCTATATGTTCAGGGGGTACTGGTGCTATTAACCCAATTTTATATTAACACCGCGTCAATCATATTGGAATTTATGGAAACCAAATATTAATAGGATGGTTCAATTGCTTTCTTGTAAAATACATAGCTGTCCACCTCCAATTTGTATAGTTCTGTATAATTTTATTCATTTTTGGGTTTTGAGAAAGTGCAGTTCTATATAGTTTTTTTTTTTTTTTTTTTTTTGAAAGGAAATTTCATAAATCAAACACCCACCAAGGGGTTGGACTCCGAACAAACAATAGACTCCAGGAAAGGAGGGCAAACCTCCAAACAAGACAAGTTCGTAACCGAACTAATGGCCAACTTAGCCAACAAATGAGCAGCATTATTAGCAGACCTAGGAACAAAAGAAATAGCAATCTGAAACTGCCTAGATAAAGAAACAATATCCTCAATAATGACACCAATATCAGCACCAGACTTGCAACCAGAATTAACCAAATCCACCACAAACTTAGCATCACTCTCTAAGACAGCTGGAAGAAGACCAGCGCCAATAACAAACCGTAAACCTTGCAAGATAGCAAAGGCCTCTGCCACAGGAGGGGAAAAACAAGCAGTAATTTTCTGAGCAGAAGAACCAGCAAAAAGACCTAAATTGTTACGGATAATCACACCCACACCAATCACCTGGTTACCCGAATGGATTGCAGCATCAGTATTCACCTTCATGAAGCCAACAGGCGGAGCAATCCATCTCACATCTCGACCAGCAGCAACAGGGAGCGAAGGGGGAGAGGAAGAATTAGCCAAGTTAGCACGCCTAACCTCCTCCAAAAAACAAGAAGCCCACTCAACAACACATTCGTTCCTGACAGGGGACGAACCATGAACCTGTTGATTACGTCTATACCAGTTCCTCCACCAAACCACACACAGCAGTTCCAACTCCAGAGGGCGGAGAACACGATTACAGGAAATAAAAAAGTCATGAAAACTCATATTGTCATTCCACAGAGCACCCACAGGCAAGGAAACTGAATTACGGCAACCCTTAAGAAGGTCACAACCCCAAAGAGAGTGGACAGTTGTTTCAGGCAGCCTCCGACAGATCGGACAAATGCCATCAGTTTGGATACCACGATTCGCGAGATTAAGCAGGGTAGGCACCCAATTTTTACAAGCCTTCCATAAGAAGCTTCTAATTTTAAGAGGAACACTAATCTTCCAAATTGAAGTCCAGTCCTCAGAGACAGCAGAACCAGAAGGAGAATTAATAGAAGATAAAACTTCACCCAATTTATAGCCACTCTTAACCGAATACTCACCATCCTTCTCATGATGCCACAGCAGAGAATCATCAGCCTTAGAACCAAGAAGCAAACTTAAAATAGCTGCAGCCTCTTCAGGACAGAAAGACTGTCTGATAAGTTGAGTATTCCACCCTCCAGAAGGATGAAAAAGAATCCGAACCATAGCCTCCTTCTCAAACATCGGGGGGGACTGAACCTTAAAAGAATGTGGTCTCGGGACCCATCGATCGATAAAAATCGAAATAGACGATCGGGTCCCCACCCGCCATCTCGAACCAGCCTCAACAATATCACACCCCCAAAGAAGGCTTTTCCACGCAAAAGAATCCAAACCACCAGCCGTAGCATGCAGGAAGTCCCCAGTAGGGAAATATCTGCTCTTAACCACTCTTGCAACCAAAGAGTTAGGCCATTTAATAAGTCTCCAACACTGCTTAGCCAACACTGCTTAGCCAACATTGCCTGGTTAAAAAGCGAAAGATCCCGAAAACCCATACCCCCCACATTTTTACCAGTGCAAAGCTTGGCCCAGGACCCCCAATGGAGCTTATTTGCCGACTCAGAGCTCCCCCACCAGAACCTAGAGCAAAGGCGATGAATGTCCGAAATGAAACCCTTAGGCAACCGAAAAAGGTTCATAGCATAGGAAGGGATTGACTGAATAACAACCTTAAGAAGAACCTCTTTCCCCCCTGTAGAAAATAACTTATGGTTCCAGCCTGACACTTTATTCCAAATTCTGTCTTTTAACCCATCAAATAATTGCTTTTTACTCCTACCCGCAAAGCTAGGAAGCCCAAGATATCTATCATGGCAATTAACTAACTTCACACCCACAATCGAAGCCTGACGCCTACCTTCCATTCTAGGGACAAGTTTACTAACACACAAGGCCGATTTCTCGAAATTCACCACTTGCCCAGACGCTAACTCATAATCAGCCAAAATACCACTAATAGCTCTACAATTCCTACTATTAGTTTTGGCGAATAATAAGCTATCATCAACAAAGAATAAATGGGATATAAAAGGGCTAGTACTACCACATCTATAACCTGTAATATCACCCTCCATCACAGCTCTATTAATCAGACACGAAAAACCTTCACCACACAGCAGGAACAGGTATGGAGACAACGGATCCCCCTGACGAAGCCCACGAGTAGGTTTGAGAGAACCACAGACTTCCCCATTAATAAGGAAAGAAAAGGAGACAGAGGTAACACAACGCATAATACGGTCCACCCAGGCATCCGAAAAACCCAATTTCACCATCATGGCCGACAAGAAGCCCCACTCAATCCGATCATACGCCTTAGACATATCAAGTTTAAGAGCAATAGAACCTTGTTTACGCAACCGAGTACGGATTCCATGCATACATTCAAACCTAATGATAGCATTATCAGTGATCAACCTCCCATGGACAAAGGCACTCTGCGACTCCGAAATAACATCCCCAAGAGCCCCACGAAGTTTATCCGCAATAGCTTTAGCGACAATCTTGTAGATAACAGTACACAAACTTATAGGCCGAAAATCTGTTATAGAAGAAGCATTAGCAGATTTTGGAATCAAGGTAACCAGCGTCCTATTAACCTCATCAAGAGGATCCCCATTATTAAGACTCCGGAGACACGCCATCGTAACACTCCCACCCACAATATCCCAATTTTTTTGAAAAAATAAAGCAGGCATACCGTCAATACCAGGAGCTTTCGTCGGAGCCATATCAAAGAGTGCCTTCTTAACCTCTGCCGCAGTGAAAGGCAAGTCCAGACGGTCCCTACTTCTCTGAGAAACCTTCACAGGAACCACATCAAGAACCTTCTTCCAATTATCACTCGTCGGATTACCAGATTTAAAGAGAACCTTAAAATAATCCAAGACAATATTCTGAATCCCAGCTCTAGAATCACACATAGCACCGGTTGAATCCAACAGACCCACAATGGAATTCCTGGCTCTCCTCGCAGAAGCCTTCTGATGAAAAAACTTCGTATTACAATCCCCTTCTTTCAGCCAACTCTGTCTTGACCTCTGCTTCCAGCATATTTCTTCAGTCTCCAACAGCCTCTCCAACTGCACCTCAACAACCCTTACTTCATCCCAGGAAGAGAGATAACCCGCCCTTGTAATTCTAGCAAGCTTCTCTTTAACCTCCTTGATATCCCTCCTCAAAGCCAACCTATGGATTTTATTCCACCGATCCAAATTTCTGGCACACATCGCAATATTAGCATTCACCCCACGCAAACCAGTTCTCAAATCAGCGCCATTCCAACTGTCACAAACAATTCGTTTACACTCCTCCTCATCAGCCTAACAAGCCTCAAAGAAGAACCTTTTACAGTGCCTCGGTACACATCTTCCAAAGGAACCAGAAGATTCAAAGACTTCCACAAGAATAGCACGATGATCCGACGACCCAAAACCCAAATTTCTCACCCCCGACTCCGGAAACGCCAGCTTCCAATCCATACTACACAACCCACGATCCAATCTCTCCTGAACGAGACCAACACTCCTCCTATTCGACCAAGTAAAAACAGGCCCCGAAAAACTCAAATCATTAAGATTACAATCATCCAAAGCTTCTCTAAAATTAGTCATCAAAATTCTAGAGTGAAGCCTACCTCCAGATTTTTCAGAATCAACCAACAATTCATTAAAATCATCCAGACATGACCAAGGGAGATTCGACAAACAGCTCAACCGCCGAAGAAGGGACCAAGAATGGATCCTCTGAGAAGGACCAGGATCACCATAAAAGCCCGTCAGCCTCCACAATTTAGAAGAATGAGAGGCAATCCTAACATCAATATGAAAATTAGAAAAAGAGAGCAAATCAACACTAACTGTATCAAGCCAAAATAAACACAAACCACCACTTAACCCCAAACTTGCTAGCGAAACCCAACCGGACACGATAACTCTCCAACACAACTGAACTAGCTTTAGTTTCCAAAACAAATAGAATACTCGGCTTGAAAGTACGCTTCAAGTCCGACAACGTACGGAATGCCCGTGGGTTACCCACACCACGAGCATTCCAAGAGATGCAATTCATGGGTCCCGGCGGGTCGGAGAAAGCCGACCGGCCGATACAAACACTTCATTGCAAGCTTCAGACGCATCCGACTGCAGTTCTATATAGTTAGATCATCTCCAATGCATATGTTAATACAAATGCCAAATTTGGCATAAAATATAGTGAAATGTTATATTTTAGCATTGTACTTAAATGTAAAATTTTATTTGATATGCTATTTTTTTATTTTTTTATTATTTAAAATTATAAAAGTCAACAATTACAACCAATGCATTCATTAATGCATTCAATGAATGCCTTGAATATTTTGTTAAAATTGTTTCAATCTCAATCTTCCCTACCAAATTTATTAAATTTTTATTATTTAAAATTAAAAAGTCAACAAATATGGCTACATTTATTGCTGTGCCAAATTTGGCATATGCTATATGCCAAATTTGGAACTGTGCAAATTTGGCACTTGGCACAGTTTTTAGCATTGCATTAGAGTATAATTTTTTTACGTTGTGCTAAATTATAGCATTGACACAATGATTTAGCATTGCATTAGAGATAATCTTACAATATAGTAATGTGTGCAAGATAAAATTCCATATCTGATTTACCATTACATTGTGCAATATGGGTAATCGATTATGTACTTATTCGGTTGTTGAAGTTGTTTCTTATGGTTTTAATATATTGTTAGCTTTGAGACATGTGGGTTCCTGAGAAATTCGTATATACATATGAGGAGGTGCAGAATTCTGATTAGAGCTTATTTGGTTGGGTTTTTAAAAAACTTATATTTATAAAAGATCTACTTATATTATATTTGGTTTGTAGATTTTTTTTTAAATGTCTATTTTGAGAATCGTCCTGCTATGAACTTTTGACTAGTAGAAGTTTAAACTCTACTAATCTTTAGTGAATTTAAAATAAACAATATTAGAAGCTCAATCGAAAAACTTTAAAAAAAAAAAAAAAAAAAAAAAAAAACCCTAAATAAAGATTTGTAGAGCTGTAAGATAGTCACTACAAGAATAAATAAGATTTATGACACAAAATAATGATGATTTTTTAAAACCGTCAAATAGTCTTAATGGTTTTTAAAAACTGTCATAAGGTCTTGATAGTTATTGAAAACAGTTATAAAAGTATGATGGTTTTAAAATCCATCATAACGTCATGACAGTTTTTAAAAACCGTCATGAAGTTATGACGGTTTTTTAACCATAATAAATCCATGACGGTTTTTAGCTGTCATAATCATTTATAATAAAAAATATATAATTTACAAACCCTAATTACCCTACACTCTTTTTATCAATCACATTATCTCACTGCAACCACCATTCTTTCATTCTCACTCTCACATTCTCTGTTTCCTCTGTTTATTCATTATCTTCTTCTTCATCCACCACAACTCAAGGTTTCAACTACATCTTACATCTTTTCACCTTATTTATATGTTTCTTTTACTATTTTTTTTTATATGATTGTTTTATTTTTTTCCCTACATATTTTGGGTTTTATTTATATGATTGAGCATTTTTTTTGTTCTTTTATATGATTGTTTTTACTAGATTCATATATATATATATATATATTCTTGTTTTTTTTACTAGATTCTTATACAATTTTAATTTTGTATTTCTAGTTTTTATTAATGTTATTGAAATTATTCTATACCACTTGTGTTTTATTTTATTTAATTGATACATAACTTTTTTTTTTTTTTTGTGTTTCAATCATGCAGGTTATCAACATGAAGATTGTAACATTCTCTGGAATTATTTGTTCAAATCGAAGTATTATTAGATGAACTTTGCAATTGTAATTTTTTTTTTTTTTAGTTAAGACATTTTATATTTTGTATCTATGTTTTTTTTTTCATACACTCATACTACTGCATATTTTTTTATGTTTTTTTTTTTTTTTTTTTTTTTTTTTTTTGGGTATAGCTATTTATTGTGTGTGAGATTTTTGTTCAATAAAATTGAAGAATGACATTTATATTTTTAATGATTTATTTAATTTCATAAAATTAATTAAATTAATTAAATTTTAAATATGTATTAATATTAAAAGATTTAATAAGAATAATAATTAAAATTATTTAAAATAAAAAACAATTTCACAAGAAATATGATGGGTAAAAACCATCAAGAATTTATGATATGAAATACCGTCATAAACTTATGACGCTTTTAAAACCGTCAAGAAATTGTTCTTGACGCTGAGATTAATGATGGTTTTTAAACGTCATGAATTGCTTGTTATGACGGTTTTTCTCCATCATAAAACCTCTTTTTTCTTGTAGTGAGTAGCCAACCGATCAAGCTCTTATAATTTGAATATTATATAATTAGAAAATTACGGAATCCCATAGTTTAATGTTGGTGTGTATATACATAAACCCACAAATGTAGTGTACAAATTGTATCGAAGGGCAGGTGTTGAATTATATATATTTATATCCAGTGAAATAAATGGTAAAGATATAAAGTTTTAAATTCATCAAAATATTTTTCTGCGCGCAATTAATTATAATTATGTCATTATTGGCAGATGGTAGTGAATCCATAGTAATCATTCAAATAATAATAATAACAATAACTGGTATGATAGAACAAACATTTGGTTTCTGATAATAGCACCTATGCAACTGTCCAACTGGATACCCATTCTCATCTCCACCATGATATGAGAATCTGTTACGGTTATCGTGTCGACCCTTCGGCTCCATTTTGGTACCCATTTTCCCACCGCCTCCGCTACCGCCTTCAGTTTTATCTACACCATCATTATCTCTGTTGCAATCACTGCCATCACCGCCGCTGCCTGCTTTTGCCTCACTCATAGCATGCGCCACCCTCCACCTCGCCATCTGTGCCGCATGCACCGCCTTGTCCTGTGCCAGTTTCGCCTGCAGCCTGATACTTAAAAATGATAAAAACTTAAAAATTATGGTACTAAAATGTAAAATTCATTTTCTTAAAAACACTTTTTATAATTTTCTTAACATAATTTTTTTTTAGTGGTGGGGTCCGCCCATGTTCTCACCATTTATACTTTGCGGTTTCCGCCCCGGGATCCATGAGGTCCGCCCCTGTTCTCACCATATCTCCAAAGGTATTTAATCTCATTAGACGGCGTTTTGGGGGTGACCCAGCACCATCTAGGCATCTCCTTTGTCTTCTCTCCCTCGTTGGAGTTGTTATTGTTGTCGCCGCTGCCATTGTTGACGTTCTTCGTCTAAAATAATACCAAAAAAAAAACATGAATCAATTGAAACAAAACAACCCGTTTTCTATTTAAAAATAAAAACAACGATAACCCATTTAAAAGAAAAATGAAAGAAAAAAGAAAAAGAAAAAGAAAGAACCTTAAAAATGTAAGCGAACAAACGTCACTATACATGCGGAAGCGTTGCCGGATAGAACACAAACAAATACAATAAAAAAGAAAAGGTAAGATGAAGAGAAGTAATTAAATCCAATTACACACAACACAAGAATTTACGTGGAAACTCAAATTAGGGAAAAAACCACGACTGTCAGGACGATAAGAAAGTTCTAATATTTAGTAAATTGTTACAACCACACACTCAGGATCTCTCTCTAAATAATACCCCAAACCCAATTACACTCAATGCTCTCTTTGAGATCTCTCTAGTATTTGCTATTTTTGCTCCACCACAAATAACCTAGTTATTATGGTCTATTTATATGAATTACAGGGAGTTTAGACTAAAAGAAAATCCTACTCCTATACGTACAATAATTACTTGTTCTACATAAATACTATTTCCTATTTATGACAAGTCTTCTTATAAGGGGAAATCTTTTTCCTATTAGAACTTCTAGAAGCAACATATTTCCTCTTCCATGAATATTTCTTGATTTAACGCATACTTGTGATTGACTACGATTCAAGTTACAGTTGGCCACCTGCTTCCTAAACCATGTTGATATTAACCACTCAGAAAACCGTGATCCATGCGCCACATCGTCATCTATCGCTTTTGGTACCGCTATGACACCCACAGTGGTCATCACGTCGGTATCCACTGGAATGGGACCACTCTCGCTTGCGCTGCCGAAATTCACAGCAGTGTCCTACCGTTGCCATTACCGATGTCAAAGCCACAGCGGCAGCGATTTGAATTGTTCGTCGCTTCTACTATTCGTCACGTCTTCTAAACCTTATACTCTCAAATGCTCTCACGTCTCCAGGAAGTGTCCGTATTGGTAAATCGTGTTTGGTAACCATTGGAATATTCAAGCCATATCCAACAAAAAAGACGATGTCGGAATCGAAGACCGTATTTTCTCAGCTTGAACATAGTTTTTGTGATTCCTAGATTAACTGTTGTTGAGTTGTGGAAAGTGGTAACTGACAAGAAAGTGGTGATCTTACTGGACCGGCCTATGGAAGAGGAGTATATATTGTCAAGACAGTCTAGAATCTAGATGTTGATGAAGATGAAGTTACAACTAGGGCAAGTGTTTATTATAGGAGTAATTGCACAAACCTCCCCTGATTTTAAGCCTAATTGTAACTAAGTGGACCTTTTGCTCAAAATTACACAAACCTCCCCTAATATTAGTTGACTTCTATTAAAATTAACTTTGACCAAACTTTTAGGATAAAATGACTTTAATGCCCTTATTTGTATTATCTTAAAACCTAAAATAAATAATCAAATAAATATTATCTAGTAAAATCAATTTTAATAAATAGTGAGGATAATGTTATTATTATTTTTTAAAGATATTTATCACCCATTTTCAGAGATATATTATATAATATATAATAAAAATGTTAAAGATAATGTGCAATTAACCCAAAAAAAAAAAATAACAACATTATCCTCAATAGTTTTATTATATATTATATAATATATCTCTGAAAATAGTGATGAATATTTATAAAAAAAAAATTATCCTCATTATTTTTAATAATATTTAAAATTATTATTATATAATATTTATTTAATTATTTATTTTAGGTAATAAAATAATACAAATAGGGGTATTAAAGTCATTTTATCCTAAAATTTTAATCAAAGTTAATTTTAACGGAAGTCAACCAATATTAGGGGAGGTTTGTGTAATTTTAAGCAAAAGGTCCACTTAGCTGCAATTAGGCTTAAACTTAAGGGACCGTTTATTATATAAAGATTGAAAAGTGACATGTGAATACAGCTCATCAAAGAGACGCGTGAGGCTTACAGCTGTTTTTTAATAATAAGAGACACAAATACTGGAGAACATTTTTGCTCACCCCCTTCAAGCGAGGTAACCATTACCCCCTCTTAAATAGATGACATGTGTCATAGAGGAGTAAATTTTTAGACAATTTTACCTCTCCATAGACACATGTCATGTGTATGGGAGGGGGAAGTGCTGACCCCCCTTGAAAGGGGTGAGCAAAATGCACTCCTAATACAGCTGTTTTTTGAATAATAGGAGACGCGTGACCGCATGAGGTTTACATGTGATTCCACATTCTCATCAACGCGTCGTAAATACAGCTGTTTTTTTTTTTTTTGAATAATAAGAGACGCAAATACAAAGTGGAAAGTGACCGATGAGTTACTGACAATTATTTTTATTTTTAGGTCATCTTAGGTAATGAATTGGGACTTAGTGGTCCTTCTCAATATTTGTAGTGGCAATCTTTGTCCATTTTTTATTTGCAACGTGGAAATTGCTTGGAAATTGCTTGGGAAATTCTTTATTTGAAAAAATATATATAAAAAGGAAATTGCTTGGAAATTGCATTGCGGATACATTTGAATAATATATAAGAGACGCCTGACTGGCTGAGGTTTACATCTGAGTCCAGAGTCTCATATTTCACCGATTTTTCTTGGAAAGAAAACAGAATCTCATAGAGAAACACAAAGAAGAAAAAAAAATCACACGCTGCATTTCTTCACTTTTGAATATCTCTTCAGATTTTCAAATCGAGAGCCCTTTATGAGAGAAAGAAGAAGAAGAGAATAACAAAATGGGAAGCTAAATTAACACAAGCTTTGTAGAGATCAGAAGATCAGGAATGTAAGTTTACATATTAAAGTGAAATGTTTATTGTTTAATCATGAAATTAATGTTTCTCTTTATATGTGTGATAGACTGATACTGATGGTTTCTATTGTTATTTCACTTATTATGCAGTGCATCAAGCAAGCAATCAACAAGATGGATCATGTATCTGTTGAGGTGGTTGAGCTAGCAAAATATTTGAAAGGTAAGATTGATACCTTAAAACCGTTGTCTAAAGATTGCTGTATTTATCTAGTTCCTCCAAAAATTAGAATGTTAAATGAATCCCTTTACACACCCAAGATGGTCTCTATTGGCCCCCTCCACCACCGTAGGGAAGAATTAAAAGCTATGCAAGAGCATAAACTAAGATGTTTGCAACAGTTTCTTAAACGAACTCATGTGCACATGGTGGAATTTCTTACATATATAAAGGATAGGGAAGCAAAATTGCGTAATTGTTATGTAGAAACCATCAATTTTGAAAGTGATGAATTTGTGAAATTGGTTTTATTGGATGCTGTTTTTCTTATAGAGATCTTTCTTCGATGTAATCCTAAAGTTTGCAAGAAAGTAACACTGGACCGTATATTTACAAACCCCGGAATGATAAAGGATATAGTGCTTGACATTATGCTCTTAGAAAATCAGCTACCAATTTTCATTCTGGAGGACTTGTTTACGTTAGCAAAGCCTGATTTTACTAGGAATTCTCTGAGTCAACTTGCACAATTTTTCTTCAAATGTCATATATGTAAAGATGTTTTGATAGATGAAAGTTTGATAGGATCGTACTTCTCTAGTGCGGATCATTTTGTTGATCTGCTAAGACTTTGTCTTCAGCCACCAAAACGTGATGACACCAAAAGGCTAGATGATTCTGAAGCTGTACCCAATGTAACAAAACTTCATCAGTCTGGAGTTAAGTTTAAGTTGGCAACAGAAACCGAGGCAACAAAAACCGAGAATTTGCTTGACATAAGATTTAGTAAGGGTATTTTGGAAATTCCAAAATTGACAATAGGAAATATGACAGAACAATTATTAAGAAATCTCCATATCTTCGAGGGATTGCACTGTGATACTAATTATATGAACGACTATAGTGTGATCCTCAATCGCCTTTTAAACACTTCAAAAGACGTTGAATTGTTAATTCATATCGGAGTTATTGATAATCGGATTTTAGATAGTGAAGGGGTGTCAACACTTTTTCAGCAACTTAGCAAAGATGCTAGAGTATGTAAAGAAAATTTCTACTATTCGGGTCTCGTTAAGGATCTTCAGAGCTATTGCAAATCTCCATGCCATAAGTGGAAGGCAAACTTGAAGCAAAACTATTTCAACACTCCATGGGCCTCCATCTCTGTTATTGCAGCTGTTATCATCCTTGTACTCACTTTCATACAAACTGTTTGTTCTATCAAAGGACTGTAGGTTTTTGTTTTTGATTTTGTTATGTTAGACAAAAGGATTGATGATGTACTTATTATTGGTTGAATCGTATGTTCATTTATGTTTTTCTTATAAATATTATGTTCATTTATTTTACTACAAAAATGCAATATATTATATATCAATAGGTTGGTATCAACTATTTCTCAAAGGATTTGGCCTAGAAATTCCATTTTGTTGCCCAATTTACATGCATGATTGATAATTTCTAAGATATTCTTATTATAATTAATAGTTTTTTAAGGGACCTCCTCTACTCCTCTTCCACCATCATTGTTCATTGAACATGTTAGAAAATGAAAGATTTTATTCTAATCTAGGTGTGAATTAATTTGCAAACCTTGGTCACTCAACTACAACCTAATTTTAAAATTAAAAAAATCAACCTACCCTACAAACAAACAAACCAACAAAACAATCAATGGTGCTCCACAAATAAACCTAATGCAATGGACATACATCTTTCCTAGATTAGACTTCTAAAAATTTGAAAGATTATATGTGAATGTGATTATTTATTTACATAAGTTTTAACTCAAATCAACAAAATATCAATTTTAGATTAGTCCATCCGAAATTTTTTTTCTAGCTATAGAAATTATCAAATGTATGGGTAGAAATGTAGAATGATATCGTCTTAAGTCTAATTTGGTTGATATATTACAGGACTATACTGCCTAGATTGGAAAAAGAAGTGATAAATTCTTATTCTAACGATACTTTTTTTACTATTTTTAATCTTTAATGAGCAACAGCGAACTTGGTTGATGTTGAAGATCCAATGTCGTTGTCGAAGCAGCTGATGCGGATATTTGTTAATTATATATAATAGCCCTTTGAACCAGACAATATAATTGTGTATTATACCCATACATGAGAACTGATTCTTATGGAGATGGAGAAGAGAAAACAAATTAACATGGTCAATGAGGTCAAGTTTCCATGAAATATGGGGCATCCATATGGGTTCACAATTTAGAACTTCAAAATCGTGTTTATGTCGTTTTAGAAAATAATAGTTTAATAGGAAGTTCAACGCGTTTTTAATATGTATTTTTTTTGTTTAATCTAAATAATTTTCTAATCAACATGAAGAGAAACAAGTTAATTCATTTTTATTTGTTAATATTATTTATGATTAAGATTTTTAGATAGGATTCATTTATTATTTCTTATGGGAAAATTCAGTTCTGCAAAATACCATGAAAATATGCAAGTGATCAAACTGTCTTATAGCTTATATATGTGCACACAAGATCTCTCAAAAACTCTATGAAAATCAACATGTCTCTCAATTGATTCAAAAACTGCAAACAAGTTCATGCAGGAATTGATCATCAAAATGGCAAGATTCATCAAGTGGACAAGAAGTGATCATCTACAAAGAGTAGTTTTACCGACAAGTTACTTAGAAGGTTAGATGATGTCAATGATTCCGGGGTCTTTGGAGCTGGCTATGGAGGAAGAAGTGGTGGTGGTGGGGGTGGCGGTGGCGGTGGAGCTGCTGTGTGTGGTGGATATAAACAGGCTCAAATGAATATCACTCTTCACACATACATGCCATCATCATTGACAACTTGTGGTTTATTGGTTGGTTGACTAACTAGCTAGCTTCAAGGAGCATGCAATTAAAATAAGAAGTCTCAAGTGCTATGCTTCTTTTTTTTTTTTTTTACAACAAAGTAACACAATTATGTGTTACTATATGTGTAATCTGTTTGAATATGAATGATATTGTTTGATTAAAAAAAATTATAGTAAACTTTTAAGTATTCACAACCATATAATTATATGTATATGGTTGGTGAATTTCAACATCTAGATGGATAAATCCGTTCAAGCACTTCAACATGTAATTGAGAATGACTCATGTCTATTTTCTGATAATCAATTCTATCAAACCTTTGTCTTGTAATACATGGAAAAATCTTGAACGGAACGGAGCAGAGTGGATGCACCTCACATATCCCGTCAGGGACGAAGCTATGAAGGAATTTGAGGGGGCAACGGCTCCGCAACCTCTTGGAAAATTCATTTTTAGTTTTTATAATTAATTGATTTTTTTTTTCTTTTACCCTTCTTAATTACACCCCATACAGTACATCCGACAATTGGAAAAGGAATTATGTACCGTGGTAAGATAATATAATTCCTGTGATTGATTTTTTATACCACAAAACATTATTGTTGGTAGGGTTAGATGCATTGAAGTTTTTCTCGATCCGGACAATTAGTCATTCTTGCTTTATATGTCCTAGAAATTCCATTTCATTGTCCGATATAATTTACATGAATGATTGATAATTTCTAAGATATACTTATTATAATTAATTGTTTTTTAATGGACCTACTCTAGTCCTCCTCCACCATCATTGTTTATAGAACATGTCAGAAAATGAAAGAAAGATTTTAATCTAATCTAGGTGTGAACTTGCAAAACTTGATGACTCAACTAAAGCCTAATTTTAATAATTAACAAAGATCAACCTACCCTACATACAAACAACCCAACAAACAATCAATGGGTATATATATCTTTCCTAGATTTGACTTCTAAAAATTTGAAAGATCCCTCTGACTCGTGATTATTTATTTACCTAAATTATAACTCAAATCGATTATATATATACATAGAATCTCTCATAAAGGATTTCGTATTTTAATTTCTGTAAAGACTTTAATGAAATCATATTAATTTTTATGAATTTTAATATTGTTTTTTTTTTTTTTTTTTCTAATGATAAGTTCAATCGAATGTATCTAACTAAAACTATTTATCCCAATTTTGTTAAATACAAAAGCATAGAAAAATTGGACAATATATAGGAAAATTCAAGAAAAATAGTTCTAGTATCTGAAAAATTCTCAAATATTATTCATAGGTAGATTCTAATGAACTTATCATCTACAAAAAAAAAAAAAAAAAATCTCAAAATTTATAAAAATCATATGTTATAAGAGACTCACTCTTACATATATCTTCTAGTGACGGAGCTTCTTTGGGTTGGGCTGGGCTGAGCTACAGGCCAACACAATTTTTTTGGAAAAGAATAGTAGTTTTAATTAATTTTTATTTTATTAGAAAAAGAAAAACAAATAATTCTAATGAAAGTCCCTATCAATTTGAGCTGAACCCACTCGAAAAAAGATTTCTGGTTAAGCCGCTGTCTTTTGCAAAGTAAAAATTGTCAAATGTAGGGGTAGAATTATATCGTCTTAAGTCTAATTCGGTTGGTGCTTTGAATCTTAATTGAGGAGAGGATCCATGTCCGAACGTATTATACTTTAGTTTGAGTCGTACGAAACGGATTGTAATTGAACCGGATTTGGGTCAAATGTAGGGGCGATTACTTGCATTCACTGGTTGTCATCATGTATAGGCAATGAAAATGCCCACTTCTTCCTCCGGGCTTTTATTGGAAAAAGATAGCACAAGCAGAGTCAGCAGACACGTCTGAGGTCAAGTTCAGACAAAGACGTGCCCCGCAACACTTTGCACTAATTATGAAATTCAAATTGAAAAACAAAAACAATCAGAGAAAAAGATAGCTACTTGTTTCCATTTGTACAACGGCAACTTTCCTTTATAACAACTACCCGTTGAAAAAGGAAACACTTCTGAAAAACAATCTTTTTATTTTTTTTATTTTTTTTTTTACTTCTCCTTATAATTCCAAAAAACTAAAACCAGCAGCACGAATCATAAGGGTAGATATTTTCCGTTATAATTTAGACGGTATTAGATTTCAAAAAGAAAATTACTAACCCAAAAACCTATAGAGTTAATATGGATAACAATTATTAAAATTTTGGTATGGAACAATATTTTCTTCTAAATGATATGAATTTTAAAAGTATTTTTGAATTAAACGAGAGAAGGTTGGTCTAGTAGTAAAACCATTCATATCTACACCACGAGATTACAGGTTTGAGTCTTTCCCCTTGTGTTAATAGATTAATGAAGGTGGGGAGAAAAAATATAAGAAGAAGGTCCATATCCATTTTCAATATATTCATTAATATCCATTAAAACTGGTATTTACTTTCTTAATCCGAATGATTCGGGATTATTTCCTAGTTCCCATACTAGCACACCATCATCGAAAGAGCACTTAAAACAACTACCGAATAAAGGTTTGTCGAGCTTTTGAGATAGTAGAAAACCCAACTACCAAACAAGCTCTTATAATTTGTACGTGTATAATTAGAAAATCCCTGGGTTAAGATTTCTTTTTTTATTTTTTTATTTTTTTTGTAGGTGTGTATATACATACACCCACAAACGTACTGGTATAAATTGTATTGAAGGGCAGGTGTTGAATTATATATATATCCAGTGAAATAAATGGTTTCTTCTGGTAAAGGTATAAAAGTTTTAAATTCCAAAATATTTTTCTACACGCAATTTATAATTATTTCATTATTGGCAAATGGTAGTAATATAAGTGAATCCACAGTAATCAATCAAATAATAATAATAATAACCGTAAAAGAAAAAAAAAAATCTAATAATAAAAATAACAATAAAAATTACTAAACTCACACCTGAATTGGTATGATAGAACAAACATTTGTTTTCTCATAATAGCACCTATGCAACTGTCCAACTGGATACCCATACTCATCTCCACCATGATATGAGAATCTGTTACGGTTATCGTGTTGACCCTTAGGCTCCATTTTGGTACCCTTTTTCCCACCATCACCGCCACCGCCTTCAGTTTTACCCCCACCATTATTATCGCCGTCGCCATCATCGCAGCTTCCATTACCGCCGTTGCCATCGCCATCGCCATCGATGTTGCCATCACCGCCTGCTTCGACAGATGGTCCCAGCACTTTCAGCGACCGCAGCCGCAGCGTCAGATGCAGCGTCAGTGACTCAGTCAGCGACTGCAACTGCTGCGGCGACAACTTCACCTGCAGCTGCAGCTGCTGCAGTTGCTGCAGCTGATGCACCCGCTGCGGCATCACCTGCTCCAGCGTCAGATGCTCCAGCTGCGTCAGCTGCTGCAGCGTCAGCGGCAGCTGCGGCTGCTTGATATGGTTACTAAAAATGATAAAAGCTTAAAAATTAGGTACCATAATGTAAAATTCATTTTTTTTAAAAAAAAATTATAATTTTTTATTATAAATTATTATTTTTAGTGTTGGGGTCCGCCCCTCTTCTCACCGTTTAATATCGGGCTCCATGGGGTCCGCCCCTGTTCTCACCGTATCTCCAAAGTTATTTAATCTCATTTGACGGCGTTTTGCGGGGTGATCCAGTACCATCTCCTTCGTCTTCTCTCCATCGTTGGAGTTGTTATTGTTGTCGCCGCTGCCATTGTTAATGTTCTTCCTCTAAAATAATACCCAAAAAAAAAAAATTAAAAAATTAAAAAAAAAAAATGAATCAATTGAAACAAAACAACCCGCTTTCTATTTAAAAATAAAAACAACAATGACCCATTTGAAAAAAATTGAAAAAAAAAAAAAAAAAACCTTAAAAAGATGATGTCGGAATCGGAGACCGTGTTTTCTCGGTTTAACCATAGTTTTTGTGATTCCTAGATTAACCGTTGAGTTGTGGAAAGTGGTAACTGACAAGAAAGTGGTGGTCTTACTGGACCGGCCGGTGGAAGAGGAGTATATATTGTCAAGACAATCTAGATTCTAGATGTTGATGAAGGTGAAGTTACAACTAGGGCAAATTATATAGAGATTGGAGAGAGCGTTGTTGAAAAAAAATATAAAAAGGAAATTGCTCGGAAATTGCCTGGAAATTGGCTGTGGCAATACAGCTGTGGCAAAAAAAAAAAAAAAAAAATAGGGTAAATTGCAATAACATACCCTGACGTTTGCCTATAATACTGCTAGATCGAACTTTTACCTTAATTACAGAATAATACCCTTGACTGGTTTGACTACAGTTAACGTTAACAGTAGGGTTAACTTTGAGATTGAAATGTCTAAAATGTCCTTCCTTGAAAATTAATAATACAAAAATCATTATAAAATTATTTATATAGTATTTAATTAATTATTTAAAAAAAAAATGGATGGAGGAGATCAGATTTCCTCCATCCATCTTCTAATCTCATCCATTGATTTTTTTAAAAAAAAAATTAAAACAAAAATCAAAATCACTAAACACTTCCTTTCAATTTAAATTTTCTTTTCACTTTCTCTTACATTTTCTTATCAACCAAACAAAATAAAAATATTGAATTACTAATTAAATTGTAGATGCAGATTACAAATATATAATGCATGAACAACACATCTAAATCAAACCCAGAAAAAAAAAATCAAAAATACAAAAACTACATCTGCGTTGGTCTCGTCCAGTCCACAAACCCAAACCCATGACTAAAACCAGAGCTTCAACGCCACCAAGACCGCCGTTGCTGCACTCATCAACCCAGAAAAATCCATGGCTCTACCACCACCATGTCCACCTCCGTCGTCACGCATATCAAACCAGACACAACCCAACAAACCTCCACGCCTACCGCCACAGCCTCCATCAAACCAAACAAAACCCAACAAATGTAGCGGGAGATGGAGAGAAGGTAGTGTCGTCGGCGGAGGCACGATCGAGGAGGGAGGGAGCAGTGGTGGTTTGAGATTTGTGAACCCAGATCTCTCATCATCATCATCAAATTCAAAAAAATCGAAGGAAAAAATAAAGAATTTTTTGTTTGGGAGATTAGTGAATCCATCTCCATTCTACGTCATCATCATGGTCAAATAAAGAAAAAAAAATCAAAGAATTTTTTTGTTTAAAGAAAAAAAAATTGGGAGATCTGGGAACAACCCAGACCATCATAAGAAAAAAATATATATATATTAGTGTTTTTTTTAAGAACCCAAATCTCCTATTATTTTTTTTCAAACACCATCAAAAAAAAAAAAATCTTCTTAATCATCATCATCAATGAGAAATCTTCATTCTAAAAATTAAACTCGAAATCTCCATTGAAGATCTCCACTCACCAAACAAACAAAAAAGCTCAAATCTCCATTATTGGAGATGTCCACCCACCAAACTCCTCACTACCACCGACCCATCCCTTCACACACCTCCACCGCCGCCCAACCTTCTTCCATATCCCGCTTCATTCACTACTTCACGTGCCGTCTGCCTGCCACCAAGACCACTAAAGCTTCATCGCCGCCGCAACATCCCCTCCACGTCCGAAGAACACACCAGACTCGTGCCATCCACCAACTCGCTGTCGCCGCCACAACTTCTCTTTCATTTTTTAAGGAGATGTGGTATGATCTCTATGGAAAGAATCAGAGATCAGCACCGATCTGGTGCGAAACCAGAAGAGAGAGATGATCCTAGTAAAGAAGAAGAAGTTGATATGCTTGTAAGGGGAAGGAGATCTACTCCAATAGAAGAACAAGATTCACAGATCTACTCCAATTTGGTAGATATGCCTGCCTCCCCCCCCCCCCCCCCCCCCCCCCCAACTTTTTTTTTTTTTTTTTAAGTTTCTTTTTTAATTTTATATATACTTTATTAAAATATTGGAGAGGAGATCTTCGAATTTTTTTTTTGTTTCTTTTTTAATCCTTACATTTTTTTTAATTTATATTTTATTAACAATTTTATACTTTAATTTTTTTTAATTATAAGTTTACTTATTATTTAATAGTTTTTTTTAAAGAAATTATTTAATAGTTTAAATTGATTATTTTAGAGCAAAGAGATTTTTTCAAATAAAATGTAGGGCTATTTTTGACTTTTTAACAGAAACCTCAGTCAACAGTTAAGTTGGATGGAAGTAAAACTGGTCAAGGGTATGTTTTTGTAATATTTAGAAAAAGTACAATATAGTTGTTATATTGCAAAACGTCAGGGTATGTTATTGCAATTAACCCAAAAAATATAACGCGGTTTTACCACGTTTTATCACGGATATGACACCAACAAGGTTTACTTCATTAACAGTGAAGAGTGCTGCAGCAACTTCGAAAACGGCAGCGTTCTGACGGTGTTAAAATTGGGAAAGTGAGTCATGACTCATGAAAGTTGGGCTTGACTGGGTGTTCGGTCTGTTCGCACGTGGAGCGATTTTATTGGTGGGTTTCTATGTAGTGAGTGACAGACGTAATGTCGACGTGGCCCACGTGGGTGCATGCTTGGCTTCATTAAATTTTATATTAACACCGCGTCAATCATATAATTTTCTATGTAGGATGGTTCAATTGCATTCTTGTAAAATACATAGCTGTCCACCTTCAATTTGTATAGTTCTATATAATTTTATTTATTTTTGGGTTTTGAGAAAGTACAGTTCTATATAGTACTTTCTATATAGTTAGATCATTTCCAATGCATATACCAATATCAGTGTCAAATTTGACATAAAATATAGTGAAATATTATATTTTAGCATTGTACTCAAATGTAAAATTCTATTTGATATGCTATTTTTTATTTTTTTATTATTTAAAATTATAAAAGTCAACAATTACAACCGATGCATTCAATGAATGCATTGAATATTTTGTTAAAATTGTTTCAATCTCAATCTTCCCTAATAAATTTGTTAAATTTTTATTATTTAAAATTAAAATGTTAATAAATACGGACTACATTTATTGCTGTGCCAAAATTTGGCATATACTATAGCCAAATTTGGCACAACTTTTAGTATTGCATTAGAGTATAATTTTTTTACATTGTGCTAAATTATAACATTGACACAATGATTTAGCATTGCATTGGAGATACTCTTACAATATAGTAATGTGTGCTAGATAAAATTCCAGATCCGATTTACCATTACATTGTGCAATATGGGTAATCGATTATGTACTTATTCAGTTGCTGAAGTTGTTTCTTATGGTTTTGATATATTGTTAGCTTTGAGACATGTGGGTTCCTGAGAAATTCGTATATACATATAAGGAAGTGTAGAATTCTGATTAGAGCTTATTTGGTTGGGTTTTTAAAAAACTTATATTTATAAAAGATCTACTTGTATTAGATTTGGTTTGTAGATTTTTTTTTAATTTTTTTAAATATCTATTTTGAGAATCTTCCTGCTATGAACTTTTAACTAGTAGAAGTTTAAACTCTACTAATATTTACTGAATTTAAAATAAACAATTTTAAAAACTCAATCAAAAAACTTTAAAAAATAAATAAATAAAATAAAAAAACTAAATAAAGATTTGTAGAGCTGTTAAGATAGTAGAAAGCCCAACCAATCTAGCTTTTATAATTTGAATATTATATAATTAGAAAATTACGGAATCCCATAGTTTAAGGTTGGTGTGTATGTACATAAACCCACAAATGAACTGTATAAATTGTATCGAAGGGCAGGTGTTGAATTATATATATATCCAGTGAAATAAATGGTAAAGATATAAAGTTTTAAATTCATCAAAATATTTTTGTGCGCGCAATTTATAATTATGTCATTATTGACAGATGGTAGTGAATCCATTGTAATCAATCAAATAATAATAATAACAATAAAAATATCTAAACTGGTATTATAGAACAAACATTCAGGAGTCGTTTGTTTTTTCCACTTAAAACTTAATGGGTCTGAATCATAATTATTAAGTTGTTTTGATTGTTTTTTTAAGTGATCAAACAATTTAAAAATACCAAAAAACAACTTAACATAAAAAGTAAAAAATCATGACTTTTCACTTAATTGTAAATCACTGAATTGCATTTAATGCAATTCAAAATCTTTTCTTCCGATACTATCCTCCATATATAACATATCTCCAATTTCATAATAATTATATATTGTATATAAATCTTTATTTTAATATATTGCTTATTTTAAATAGTTTTAAAAATAAAAAAGAACCCTGATCACTTCTCATATTGGTGTTTAATATCAATACTTTATTATGATATTAAGCTGATGTATTCGCTTTTCTTTTCTTAGTAAAAATAAAGTTTGTTTGTAATTGAAAAAAAGATCATGATCATATACAGTAGAACCCCTCTAAATTAATATTTTTGGGACCCACCATTGAGTATTAATTTAGAGGGGTTATTAATTTGAAGGATTTTACATTGTAAAGTGTTATTTTGTCTTAGAAAACGTGTGAAAGTCGACTTTCTTGTTTAGGGAAGGTTCATTTTCGAAATTACTTGTTTAGTCGGTTTTCTTCTTCATGGAAAGTTCCTTTTTTCAGGAATCCTTGTTTAAGATAGATTTGTTACACTCCAACCGAATAGGATATCATCAATAATATCACAATGCAGAATAATGATGGTGTCGTTAAGATAGATGATGACGACAACGATAGTCAAGAGGTACCTAAAATCTCTACAAGTAAGGCTATTGAAATGCTAAATTTAGTTGAAACCTTGTGGCTACAACAAAAAGATGATCACAATAACTTCTTGAGGACAATTTAAAAGATGAAGAATAAAATAAAAAATATCAAACATGGTGACCTTGTACAAACTAGTATCTTCAAGTACTTTTATAGTTCTTGAATATTTTGTAATATATTTTATACTTTTATGAAATTATTTATTTATGCGACAATCGGGGCCGAAATTTTACACTAGGTTTCAAAAAGAAATTATTAATTATTACGATAGAGAGGTTATTAATTTTTTACACTGGCCCGAATCGAGACTAAGATTTTTTATTAATTTAGAGAGGATATTAATTTATATGAGATTAATTTACAGGGGTTCTACTGTATAATTATTATTTTTTGATTGTTTTTATTCTATATTATATGTATAATTGTTTAACATGGGTATAGATGTAAAATTACTTTTTTTCAGACAATTTTATTTTTAAAAAACAAACATGTTTCAGATGTGAGAAAAAAAAAAACATATCATTTAGATTCAGGTTTCAGTCACTATTCAGTCTTCAGTAAAATTCAGAACTGTTCAGTCTTCAGACAAAAAAACAAACGACCCATTGGTTTCTCATAATATCACCTATGCAACTGTCCAATTGGATACCCATTCTTATCTCCAGCATGATATGAGAATCTGTTACGGTTATCGTGTCGACCCTTGGGCTCCATTTTGTTACCCATTTTCCAACCGCCACCGCCTTCAGTTTTATCCCCACCAATATTATCGTCGTTGCCATCACTGCCATCACCGCTGCTGCCTGCTTTCGCCTCACTCACCGCATGCGCCGCCCTCCACCTCGTCATCTTTGCCGCATGTACTGCCTTATCCTGTGCCAGCTTCGCCTGCTTGATACTTAAAAATGATAAAAACTTAAAAATTATGGTATTAAAATGTAAAATTCATTTTCTTAAAAACACTTTTTATAATTTTCTTAATATAAACTTTTTTTAGTGGTGGGGTCCGCCCATGTTCTCACCATTTATACTCCGCAGTTTCCGCCCCGGGCTCCATGGGGTCCGCCCCTGTTCTCACCATATCTCCAAAGTTATTTAATCTCATTAGACGGCGTTTTGGGGGTGACCCAGCACCATCTCGGCATCTCCTTCGTCTTCTCTCCCTCGTTGGAGTTGTTATTGTTGTCGGCTTGTCGCCGCTGCCATTGTTGATGTTCTTCCTCTGAAATGATACCAAAAAAAAAAAAAAAAAAAAACATGAATCAATTGAAACAAAACAACCCGTTTTCTATTTAAAAATAAAAACAACAATAACCCGTTTTCTAGATGTTGATGAAGATGAAGTTACAACTAGGGCAAGATGGAGTATATGAGGTTTACATGTGAGTCCACATTATCATCAACGCGTTGTAAATACAGCTGTTTTTTGAATAATAAGAGACGCAAATACAAAGTGGAAAGTGACCGATGAGTTACTGATACAAAGTGTTACTAGTGTCGTGCACGTGCGAGTAAGTTCAAACGTGTGGTGAACTATGTCAATTATTTTTAGGTCATCTTAGCCTTAGGTAATGAATTGGGACTTAGTGGTCCTTCTCAACATTTGTAGTGGCAATCTTTGTCCATTTTTTATTTGCAACGCGGAAATTGCTTGGGAAATTCTTTATTTGAAAAAATATATATAAAAAGGAAATTGCTTGGAAGTTGCTTGGGTCAGTACCCGGATGGCCGGATATTTGCAACGCGTTGCAGATACAGCTGTGGCAAAAACATTTGAATAATATATAAGAGACGCCTGACTGCCTGAGGTTTACATCTGAGTCCACAGTCTCATATTTCACCAATTTTTCTTGGAAAGAAAACAGAATCTCATAGAGAAACACAAAGAAGAAAAAAAAATCACACGCTGCATTTCTTCGCTTTTGAATATCTTTTCAGATTTTCAAATCGAGAGCCCTTTAAGAGAGAAAGAAGAAGAAGAGAATAGCAAAATGGGAAGCTAAATTAACACAAGCTTTGTAGAGATCAGAAGATCAGGAATGTAAGTTTACATATTAAAGTGAAATGTTTATTGTCTAATCATGAAATTAATGTTTCTCTTTATATGTGTGATAGACTGATAGTGATGGTTTCTATTGTGATTTCACTTATTATGCAGTGCATCAAGCAAGCAATCAACAAGATGGATCATGTATCTATTGAGGTGGTTGAGCTAGCAAAATATTTGAAAGGTAAGATTGATACCTTAAACCCGTTGTCTAAAGATTGCTGTATTTATCGAGTTCCTCCAAAAATTAGAATGTTAAATGAATACCTTTACACACCCAAGATGGTCTCTATTGGCCCCCTCCACCATGGTAGGGAAGAATTAAAAGCTATGCAAGAGCATAAATTAAGATGTTTGCAACAGTTTCTAAAACGAACTCATGTGCACATGGTGGAATTTCTTACATCTATAAAGGATAGGGAAGCAAAATTGCGTAATTGTTATGTAGAAACCATCAATTTTGGAAGTGATGAATTTGTGGAAATGGTTTTATTGGATGCTATTTTTCTTATAGAGATCTTTCTTCGATGTAATCCTAAAGTTTGCAAGAAAGTAACACTGGACCGTATATTTACAAACCCCGGAATGATAAAGGATATAGTGCTTGACATTATGCTATTAGAAAATCAGCTTCCAATTTTCATCCTGGAGGACTTGTTTACGTTAGCAAAACTTGATTTTACTGGGAATTCTCTGAGTCAACTTGCACAATTTTTCTTCAAATGTCATATATGTAAAGGTGTTTTGATAGATGAAAGTTTGATAGAATCGTACTTCTCTAAAGCGGAACATTTTGTTGATCTGCTAAGACTTTGTCTTCAGCCACCAAAACGTGATGACACCGAAAGGCTAGATGATTCTGAAGTTGTACCCAATGTAACAAAACTTCGTCAGTCTGGAGTTAAGTTTAAGTTGGCAACAACAACCGAGAATTTGCTTGACATAAGATTTAGTAAGGGTATTTTGGAAATTCCAAAGTTGACAATAGGAAATATGACAGAACAATTATTAAGAAATCTCCATATCTTCGAGGGATTGCACTGTGATACTAATTATATGAACGACTATAGTGTGATCCTCAATCGCCTTTTAAACACTTCAAAAGACGTTGAGTTGTTAATTCATATCGGAGTTATTGATAATCGGATTTTGGATAGTGAAGGGGTGTCAACTCTTTTTCAGCAACTTAGCAAAGATGCTAGAGTAGATAAAGATAATTTCTACTATTCGGGTCTCGTTAAAGATCTTCAGGGCTATTGCAAATCTCCATGCCATAAGTGGAAGGCAAACTTGAAGCAAAACTATTTCAACACTCCATGGGCCTCCATCTCTGTCTTTGCAGCTGTTGTCATCCTTGTACTCACTTTTATACAAGCTGTTTGTTCCATCCTAGGACTAAGGCACCATTGAAGCAAAACTATTTCAACACTCCATGGGCCTCCATCTCTGTCATTGCAGCTGTCATCATCCTTGTACTCACTTTTATACAAGCTGTTTGTTCTATCATAGGACTGTAGGTTTTGTTTTTGTTTTTGTTTTGTTGACAAAAGGATTGATGATCATGTACTTATATTATTGGTTGAATTGCATGTTCATTTATGTTTTTTTATTTTATAAATATTATGTTCATTTATTTTCCTACAAAAATGCAATATATTGTATATCAAGAGGTTGGTATCAACTATTTCTCAAAGGATTTGGCTAGAAATTCTATTTTGTTGTCCAATTTACATACATGATTGATAATTTCTAAGATATTCTTATTATAATTAATAGTTTTTTAAGGGGCCTCCTCTGCTCCTCATCCACCATCATTGTTCATTGAACATGTTAGAAAATGAAAGATTTTATTCTAATCTAGGTGTGAATTAATTTACAAACCTTGGTCACTCTATCTAAGATATTAGATCGCTGTTGGATTCCCTTGGCAGAACGGCAATCATTCACAACCCAAGGTCTACTAATTGTTTCGCTGATGCTCTTGCAAAGAAGGGTTCTAATTCTGAAGGGGATATTATCTGGTGGGAGGTGTTCTGATTTTTTCTGTTGTGGCCGGTCTGTTTTTGGTTGTTTTTGTGCTTTGTCTTTGCTCTCTGGTTGCCCTGTTTCTTGGGTGGCCTTCTTTGCGTTTTGTTGGTTGTTTTTCCTTGCTTGGGCTTTGTCTTGCCCGCTGTGTGGTTTTGCTGTTGCTTTTCTTTTGGTTTCAATAAAGTCTGCCGTTCAAAAAAAAAAAACCTTGGTCACTCAACTACAACCTAATTTTAAAATTAACAAAGAACAACCTACCCTACAAACAAACAAACCAACAAAACAATCAATGGTGCTCCACAAATAAACCAAATGCAATGGACATACATCTTTCCTAGATTTGACTTATAGAAATTTGAAAGATTATATGTGAATGTGATTATTTATTTATTTACCTAAGTTATAACTCAAATCAAATAAATATCAATTTTAGATTAGTCCATCCGAAAAAAAAATTTCTAGCTATGCCACTGTCATGCAAGTAGAAATTATCAAGTGTATGGGTAGAATCATATCGTCTTAAGTCTAATTTGGTTGATATATATATTACAGGACTATCCTGACTAGATTGGAAAAAGAAGTGACAAATTCTTATTCTAACAATACTTTTTTACTAATTTTTTCTTCTTCTTTGTTTTCTAATCTTTAATGAGCAACAGCGAACTTGGTTGATGTTGAAAATCCAATATCGTTGTCGAAGCAGCTGATGCGGATATTTGTTAATTATATATAATAGCCCTTTGAACCAGACAATATAATTGTGTATTAATTATTGTATTTGGTTGTCAACCGAAAAACTTGGAAGGTCGCAATTGATGCAAATATTTCTGTCTCTATCACCATCTTAATCTACTTTGAAAATGATCAACCTCTTGTATAAACAAATTTGACAGATTTCAATAACACGATTCGGTTTGGTTTGGTTTGGTTCAGTTAAGATATAAACAGATCCGACTGGTTTATTTCTCCGTCCACGTAGGGAGTGTATTATGGTCACATGAACATATATATATATATAGCTAGTCTCCATAAATCAGGTGTAATATGTTGAATCAGTTGCATAATAATAATAATAATTAAAAAAAAAAAAAAATCATGAATCATCGTGAATCGCCGGTTATTGCTCATAAATGGTTGTCTGTAATTTGTTATAATATATCCATATATGAGAACTGATTCTCATGGACATGGAGAAGAGAAAACAAACATGATCAATGAGTTCAAGTTCCCATGAAATATGGGGCATCCATATGTGTTCACAGGCATTTGAAAATGCCATATTAATTCAATTAATCCACACACATGATCATAATATTCAAACAAATTTTCATACTTGTTCCCTGTAAATTTATAAATTTTAATATACATTGTTTTTTA
This sequence comes from Acer campestre, assembly GCA_954870605.1. Classification (NCBI taxonomy): domain Eukaryota; kingdom Viridiplantae; phylum Streptophyta; class Magnoliopsida; order Sapindales; family Sapindaceae; genus Acer; species Acer campestre. Next base: position 2,130,221 of record OX940811.1, read on the forward strand.
AACGGATCAGTGTAGACCTTCAAAAATCGCGTTTGTCTTTTTAGAAAATAATAATTTAGTAGGAAGTTTGAAGCGTTTTTAAGTTGTATTTGTTTTTGTTTAATCTAAATAATTTTCTAATCAACATGAAGAGAAACAAGTTTATTCATTTTTATTTGTTAATACTATGTTATGTATTTTTCCGATCCTGGAAAATACATAAAGAAAATTTAGAATAGAGATAGTATTTCAGGCTTGAAATACATAAGAAATTCAGAGGAAGAAAAATATAAGAGATAAAGGGGGAGAATTTGCTTTTGCAATATATTCAATCATAATCCCATTCTCACAATGTCTGGCAGTATATATATGCCTTACAATACGAATGAGCAAACAATTAACAACAATAAAACTGGAAATAATGGGCAGAAATATATGTACATGATCCCATGTACTCTCTACATGACAAACGAGAAACAGGGCACAGACACCCCACTTATTTGCATAACTGATACTTCTCTGACTTGGTCCATGCACACTTGCTTCCTACGTGCCCACCACTTCTTGGTAGCTTGGATGCATGGCTCAATTTACACATCAATTCCACTACCCAACAACTAACACACTAACAATAAATAAATATACATATCATTCCATCCCCCCTAAAAAGGTCATTGTCCTCAAGGCCGAAATTTGGATACATCCTGGAGAAATGCCACCCAAATTGCAACCTAACGCTCCTACTTCTTCAATCAATCCATTTCCTCTCGGATCGAACACCGGCAATGGAAATACCATTAGTTGGCTCTTGGAGCTCGATCAGAATCGATCTACGCCAGAAATCAGCATGGGTAGTGTTGTGGTTGTGCATGTGTTGAGGTGGACGGCGATGACAGGCTTGTCAATGACGGACACGGTGGCGCGTGAGGGAGTAGGCAGGTTCCGGTGTTGGAACCAATCCAAGTCACAGACGGCCACCTGTAAGACTTGATGTTGAACGTTTTTTTTTAACAATTTTCTGGTAATTAATTGTATGGTGTGGAGTGATATGAGTGGTGGTCAAAATTTGGGTTGGTAGAGGAATGGTGATTCCGGTTGGAGAGGTATGGGTGGTGGTGGAAGTGATATGGTGGCTGTGAGAGGTTTCTACCGGGATAGATGGGTGGGTGGGTGAGCTCCTTCTCGACGGTGTTACCATAACGGTTAACACGTAGGGCTCGGAGTTCAGTCAAAACGGTTTGAAGGGTGATATGAATTTGATTGATTTTGTTGTTGAGAATGTCATGGATTTGGTTAATTTTGTTATTGAGGATGTCAAATCTGGACTCATGACGAGCCAAAGTTTCATAAACCTCGTTACAGAACTCGGTATCCAAGGAACCAAACGGCTCTAATACCATTGTTATGTATTTTTTCGATCCTGTAAAATACATAAGAGAATTTATTCTCCTCTATTCTTCTTATGTATTTCGAATTGGAAATACTTCTCCTAAATTCTTCTATGTAAATTTCCAGGATCGGAAATATACATACTATCCTAAATTCTCTTATGTATTTTCCAGGATCGGAAAAATACATAACAATGGTATTAGAGCAATTAGGTCCCATGGACACACGTTATCTTCCGGAGTTTTTCGATGATACATATGTATCGGCGTAGGTTTTTATCGATTTTGATAAACCACCAATATTCGATGAATATGTATTTGAAGAAATCTCATATAAGAGCAATTCATATTTCATGGATTTTTTTTACGAGTCACATACCTCTCCAACCGGAACCACTATTCCCAAGCCCAAATTCAAATGGTACATACAATCAACCAAATTTGGAGACCCTTTCAATTGTGGTGAATCGAACGAGTTGGAACTCCCAGCAGACTTATTTGGAATTTATCCTTGTGGGCAAGGATAATTTTGGGAGGATGAAATGATATGTATATTTATTTATTGTTAGTGTTTAGTGCTTAATAACTGTACCTTAGATTTCATAGGAACATCTCCATCATGTTAGTGGTTGTGAAAGTAGTGGCTTAAAAATAGCTTGCATTTTGTTGTTAGTTAGTTTTTGTTAATTGATGTGTAAGTGAACAACTTGTAACTAGCCTATAAATAGCCAGAGGCAAGCAGAATAAAGCAACGAATATATTAAACAAATTGTCTCCCTTTATCTCCTCTGTTCTTCTTATGTATTTCGAATTGGAAATACTTCTCCTAAATTCTTCTATGTAAATTTTCAGGATCAGAAATATACATACTATCCTAAATTCTCTTATATATTTTCCAGGATTGGAAAAATACATAACATATTATTTGTGATTAAGATTTTTAGATAGGATTCATTTATTATTAATTTTTATGGGAAATTTCAATTCTGCAAAATACCATGATCTCATCCAGAAGTTAATTGCAAACTGACAATAAAATAAGCAAGTGATCAAACTTATACATGTGCACACACGGTGGAGCTGCCGTGTGTGGTGGATATAGACAGGCTCAAATGAATATCACTCTTCACACATACATGCCATCATCATTGACTACTTGTGGTTTGTTGGTTGGTTAACTAACAAGCTAGCTGGCTTCAATGAGCATGTAATTAAAATAAGAAGTCTCAAGTGCTATTCTAATGTCCTCTGTAGAATTTTAGAAAAAAATTATGTGTTTCTGTACGTATAATCTGTTTGAATATGAATGATCTTGTTTGATTGAGAAATTCTCATTAACATTCATTTGAATCTGAATAGTAAACTTTTAAGTATTTGCAACCATATAATTATGTATATGGTTGTTGAATTTCAACATCTGGATGGATAGAACCACTCAAACACTTCAACATGTATTTGAGAATGACTCATGTCTATTTTTTGATAATCAAACCTTTGTCTTGTAGTATATGGAAAAATCTCGAGTGAAGCGGTATGGATGAACCACACATCTCCTGTTAGGGACAAAGCTATGAAGAGGTCGGGAGCCACGACCCTGCAACCTCTTAAAAAATTCATTTTTAATCTTTATAATTAATTGAAATTTTTTCCTTTTCCCCTTCTTAAGTGCATCCTATGCGGTACATCCAACAAGTGGAAAAGGAAATATTTATCGTGGTAAGATATTATAATTCATGTTATTGATTTTTCATATCACAAAGCATGATTTGTTGGAAGGGTTAGATGTATTGAAGTTTTTCTCCGGACAGTTTGTCATTCTTGCTTTATATGTCCCAGAAATTCCATCTCGTTGTCTGATATAATTTACATGCATGATTGATAATTTCTGAGATATTCTTATTATAATTAATTGTTTTTTAATTGACCTCCTCTAAGTCCTCCTTCACCATCATTGTTTATAGAACATGTCAGAAAATGAAAGAAAATTTTTATTCTAATCTAGGTGTGAATTTGCAAAACTTGATGACTCAACTAAAGCCTAATTTTAATAATTAACAAAGATCAACCTACCCTACATACAAACAAACCAACAAACAATCAATGGTGCTCCACAAAGAAACCAAATGCAATGGGTATATCTTTAATTCCTAGATTTGACTTCTAAAAATATGAAAGAACCCTGTGACTTGTGATTATTTATTTAGCTAAATTATAACTCAAATCGATTATATATATAGTCTCTTATAAAAGATCTTTATTTTATTGCGCAGCGGAAAATACAAAGAATACGACCAACGTCAATATTCTATAATTAACTTTGGAATCCACCAGAAAACAAAGAGAAAACTCTTTAAAACGAACTCTGAAATTTTATTAATTGAAAGATAACTCAGCCTCGCAGCTTACAAGCATATTTAAAGTAAAAAACCATAAATCCTTGTTGGACAAGAAACGGACCTAATTACTAAAAATTACCAAAAATATCAAAATTGAGATAATTGCGGAAATAAATACTACTAACGACCCTAAGCAAGCCAGAATTGACGGCAGACGATTTTGACTTGTAAAACTCAACTTATGACCAAAACGAAACTTTCCTAAAATAGCAAAAACGGCTTTTTCGGGACCTAAACGACGGAATTTGGCTAAAAAAGGATATGCCACAATAGCAAAGCTAGATTATCTCCTCCCTCGCCGAAACGCTTCAACTGTGAAAGTTTCACGTCATTCCGAATCCGATGCTCTCTAATTGCCCTTGAATTTAGGATGCTCTCTCATCATCATGTAAGCATCAGCCACTTGTTCTATATCATTTTAATTTAGGTAAGGACATTAATCAAATTATATCAATTTTTATGAATTTTGATCTTCTTCCTTTTTTTTTTTTTTTTTTTTTTTTTTTTTTTTTTTGTGAATGATAAATTCAATAGAATGTACCTATGAATAAAATTTTAAAAAATTTCAAACACTAAAATTATTTATCCCGATTTTGTTAGATATGAAAGCATCGAAAAAATGGGCGAAATATAGACAAGTTCAAGAAAAATTGTTTTAGTGCTTGAAAAATTCTCAAGTTTTATTCATAGGTAGATTTCAATGAACTTATCATCCACAAAAATATTCAGAGCAAAATTCATAAAAATCGATATGACTTCATTAAAGTCTTTACCGAAATTAAAATAATGGATTCCATATAAGAAACGCACTCATATACAGTATTATCTTATGGTGACAGAGCTCTTTTGGGGCTGGGCTGGGCTGCAGGCCAGTACAATTTTTTGGAAAAGAATAATTGTTTTAATCAAATTTTATTTTATTAGAAAAACTAATAATTCTAGTGAAAGTCCCTATCAATTTGAGATTAACCCACTCGAAAAAAGATTTCTGGCTAAGCCATTGTCTTTTGCAAGTGAAAATTATCAAATGTAGGGGTAGAATCGAATCATCTTAAGTCTAATTTGGTCGGTGCTTCGAATCATAATTAAAGAGAGGATCCATGTCCGAATATATTATACTTTAGTTTGAGTCGTACAGAAATGGATTAGAATCGGACCAAATGTATGGTGTTTACTTGCACTCACTAGCCGCTATCATCAGGAGTCGGCAATGAAAAAGCCCATTTCTTCCTCCGAACAAATGGGCTTTTAGTGTAAAAAGATAGCACAAGCAGACACGTCTGAGGAATGTGGAATATGTAGTGTATTATGGTCACAGGACCATATATATATAGTCTCAATAAATCAGGTGTAATATGTGGAATCAGTTGCATAATAATAATAAAAAAATCTTCTTGAATCCCTAGTTAAGACTGATCATTAATGGTTCTTTGTAATTTGTTTATATATATATACAGATTTTCTATTATCAGTTAGTCCTGACAATAAATATATCACGACGAAGAATGTGGACCATTAGATTTACATACTTTAATTCAAAATGTATGCACTTGTCAAAATTTCTCCATAATCTGTGGTCCATATTCTTCATCCTGATATATTTATTGTCATGATGAACTGACAATATAAAGACTATATATATATATATATTTATTTATATCCATGAGAACTGATTCTCATGGACATGGGAGAAGAGAAAATAAAACATGATCAACGAGGTCAAGTTCCCATGAAAAATGGTGGACATCCTGTCCATTTGGGTTCACATGCATTTGAAATTAAATCCACACACATGATCATAATATTCAATCCAATAATTTTCATACTTATTCTCTGTAAATTTATAGATTTGAGAATTTGAGATGGAAAATGACTAGGAATATCTTACAATCTCATTCATCGATCAGGAACTTACCCGTCGAACCACCTTAATGTTGTCATCGTCCGGTAAAGGTTGTCGAAATTAACTTACAAGTAAGTGTATATGACTATTAAAAATGAGATAGTAAAGTTTTGTCTGGAATCTTTTTTTTAAAAAAAAAAAACTTGTACTAATTTTTTAGACATTAAAAATCATATATGTTTTTATCGTTTTAGAAAATAACAGTTTAGCAGGAAACTCGACGCGTTTTTAATTTGTATGTGTCCTGGATTTGGATTCTCTGTCGATTTGATTTTTTTTCCTGTCTTTTTTAAAATATGTGATTAGTTGTTGATAAAGTGGATGTGAAAACCAATCACATCTTAACCACCCGTTCATTGCAATGCTTATGTGTTATAAGGTTACGTGAGGTTAGGAAAAATATCAGATCAGTAGAGAATCCAAATTTACTTATTTGTGTTTAATCTGAATAAAATCATCATCATTTTGAAAATATCAACATGAAGAGAAACAAATTCATTTTTATTTGTTAATATTATTTATGAATTATGATTAAGATTTTTAGATAGGATTCATTTATTATTTTTTATGGGAAATTTCAATTCTGCAAAATACCATGATCTCTCATCCGGAAGTTAATTGCAAACTGACAATAAAATGTGCAAGTGATCAAACTGCCTTATAGCTTTTATATGTGCACACAGAAGATCTCTCAAAAACTCCATAAAAAAAATAAACATGTCTCTCAATTGGTTCAAAAGCTTGAAAAGGCAGTGGAGACAACAAAACTGCAAACAAGTTCATGCAGGAATTGATCATCAAAATTGCAAGAATAATCAAGTGGACAAGAAGTCATCATCTACAAAGAAGTTACTTAGAAGGGTTGATAAAGTCTATGCATAGATGAAGATTAATGATGCCAAAACGATTCCGGGGTATTCAGAGCTGACTGTGGAGGAAGAAGTGGTGGCGGAGCCGCCATGTGTGGTGGATATAGACAGGCTCAAAAGAATATCACTCTTCACACATACATGCCATCATCATTGACCACTGTAGCTTCAATGAGCATGTAATTAAAGTAAGAAGTCTCAAGTGCTAATGTCCACGTACTGCAGAATTTTAGAAAATTTTCTAGGCTTTAATTAGTTGTATATGATTGGTGAATTTCAACATCAGGATGGAGAAAACCATTCAAACTCTTCATTCTTCAACACATGTATTTGAGAATGACTCGTGTTTGATCTGCCTAGATAAGTTTAATTATTATATGTCATATCTATTATCTGATAATAAATTCTATCAAACATTTAATTTTTCTATTATCTGATAATAAGTTTAATGACTCGTGTTTCACTAAAGTCCATATTTTTTGGTGAAATGTCACCTGCTTAAACGTTTTTGTTATATTAGTAACTTAAGTCCCTTATTTTTTCAAAAATACATCACTTTAGTTCATTTGACCAAAATATTAATGGTCAACTCTAACTATATATATATATATATAAAAGAACAATTTACTCTTATCAAAATGATTTATTGAGTTTAAAAAATAAATAATATTAAAATGATTTATAAAAATAAATAAACAACAAAAAATTATTTTCTAAAAAAAAAAAAAAACAAAGACGTTTAAATACGTGAGATTTCACCAAATATTAGGGACTTTAATGAAATTACTCTGCTCATAAAATAAAAACTCCATCAAAATTCTATTCAAAATTCTAATCCACATGTCTCAAAGCTAAAATTCCAAATCCGATTTACCATTACATTATGCAAAATATTGGTAATCAATTATTCAATTATATACTTATCCGGTTGCTGAAGTTGTTTCTTATGGTTTTGATATATTGTTAGCTTTGAGACATGTGGATTCCTGAGAAATTCGTATATACATATAAGGAGGTCAAAGATTATGACTAAAGCTTGTTTGGTTGGATTTTTGAAAAACTTATATTTGTAAAAGGTCTGTTTATATTAGATTTTGGTAAGTAGATTTTTTTTTATAAAAAAATTCCTATTTAAAGAAACTTCTCCCGAAAACTCTCCTTTTATGAACTTTTGACTTGTAGAGGTTAATTAAAGCTCAACTAAACAAACTCTTATAATTTGCACATGTACAATTTTTTAGAATTACGTATGGGATCCATAGTTAAGATTTATTTATTTATTTATTTTTGGGTGTGTATATACATACACCCTGCCACAAACGTACTGGTATAATTTGTACTGAAGGGCAGGTGTTGAACTATATATATCCAGTGATGTTTCTTCCGGTAAAGATGTAAAATTTTAAATTCATCAAAATATTATTCTGCACGCAATTTATAATTTATATATATATATATATATGATAAACAACAACTACAACTCAACAAAGAGAATGATCAATACAACTAGGCTTGCAATTTAGCCAACACTGTTACATCGAGGAAAAAGCCAGAGCAACCAGGGTATATACCACTACATTCCCTAGTCTAGGAATATAATGACAGTTTAAAACCCGAATCTCTCTACACAAAGCTTTTACATCATCTAAAATGACACCTGCTGGACCATTAGAACCCTCTTTGGACTGCACAGCAACTATTATATTGATAGCATCAGATTCCACCCACTCCACAACCATACCCCAATTTTTAGCTAACAGCATACCTTCTCTAAGGGCTAAGAATTCACCCAGATCTGCATCAAACCTCCCAGCAATTTATAATTATTTCATTATTGGCAAATGGCAGTGAATGTGAATCAATAAAATAATAAAAATAACTAAACTAACACCTAATATACGAAAAAGTTCAACAAACATTTGGTTTCTCAAATTGAACCCATGCAACTATCCAACTGGACACCCATTCTCATCTCCACCATGATATGCGAATCTGTTACGGTTATCGTGTTGACCCTTGGGCTTCGTTTTCGTACCCATTTTCCCACCGCCACCGCCTTTACTTTTATCCCCAATGACACCGATACCGCCACCGCTAGAGCCACCACCTCTACCGCTACCGCTACCGCCGCCACCGCCACCGCCACCGCCACCGCCACGGCCACCGCCACGACCTCCACCACCACCGCTGTCACTGTCGCTGTCGCTGTCGCTGTCGCTGCCGCCGCCGGCCCGTATCTTCACTAACGGTTGCTTCTTTATACCCAGCGAAGAAAAAGCGTCAAACATTTTGAGTTTTCCCAGCACAGTCTCCTTCTTCTTCGCTCCCTTATTGAAGTTGTAATTGATTTTTTTTGGCATCTGAAATAATAATAAATAAATAAATAAAAACATGAATCAATTGCAACAAAACAACCCGTTTTCTATTTAAAAATAAAAACAACAATAACCCATTTTAAAAAAAAATTTGAAAGAAAAAAAAGAAAGAACCTTAGAAACAGGAAATCGGAGACCGAGTTGACTCACCTTAAAAATAGCTTTTGTGATTCCTAGATTAAGCGTTGATGAGTTGTGGCAACTGACGAGACAGTGGTGGAGTTATCACTTACTGGATTATATATATTGTCAAGACTGTATAGATGTGTTTACGCGTTGTTGAAAAAAATATATAAAATCAGGGTCTTTTCATTGTTAGGAGAATCGTTTACTCCTCCAAGCTCCATAGCTTACCACTTTACCTTTTGTATAAAAATACCTTTAATAATATTTGATCTCCATAAATCCCGAATCACGATATGTTTGGCACTTAGGATTAGACTGAGAGTGGAATATTTTAGTCCTTATTCCATATTTAAATGTGAATAATAAGACATTTACTCACATGAGTAGCACTGAGTAGCAAAAACATTTGAATAATAAGAGACGCGTGAGATTTTTCCTTGAAAGAAAACAGAATCTTATAGAGAAACACAAAGAAGAAGAAAAAAAAATCACACGCTACATTTCTTCACTTTTAAATATCTCTTCAGATTTTCAAATCGAGAGCCCTTTAAGAGAGAAAGAAGAAGAAGAAGAAGAGGAGAATAGCATAATCGGAAGCTAAATTAACACAAGCTTTGTAAGTTTACATATTAAAGTGAAATGTTTATTGTTTAATCGTGAAATTAACGTTTCTCTTTATATGTGTGATAGGCTGATGGTGATGTGTTTCTATTGTTATTTTACTTATTATGCAGTGCATCAAGCAAGCAATCAACAAGATGGATCAAAGCAAAATTAGGAAGGATCATGTGTCTATTGAGGTGGATAAGCTAGCAAAATCTTTGAGAGGTAAGATTGATAACTTGAACCCGTTGTCTAAAGATTGCTGTATTTATCGAGTTCCTCCAAAAGTTAGAATGTTAAATGAAACCCTTTACACACCCAAGATGGTCTCTGTTGGCCCCCTCCACCATGGTAGGGAAGAATTAGAAGTTATGCAAGAGCATAAATTCAGATATTTGGGACAGTTTCTAAAACGAACTCATGTGAGCATGGAGGAATTTCTTACATCTATAAAGGATAGGGAAGCAGATTTGCGTAATTGCTACGTAGAAACCATCAATTTTGGAAGTGATAAATTTGTGGAAATGGTTTTACTGGATGCTGTTTTTCTTATAGAGATCTTTCTTCGATGTAATTCTGAAGTTTGCAAGGAAGAAATAGTCGACCGTATATTTACAAAACCTAGAATGATAAAGGATATAGTGCTTGACATTATGCTCCTAGAAAATCAGCTTCCAATTTTCATTCTGGAGGACTTGTTTAAGTTAGCAAACCTTAATGTTCTTGGGAATTCTCTGAGTCAACTTGCTGCAAAATTTTTCTTCAATTGTCATATATGTAAAGATGTTTTGATAGACGAAAATTTGATAGAGTCATCCTTCTCTGAAGCGAAACATTTTGTTGATCTACTAAGAATCTGTCTTCAGCCGCCAAAACGAGATGACACCGCAACCGAAAGGCAAGATGATTCTGAAGTTGTGCCCAGTGCAACAAAACTTCATCAGTCTGGAGTCAAGTTTAAGGCAACAACCGAGAATTTGCTTGACATAAGATTTAATAAGGGTACTTTGGAAATTCCAAAGTTGACAATAGGAAATATTACAGAACAGTTATTAAGAAATCTCAATATCTTCGAGGGATTGCATTGTGATGATACTAATTATATGAACGACTATGGTGTGATCCTCAATCGCCTCTTAAACACTTCAAAAGACGTTGAATTGTTAATTCATATCGGAGTTATTGATAATCGGATTTTGGATAGTGAAGGGGTGTCAACTCTTTTTCAGCAACTTAGCAAAGATGCTAGAGTAGATAAATATAATTTCTACTATTCGGGTCTCGTTAAGGATCTTCAGAGCTATTGCAAATCTCCATGCCATAAGCGGAAGGCAAACTTGAAGCAAAACTATTTCAACACTCCATGGGCCTCCATCTCTGTCATTGCAGCTTCTATCATTCTTGTACTCACTTTAATACAAACTGTTTGTTCTATCATAGGACTAATGCACACTTGAAGCAAAACTATTTCAATACTCCATGGGCCTCTATCTCTGTCATTGTAGCTGTCATCATCCTTGTACTCACTTTTATACAAGCTATTTGTTCTATCATAGGACTGTAGGTTTTTATTTTTGTTTTTGTTTTGTTGACAAAAGGATTGATGATCATGTATTTATTATTGGTTGAATTGCATGTTCATTTATGTTTTTATTTTTATTTTTATAAATATTATGTTCATTTATTTTCCTACAAAAATGCAATGTATTGTATATCAATAAGTTGGTATCAACTATTTCTCAAAGGATTTGGATAGAAATTCCATTTTGTTGTCCAATTTACATGCATGATTGATAATTTCTAAGATATTCTTATTATAATTAATAGTTTTGTAAGGGATCTCCTCCCTCTACTCCTCTTCCACCATCATTGTTCATTGAACATGTTAGAAAATGAAAGATTTTATTCTAATCTAGGTGTGAATTTACAAACCTTGGTCACTCAACTACAACCTAATTTTAAAATCAACAAAGATCAACCTACCATACAAACAAACAAACCAACACAACAATCATTGGTGCTCCACAAATAAATCTAATGCAATGGACAAACATCTTTCCTAGATTTGACTTCTAAAAATTTGAAAGATTATACGTGAATGTGATTATTTATTTAACTAAGTTATAACTCAAATCAACAAAATATCAATTTTAGATTAGTCCATCCGAAAAAAAAAAATTCTAGCAATGCCACTGTCTTGCAAGTAGAAATAATTATCAAATGTATGGGTAGAATCATATCGTCTTAAGTCTAATTTGCATTGGTTGATATATTACATGACTATCCTGACTAGATTGGAAAAAGAAGTGATAAATTCTTATTCTAACAATACTTTTTTACTATTTTTTTTTCTTTGTTTTCTAATCTTTAATGAGCAAATGCGAACTTGGTTGTTGTTGAAGATCCAATGTCGTTGTCGAAGCAGCTGATGCGGATATTTGTTAATTATATATAATAGCCCATATAATTGTGTATTATTGTATTTGGTTTTCAACCGAAAAACTTTGAAGGTCGCAATTGATGCAAATAGTTCTGTCTCTATCACTATCTTAATCTACTTTGAAAATGATCAACCTTTTGTATAAACAAATTTGATAGTTTTCAATAACACGATCCGGTTTGGTTTGATTTGGTTCGGTTAAAATACAAACAGATCCGACTGGTTTATTTCTCCGTCCTCGTAGGGACTAGGGAGTGTATTATGGTCACATGACCATATATATATAGCTAGTCTCCATAAATCAGGTGTAATATGTTGAATCAGTTGCACTATAATAATAATAATTTTTTTAAAAAATTCATGAATCCTTCGTGAATCGCTAGTTATGGCTCATAATTAAATGGTTCTCTGTAATTTGTTTTAATATATCCATATATGAGAACTGATTCTTATGGACATGGAGAAGAGAAAACAAACATGATTAATGAGGTCAAGTTCCCATGAAATATGGGGCATCCATATGGGTTCACATGCATTTGAAAATGCCCTATTAATTCAATCTGCACACAGTCACACACTACATGATCATAATGTTCAATCAAATTTCATATTTGTTTCCTGTAAATTTATAAATTTAGGAGTTGGGATGAAAAATGACATGAATCTTACAATCTCATTGATGTTAGTTGTTATATGTATTTACTCGGCTGAAAGACACGTCAGCAAAATGAGTGGGAAACACGAAAATAAATATTGCCACGTCATCCTTTGACCAGTCAACGAAAGAAACATTGACCGTTCAGCATGTCGGCAGGCCATGTCACCCAAATTAAAGACCAAGATATGCTCGCCAGAGCAAACCAGTCTAGAAGAAAGATTCATGCTCGCCGAATAACCTTACCAGCCCAGATCTACGCGGCCGAACACAGAAAAGGTAGCCCTATTTCAGTATACCTCCTATAGCAAGGATTCAGCCAGATACAAAGCCCAAAGAGGTGTTACATTCCAAAGAGAACATAAACTATCTCCTAATAGAGAAGTCCAAACAGAAAACAAGACCTAATCCATCCACCACACCAGATTCCTAAAGCAAATCAAAGTAGGGACTCCACCACCAACACGACACAGGCAAGGAGAAACCCTAGCTAGCCCAATATAAATAGAACCATGTATTCTATGGAGAAAGGTTTCGAAAATCTTGAGAGAGAGGAGAGCAATTGTATGAGAGATTTGAGTGTGTAACGCTACGATAATTCATAGTATTATTTTTCTGCTCTCAAGGGCGCCGTGGTTTTTTCCCTTTCAAGGGTTTTCCACGTAAAACTCGTGTCTCGCATGCATTAATTTACGTTCTCTTTTTTATTTAATTCAATATTATTGTTGAACTGTGGCAATCCAGAATTCACCATCAACATTAGTTGTTAGATAAATGTGAGGAAGTGACCACCTTAACTTCCATCGAACACAAGTATATGGTGGATGACGATTAAAAATGAGTAAATAAATTATTGTTGGAATCATTTCGAAAAAAACCTTTACGGACATGTTGTTCCTTAGCTGTGATATACATCGTCTTTCAATCAGATTTCACAATTTAGATCTTCCAAAATTGTGTTTATGTCGTTTTAGAAAATAATAGTTTAGTAGGAAGTTCGCCGCGTTTTTAATATCTTTTTTTTTTTGTTTTTTTTTTTTTTGTTTAATCTAAATAATTTTCTAATCAACATGAAGAGAAACACGTTAATTCATTTTTATTTGTTAATATTATTTATGATTAAGATTTTTAGATAGGATTCATTTATTATTTTTTATTGGAAATTTAAATCCTGCAAAATATCATGATCTCATCTAGAAGTTAATTGCAAACTGACAATAAAATGTGCAATCGATCAATATATGTGATATCATGATATCATGATGAAATTAACTGCCTTATAGCTTATATATGTGCACATAAGATCTCTCAAAAACTCCATGAAAATCAACATGTCTCTCAATTGATTCAAAAACATCAAGTGGACAAGAAAATAAGTTCGTGCAGGAATTGATCATCAAAATTGCAAGATTCATCAAGTGGACAAGAAGTGATCATCTACAAAGAGTAGTTTTACCGACAAGTTACTTAGAAGGTTTGATGATGTCAATGATTCCGGGGTCTTTGGAGCTGGCTATGGAGGAAGAAGTGGTGATGGTGGGGGTGGCGGTGGCGGTGGAGCTGCTGTGTGTGGATATAAACAGGCTCAAATGAATATCATGTTGGATATGGCTCGAATTACCAATGATTACCAAACACGATTTACCAATGCGGAGACTTCCTGGAAACGTGAGAGCGTTTGGAAGTATGAGATTATTGCATGAAGACCTTTCAAATAAGACAAAACATAATTAAGCTTAAAAGGTATTTTTTGTCTTATATGAATTTAATATGCAAAGAATTTGTTTTGTATTAGTTTGGTGGAGTGTGCAGCAAAGTCAAACAAGAGCAAATTGAAAACGCTGTCACAATGGCAGCTGCATTGGCAGCGTATGTGCAGCGGTTTAATTTGTGAAGAGCGCTGCGCATTGCGCTGCGCATTTGACAGCGGCAAGGCAGCGGTTTAAGAGCGCTGTGATTTTTTCAGGCAGCGTTTAGGCAGCGGTTTTATCACAGAGGAGCACGCTGTCCGAAGCGCTGCGAGAGCGCTGTGACATCGGCAGCGGACAACATGGTTTGGCGCGTGGATCACGGTTTTCTGAGTGGTCAAGTTCAACACGGTTTAGGAAGCAGGTGGCCAACTGCAACTTGAATCGTAGTTAATCACAAGCACGCGTTGAATCAGGAAATATTCATGGAAGAGGAAATATGTTGCTTCTAGAGTTCGAATGGGAAAAGGATTTCTCCTTGAAGTAAAGACTTGTCATAAATAGGAAATAGTATTTATGTGGAACAAGTAAATCTTGTATGACTAGGAGATAGATTTCCTTGTTAGTTTAAACTCCCTGTAATACATATAAATAGACCATAATAACTAGGTTATTTAGGTTATTTGGGTGGAGCAAAATAGCAAATACTAGAGAGATCTCAAAGTGAGCATTGGGTGTAATTGGGTTTGGGGTATTATTTAGAGAGAGATCCTGAGTGTGTGGTTGTAACAATTTACTACATATTGGAACTTTCTCTTGTCGTCCTGATAGCCGTGGTTTTTTCCCTGATTTGGGTTTCCACGTAAATTCTTGTGTTGTGTGTGCTTGGATTTGATTAATTCTCTTCATCTATCTTTTCTTTGTTATTGTGTTTGTTTGTGTTCTATCCGGCAACGCTTCCGCGCGTATAGTGAAAGGTTTGTTCGCTAACAATTGGTATCAGAGCCCCGGTTGCTTGATAGTGGTCTTAACAAACTTTATGGCAAGGATGATGAGATTCGATATTGAGAAGTTCGACGGAAAGATAAACTTTGGCTTGTGGCAAGTTCAAGTCAAAGATATATTAATCCAACACGGTTTACACAAGGCGTTGAAGGGCAAGACAACCCCTGTGGACACTGAAGGCTCTGAAGATCCTAGTAAAGAAACGGCTAGTACTAGTTCTGGAAAACAAAAGATGAGCGATGATGATTGGGAGGATTTGGATGAGAGAGCTGCGAGTGCGATACGATTGTGCCTAGCCAAGAACGTTCTTGCAAATATTCATGGAACATATTCAGCGAAAGAACTTTGGGAGAGGCTTGAAGAATTATATCAAGCGAATAGCGTCTGCAACCGGTTCTACCTGAAGGAGCAGTTTCACATGCTGCATATGACTGAAGGTACGAAAATTTCTGATCATCTGGGAGTGCTCAATGGAATTGTTTCAGAATTAGAGTCGATTGGAGTGAAGATTGATGAAGAAGACAAAGGTCTTAGACTCATCTGGTCCCTTCCACCATCCTATGCGCACATGAAGCCAATCTTGATGCATGGGAGTTCAACCATATGTTTTGGAGATGTAGCGAACAAACTTATCTCTGAGGAACGAAGGCTAAAAAGTGAAGGTAAATCTTCTGATAACTTGGCTCTTTTGGTTGACAGGAAAAAGGGGAACTCCAAAGGGAAAGTCACTTGTTGGGGATGTGGACAGTCTGGACACATCAGGAAGGATTGCAAAAATAAGAAGACAAGTGTGGCTAAGGGCTCCAAAGAGGGTGATCCGGCAATCGCCTCTCTTGAGTATGACGACTATAGCGATGCCCTCTAAAGGGGCATAAACATCCTCATGGCATGACCGCTAGTTGCCGTGAAAAGGATGTAGCTGATAGCGGGTCCACAATTGCGCACGGGCATTGGTTAGGAAGTGATGCAAGGTGTGTGGTGGACAAGGATGTCGATGGCTGAGCGAACTCCCTGGGAACCTAACGTGAGGAGTTGCACCACAATTTTCAGCAAGGTAAATTTCGACATGTGCCGGTGAAATCTTTGGATGGTTGTTTCCTAAGTGTTTATACCTAGTGGTGGGTATGTTTGATTCTTGGTGATGAGAATCGTAGCTGAGGACAAGTTTTGGGAATTCTCGCCATAAGGGAGGATTGTTGGATATGGCTCGAATTACCAATGATTACCAAACACGATTTACCAATGCGGAGACTTCCTGGAAACGTGAGAGCGTTTGGAAGTATGAGATTATTGCATGAAGACCTTTCAAATAAGACAAAACATAATTAAGCTTAAAAGGTATTTTTTGTCTTATATGAATTTAATATGCAAAGAATTTGTTTTGTATTAGTTTGGTGGAGTGTGCAGCAAAGTCAAACAAGAGCAAATTGAAAACGCTGTCACAATGGCAGCTGCATTGGCAGCGTATGTGCAGCGGTTTAATTTGTGAAGAGCGCTGCGCATTGCGCTGCGCATTTGACAGCGGCAAGGCAGCGGTTTAAGAGCGCTGTGATTTTTTCAGGCAGCGTTTAGGCAGCGGTTTTATCACAGAGGAGCACGCTGTCCGAAGCGCTGCGAGAGCGCTGTGACATCGGCAGCGGACAACATGGTTTGGCGCGTGGATCACGGTTTTCTGAGTGGTCAAGTTCAACACGGTTTAGGAAGCAGGTGGCCAACTGCAACTTGAATCGTAGTTAATCACAAGCACGCGTTGAATCAGGAAATATTCATGGAAGAGGAAATATGTTGCTTCTAGAGTTCGAATGGGAAAAGGATTTCTCCTTGAAGTAAAGACTTGTCATAAATAGGAAATAGTATTTATGTGGAACAAGTAAATCTTGTATGACTAGGAGATAGATTTCCTTGTTAGTTTAAACTCCCTGTAATACATATAAATAGACCATAATAACTAGGTTATTTGGGTGGAGCAAAATAGCAAATACTAGAGAGATCTCAAAGTGAGCATTGGGTGTAATTGGGTTTGGGGTATTATTTAGAGAGAGATCCTGAGTGTGTGGTTGTAACAATTTACTACATATTGGAACTTTCTCTTGTCGTCCTGATAGCCGTGGTTTTTTCCCTGATTTGGGTTTCCACGTAAATTCTTGTGTTGTGTGTGCTTGGATTTGATTAATTCTCTTCATCTATCTTTTCTTTGTTATTGTGTTTGTTTGTGTTCTATCCGGCAACGCTTCCGCGCGTATAGTGAAAGGTTTGTTCGCTAACATATCATTCTTCACACATACATGACATCATCATTGACTACTTGTGGTTTATTGGTTGGTTAACTAACTAGCTAGCTTCAATGAGCATGTAATTCAATTAAGAAGTCGCAAGTGCTATTCTAATGTCCTATGTAGAATTTTAGAAAAAAAATTACGTGTTTCTATATGTGTAATCTGTTTGAATATGAATGATATTGTTTGATTGAAAAAAATTATAGTAAACTTTCAAGTATTCGCAACCATATAATTATAGTATATGTATATGGTTGGTGAATTTCAACATCTGGATGGATAAATCCACTCAAGCACTTCAACATGTATTTGAGAATGACTCATGTCTATTTTCTGATAATCAATTCTATCAAACCTTTGTCTAGTAGTATATGGAAAAATCTCGAACGGAACGGAGCAGAGTGGATGCATCTCACATATCCCGTCCAGGATGAAGCTATGAAGGAATTTGAGGGGGCCATAGCTCCGCAATCTCTTGGAAAATTCATTTTTAGTCTTTATAATTAATTGAATTTTTTTTTCTTTTACCCGTCTTAAGTGCATCCTACACCGTACATCCAACACAAGTGGAAAAGGAATTATGTACCGTGGTAAGATAATATAATTCATGTGATTGATTTTTCATACCATAAAACATGATTTGTTGGTAAGGTTAGATGCATTGAAGTTTTTCTCGATCCGGATAATTTGTCATTCTTGCTTTATATGTCCTAGAAATTCCATTTCGTTGTCCGATATAATTTACATTAATGATTGATAATTTCTAAGATATACTTATTATAATTAATTGTTTTTTAATGGACCTCCTCTAGTCCTCCTCCACCATCATTGTTTATAGAACTTATCAGAAAATGAAAGAAAGATTTTAATCTAATCTAGGTGTGAACTTGCAAAACTTGATGACTCAACTAAAGCCTAATTTTAATAATTAACAAAGATCAACCTACCCTACTGGCCTACATACAAACAAACCAACAAACAATCAATGGGTATATATATCTTTCCTAGATTTGACTTCTAAAATTTTGAAAGATCCCTCTGACTCGTGATTATTTATTTACCTAAATTATAACTCAAATCGGTTATATATATATATATATATTGAATCTCTCATAAAAGATTTGGTATTTTAATTTCGGTAAAGACTTTAATGAAATCACATCAATTTTTATGAATTTTAATTTGATTTTTTTTTTTTTTGAATGATAAGTTCAATCGAATGTACCTATGAATAAAAAATTTTAAAAAAAATTAAGCACTAAAACTATTTATCCCAATTTTGTTAAATACAAAAGCATCGGAAAAATGGATGAAATATAAGAAAATTCAAGAAAAATAGTTCTAGTGCTTAAAAAATTCTCAAATATTATTCACAGGTAGATCAATGAACTTATCATCTAAAAAAAAGATCAAAATTCATAAAAATCGATATGATTTCATCAAGTTTCTTATCGAAATTAAAATAAGAAATCTCTTATAAGAGACTCACTTTTATATATATATATATACAATTTTTATATTGTCAATTCCTCCTGATATAAAATATATCAAGACGAAGAATGTGGACCATTAGATTTACATACTTTGACTCAAAGTGTATGCACCTGTTAAAACTTCTCCATAATCTATAGTCCACATCCTTCGTCCTGATATATTTTATATCAGAACGAACTGACAATAGAAAGACTGTATGTATGTATATATATATATGAGAGCTCCTTTAGGCTAAGCTGGGCTACAGGCCAACACAATTTTTTGGAAAAGAATAGTAGTTTTAATTAATTTTTATTTTATTAGAAAAACTAATAATTCTAATGAAAGTCCCTATCAATTTGAGCTGAACCCACTAGAAAAAAGATTTTATGGCTAAGCCACTGTCTTTTGCAAAGTAAAAACTGTCAAATGTAAGGGTAGAATCATATCGTCTTAAGTCTAATTCGATTGGTGCTTTGAATCTTAATTAAGGAGAGGAATAGAGGATCCATGTCAGAACGTATTATACTTTGGTTTCAGTCAATTCAACCGGATTTACATGCATTCGCTAGTTACTATCATCTTGTATTGGCATTGAAAAAGCCCACTTCTTCCTCCGGGCTTTTATTGGAAAAAGATAGCACAAGCAGAGTCAGCACTCAGCAGACACGTCTGAGGTCAAGTTCAGACAAAGACGTGCCCCGCAACACTTTGCACTAATTATGAAATTCAAATTGAAAAACAATAACAATCAGAGAAAAAGATAGCTACTTTGTTTCCGTTTTTACAACGGCAACTTTCCTTTCCAATTTACAACTACTACCCGTTGAAAAAGGAAACACTTCTCAAAAACAATCTTTTTATTTTTTATTTTTTATTTATTTTTTTATTTTTTTAACATTTACTTCTATTTATAATTCAAAAAACTAAAACCAGCAGCACGAATCATAAGGGTAAATATTTTCCATTATAATTTAGACGGTATTAGATTTCAAATAGAAAATTACTAACCCAAAAACCTATAGAGTTAATATGGATAACAATTATTAAAATTTTGGTATTGAACAATATTTTCTTTTAAATGATATCAATTTTAAAAGTATTTTTAAATTAGACGAGATGAGGTTGGTATAGTGGTAAAACCCCTCGTACCTATACCACGAAGTTATAGGTTTGAGTTATTCCCCTCGTGTTAATAGATTAATAAAGGTGAAGAAAAAAAATATGAGAAGAGGATCCA
Source organism: Acer campestre (assembly GCA_954870605.1). Taxonomy (NCBI): domain Eukaryota; kingdom Viridiplantae; phylum Streptophyta; class Magnoliopsida; order Sapindales; family Sapindaceae; genus Acer; species Acer campestre. The sequence goes on from OX940811.1 coordinate 2,150,637, forward strand.
GATTCATTTTCAATACGTTCGTTAATATCCATTAAAACCGACATTTACTTTCTTAATCCGAAAGATTCGGGATCATTTCCTAGTTCCCAATACTAGCACACCATCATCGAAAGAGCACTTAAAACAACTATAAAATAAAAAATAAAAAATAAAAAATAAAAAATAAAATAAAAAACCGAAAACGAAAACATGTTTTCAAAATACAGCTTCTACTAAGCTGTCTATTTCTTTTTACTCTCTACACAACACACTACGCGTTTCAAAAAAAACCTTTAAAAAACAAAACTCTTTCAATTTTCAAACAAAACAAATCAAATCCCAGAGAGAAAAAGAAGAAAGCAAAACACAGAGATCCGAAACTATGGCCTCCAACTTGCTCTGGAGTGTCTTCCTAATATTTGCGGTGCTACCCTTTTCGGCCATCTCTCAATCGCCGAAGGTGGCGGATGCGCCGGCTCCGGCCTCGGACAGCTGCAACGGTGTGTTCTTGTCATACGCGTACACCGCCGGATCGAAGCTCAAGCCGGACAACCCGACCCACCAAGCGTACAGATTCGAGTCGACTTTGACTGTTTTGAACAATGGACTAGAGGAGCTAAAGTCATGGAAGGCCTTCGTCGGTTTTGCAAACGACGAGCTTCTGGTGTCGGCGTCGAATGCGTTGCTGTTCGACGGCAGTAGCCTTCCAGCTAGAGTCGGGAACGGTACCGTTTTTTCTGGGTTCCCGATGACGGACTTGAAGACGGCGGTGGAGACCGCCGGGGACGTGAACCAGATGCAGGTACAGGTTAAGTTGGTGGGGACGCAGTTTGGTGTCGCGCCGCCTAAAGTGCCTCTACCGAGTAACATTAGTTTGGCAAATGATGGGTTCGTGTGTTCTCCTGTTAAAACACTAGGTAAAAAAAAAATCTATCTTTTTGATGTTGATCGATCGATTGTTTTTTGTTGTTGTTGTTATATATCTGTTTTGATGGGTTCTGGATGTGGTTTTTTAGTTCATTTTTTAAAATGTTTTGATGGTGATGATGAGTTTGTGTGTGGTAGAGAGAATAAGGAAGTTGAAGATTTTAATGTTGTAATGAGATCGAAACGGATTTTAGGAGAATTGTTGCTGTTTGAATCCAGTAATGCTTGACATTAGGTGGGTGATCGTGTAACGATAATGATGGTTATGAGTGTGTGTGTGGTAGAGAGAGCAAGAGAGAATAAGGAAGTTGAAGACTTTAATGTTGTGTCAATATCGAAACGGGATATCAGGAGAATTGTTGCTGTCTGAATCTTGTAATGCTTGACATTATGTGTTATATGGTGAAACAATTGATATGTTAGATTGATTTTTTGGTTTGTATTAGATGGAAATTGTTTAGTCGAAGTTTGACGATTATCACAAGTTTAATTAGTAGTTTGTTGATAGAAACATAGAAGGCCCTTGTCTAGACGTCTGTGAGGATCAGTTTTTGTTTCTTGGATTATCAGGCTCGTTTCTCTCTTTTAAAAATGAGTTATGTTGAGCAAGATTTCTGAAAATGTTATGTGGATTTTTTTCCTGTGTATGGTCTTGGCACTTTTCTGAATTCTGATGACCTTGATGGTTGGTTTTTTTAGGTAATGAGATGCAATCGTGTTGTACCAAAGACACGAAGTTTAAATCAAACATCACCGTTGATGACGAATTCTTGCCTCGCCAAAATGGTGATCTTACAATCATGTATGATGTGATCAGAACATATGACTCAAATTACTGGGCAGAGGTTGAAATTGCAAACCACAACCCCCTTGGACGTCTTGATAATTGGAAGTTGAGCTGGGATTGGATGAATGATGAATTTATCTATTCTATGAAAGGGGGTTACACATACATCGCTGATGCCTCTGACTGCATATATGGCGTGCAAGGTACATACTACAAGGATCTAGACTTTTCCACTGTTTTAAATTGTGAAAGAAGGCCAACAATAATTGACTTGCCTCCAACAAAGGCCAATGACACAATCCTCGGGATGATTCCTTTCTGTTGCCGAAATGGTACTATCTTGCCACCATCAATGGACCCAAGCAAATCGAGTTCAGTTTTCCAAATTCAGGTCTTCAAAATGCCACCAAATATTAATCGATCCAACCTTGTCCCACCGCAGAACTGGAAGATCAACGGTACTCTCAACCCTAATTACCAATGTGGCCCTCCAGTGAGAGTAAGCCCTAGCCAATTCCCCGACTCAAGTGGCTTATCAATAAATAAAACTGCATTTGCTAGTTGGCAGGTCGTGTGTAACATTACAAAGCCCAAGGGCGCGAGCCCCAAATGCTGTGTATCATTTTCTGCATACTACAATGATTCTGTTGTCCCATGCAAAACTTGCGCATGTGGTTGCCCAAGTAATGTAGGCCGAACATGTAGCACGAGCAGTCCAGCTGCTCTTCTTCCACCTCAGGCACTTCTTGTTCCCTTTGAGAATCGAGATAATCTGACTAGAGCTTGGGCTGCGATTAAACATCTAGCACTGCCTAACCCAATGCCCTGTGGAGATAATTGTGGGGTCAGCATCAACTGGCATCTATATACAGACTACACTCGTGGTTGGAGTGCAAGGATGACGATCTTCAACTGGGGTGAAACTGCTTTTCCTGATTGGTTTGCTGCAGTGCAATTGAACCAAGCTGCCCCTGGTTTTGAAGCAGCATATTCATTCAATGGAAGCCTCTTGAGTGATTCCAATACTACCTTATTGATGCAGGGTCTTCCAGGACTGAACTATATTGTGGCAGAATCTGATGGAGCCAATCCAGAAAGGGATCCTAGAGTGCCTGGGAAACAACAGTCAGTGATCTCCTTTAAAAAGAGAGATACCCCGGGAATTAATGTGCCTGCTGGAGATGGGTTTCCGACAAAAGTGTTCTTCAACGGGGAGGAATGTTCACTTCCTTCAATATATCCAACAAGCAACAGTAATAGGAAGCACTCAGCTACAATCTTTTCAGTCATACTCACAGTTGTGGCGTTCATGTTGATGCAGCAGCGATAGTTGGATGAAGAAGGAGTTCTTGGCGCCTAGCCGATTTTTTGATTCTTTCAGTAGTTCGTTTAACACCTGCTCGCTCAACTGGGAGGTTTGGCAATCACCAGATGATTTCATTCAATCATCGGTATATACAAGATATTATCTTTCACCATTGTGGTGGGTTGGTAGTAGTCATGCTGTTGATCTGCATATTCTGAGTTATACTATATTGTGATAGCAATTATTGAAAGCTACTGTAGAATTTCATGTCATGTGTACACAATCATTGAACAGGGTTGCTTAGTTTGATTCTTTGTGCTTTTTTGTTCCATATTTTTTTTTCATTACTAGGATGTTTGTGACATTCTTATGATGGTCATTTTGAATATATTCCATTTGAGGTCTTCTCAAGTCCATTTCTTTGTTCTTGATAAGATGTGAAATGACAGAACCCTAACCATTGCTTCTTTTTGTTACAATTCATTAGAGATTCAATCTCTTTCCTTTCCATCAAGCTTTTTTACTTGCCAAAAAGTGAAGGTACATCACATTATTGTTTTAGTGAAATTTTGACTAGATGCTACTACCAAATTCTAGTACTCGAAAGGAATTTGTCATATATATTTTTTTTTGTTACGGGTCATGATCAGGTGTCTATCAGAACACTAGAACGACTCAAATAACTACTCAGGAGAGCATAAAATCATTCATACCTCAATGCGAATCATGTTGATTCCACGCATAAATAAGGAATTAGATTTCTACGGGAAAGGGAAGTTAATCCCCCCCTCTCAATTAAGGAATCAAGTTCCCTTTCGTGATCCTGTTTCCCTTGAAACTTGTTTCCATACATTTTTATTTTCAATTAGTAAATGTGTCCTTAGATCTAAAACCGCAAAATAATAATAATTATAATGAAGAAACTTATTTGCTGTATTAAAAAATTCTTGACTAAATAACAAATAGAATGAAGGATAGAGGTGACATTGTAGTGGTTGTCAAAGTCAGGAAAAGCACAATACAGAGAGAGAGAGAGAGAGCATAATAGAGAGAACAACTTCAAATATAAGTACAAGAAACAACCCAAAAAGAATACCCAGACTTATGTCCAGCAATCAAATGGAATAATATGTACATCAAAGTCAATAATTCACTTGATAACAAAAAGAAAGATAGAAAGGAAACATCAAGATGAAAAATGAAAAAAAGCAACCAAACTTTCAAGTGTTATTAGAGTTAGGAAAAAAAAAAAAAACAAAGGCTCCTAGAAGTCTGCAGATGTCTACAAACAATGTCGCGCCCGCGACTCAAGCCGATAATAATAAGCCATGCCATTTCAAACCACGGGACACCATCGTTGTCACAAGCGCTTCCCTACTACAATTAGTTGCTTCTTGCTAGATTTTTGCTACCAAAAACAGTCAAAATTTTGCACGTTACGCCTTTGCATATCATGCAGCTGTATTTTACAGGATTCACAGAGTATCTTCTTCGAATACAATCGACCCCTTCCAATTATTAATGGGTCTGATCTTCTTATATATTGAACTGGAAACCAGCAGAATATATGATAGTCACTACAGAAGATGCTGCTACCTGAAATGATGATACAAACAATCCTGTTTTTTTTTTTCTCTCTACGCACTGATTGTGGAAAAGGAAAGTCGACTATGTCTGTGACAGCAACTATGTACATCAGATACTGCAACCGTTAAGATAACTGGATATTGGTGCAATAGCTACACAGGAATGTTATCGAGAGGATACCCATCGAAATCAAACTCGTTTTCGGCTGTTACAATGCCATCCTGCTGCTGGAATTCATAGGAAAGTTTTCGTATGAGTGGTTAATGCCATAAGTTAATGAGAATTCATATATGATTGTTTGTAAGAAATTAAAGAATTCTTGACAATAACCTGTTTCAAAAGTGCACTCATGAGATCTTCCTGACCGTAGTGTTGAGAAAAGAGAGCAGGTTGAAAGCTTGTATCGGGAACTCTTTCAGTCTTGATCCGCATTGAATTATCTCCAAGAAGGTTGTTCATATGCTGACCGACATTTTGTCCATTATTCCTGTGTTCAGTTCCTTCCCCGACTGAGAAAATCGCCTTACCAGTCACTGATGCATTACTGTTCTGACCATTCCTTTGGCTAGAAGAATACGATTGGTTAATTAAAACCGACGGCGCCACATCAATGTTGCTTCGTAGGGAGTTTGAATGCTGAGAGGCATCAAAGGTCAAGCCAACGCCAACGTTTTGCAACTCCCAACCATTGGGTTTGTGCTGTTGCAAATCATTGAAAATATCATAACTTTGAATGAATCCCGCTGAACCTTTTATATCCGAATTAGCATCCTCATGAAATCCCCCTTTGGCTGGAAGAGCGGATATGCCTGGTGTACTTCCGAGAGGGAAACTATTCCCCGGCAATTCTGCAGTGTGGTTCAAGGGGAAATTTAACATGGAAGAGGTTTGTGGAACCTGATTGTACCCTGCTCTGCCGTTTTCGCCAATCCCATTTCTTGCTAAGACTCCCCCAGCAATCCCGTTCGGTAATATAGGTTGCCCTGTTGATGTCGGAAGTCTGGCAACTTGACCTCCAGCAGTTTCATTTAGTATCTGGCCTCTTGCTTGCGGTTGAGACATCTGCATCAGTAAAGAGCTACTTTGTCCGCTATGGCCTCCATGGGGACTGACTTGCATGTTCATGCCACTGAGGGATTGTGCGGAATGGTGCAAATTGACAAGTTGCTTGGGCTCCATATTTGTCGGAATTCCATGTAGTAAGTTCATTTGTTTACCGCTGTTCATATGTTGCGGTTGGCCATCTCCAAATCTTAACTTTGCATTATCAAAGCTAAAAAGGTTCCTTGGTTCAACAAGGGGCATTGGTATGCCGGACTTTGCAGTTGACCGGCTAAGTCCTGCAGCTTGAAGTGTGGCAAGACTCTGTGCCGGGATATGACCAGTGGCAGCAAAGGTTTGTAGGTCAAGCCCGTTAAGTGAAGATAGGGGTCCATAACTTGCGTCTTGGGGACTCATAAAACTGTTACCTGGGTGCTGCGACACCCCACTTAGTCTTCTAAGATACAAGCGATATTTCTGCACCACACCGTTGGATAGTTAGTATAACTGAAGAAGAAAGATTACTTTGAAAATTGACCAATACATGGTGTAGACAAGTCGATAATAGAAAACCAAAAAATACGTATAATCCTATATCTTCAAATATTCGAAGTTCGATACATTAGTGCAATACCTGAAGGTGGCTAGCAACATTTTCTCTTGTAAGCCCAGGAACATTCATCAACTCCAAAATCTTCTTAGGAACCGCCTCTGTAGTAAACATCAAATGGAAAAGCATAAGATGACAGAAATATTGCAGTAGGAAATGGAAATGGGCATGGATAAGCCAATTGTCGAGAAATATCATAGATGCGGTTTCTAATTAGTACTAAACTATATTTCAAGGATAGGATAACCAAAGGCAGCAATAACAACATGCTTAATTCCAACATTAAATTGATTAATGAGGTAGATGTGAGGCATCTGAGACATAATTTGGTTAAAAAGATGCAAAAGTGATCAATGCAGTGATATGGCTTATTCCCCATGGCCCATGCCTCACCGAACTGACATTTCTACAATTTTTACGATATAAGAACACCACCTAAACCGATTTTCTAAGGCAAGTTTGGATGGGCAGCGAACAAGCATTAGCAAATAGAAAAATATAGTAGAAAAGATTATTACTGTCTATGCCAAGCTGATTGACAGCAGCCACAAACTGTTGATGGAGCTCAACTGACCAAACCACCCGCGGTTTCTTTAATGTGGATGAATCATCCCTATCATCTGCTTCGTCTTCGTCGTCTTTTCTCCTCTTTGAAGATCTCCAATTTCCTTCATTCGCCGAGGATGAGTAATCCACATCTTCTGATGGTTTTTGTTGCCGATCTCCTTCATCCACACTGCCAGATTGCTCTATTTCCCTCCATTCATTCTTCCTCTTCCTAACAACATGCTGCCAAATGTTTTTCAGCGCCTCAATCCTTACCGGTTTGATTAGATAATCACAAGCACCATGAGTTACACCCTTCATGACAACATGTTTGCTATCATCCGCAGACATCACTGCACGAATTACATGTATCAGATATCGCACTAAATCAAAGTTCAACAACAAATTGAGATTCAAGGATGTGAAAAATCTTCGTAAAGTTACCGATATTGGATACTTACTGATAACAGGCAGGTCCATCTCCAGCCCAACCTGCTCAAGTAGCTTGAATCCATCCATGTCAGGCATGTGAACATCACTGATAACAATATCGAAAATGTTTCGTTTATCTCTAAGCATATCCAGAGCAATCTCTGCTCGATTCGATTTGGTCACTGAAAACAAAACAAAAACCCCATATGAACTCAATCAATCATCCATCAAATAACACACAAATTCGCAACCCCACAGGAAAAAAAATAGATCTCCTTATCCATATCAACCAAATCAAGACACCAATTGATCTCTAAAACAAACAAAATTACTTCAAAATTACAAATTAGAATCAAGTCAGGAACTTAAAGCACAACTCCAGATTTGAATCAAGCTCCAAATTTGAGACCATAAACAAAAATTCTGAAGAAACTTCATATCCATACACTTTTCAATAGCAAACCCACCAAGAAAATCACAAACAAACACAAGAAATGAAAACATAAACATCTCCAAAAAAAAAGAGTTGTTGAGACAAATAATACCTTCATAAAGGCAAGTCCTGAGCATCTTCTCCAAGATCTTGAGGCAAGTAGGATCATCATCAACAACCAGGACACGTAGACCTGCCGGAAACTGATCGGAAACCACACTTGAGCTTGCCGTTGACATGGATCCTTTTGTCGTTACCGAGATTCGTAGCTCAAAAAAAAAAAAAAAATCTTGACAAAACCAGAACAAAGCTAACTCACTACTTGAATATCGAAAAAGGGTACTTAGAATTTTTACATACTTCAACTTCAACTAGACTTGGAAAAGAAAGAAAAAAGTAAAAAAAAGACGGTGATATGATATCCCAGTTTGAAAAATTCGAAGAACCCAGTTGAGATACGCAAGGAATTTGAGAGAAAGGTGGGAGATTTTTGGTTTTTATTAGAATTATTTAGAGAAGAAAATGGAAATTCTTATTATATATATATGTATATGTATATATAATTTTTTCTTGTGGGATTGAACTTTGAAGTTGAAGAAGACATGCCTTGTCTCAGCTTCAAGTTCATTTTCTTTGGTTTTTATTTTTTATTTTTTTTATTTTTTTATAAATTATTATTGTTGTTGTTTATTATAATTTAAAATAAAATATTCAAAAGTGGGTCAGTCCCTGAAGAGTGGATCCAGCTCATACATGAAGTTAACTAACTCCACGCATCTAAATCTACAACAAAACACAACTCAACTCAACTCAACTCAACTCAACTCAACACAAGTCCAACGTTGAAACTCAAAACTCTTAAACTCAGTTTCCAGATTTACTGTTTTTCACTCCTTCTCTTTTCACTTTATTATTAACTGTTTGACAGAAATCAAATCTTTGTCCCCATCTCTACTACTTTTCTTTCAATTTCAAATCTTGTCACGGAGAAAAATTTACATGGAACGGTTTCATTGCCACTTGATGTGACCGTTCAATACAAATGTATCATTTACATTGGAAATATAAAACTATAATTCAAAAATGACACACGGCTCATTTGCATTGGACTATCTCACGTCCATGTAAGTTTTTCTCCTTACTATGTTGCCGGTACATTAATTTGCCTATATTATGATTCGAATACATAACTTCATTGGACCACCTCAACTTTTATCTTCATCAAGAATTAATAATCGAGGGAATTTCTTTTTTTAACTAAACAGAAGGATTAAAGGTCTGTCGAGATCAGTTAAAATCAAACCGTACATATTTAGCTTGGAAAACTACATACTTATAAAATGTGTACAATATTACCGGTTAATGTGTCTAGTAACGTCAGAAATGAAAAAAGTCATTTAGGGAAGTACTTTTAAGTGCTTAAATGGGGCTATTAAATTCACCATACAACCCAGAGAAATGATTAATCTGAAAGAGAAGAGAAGCTAGTGAAACTCCACCTAATTCTAGACCTAAAAAAAATGCTTTGGTGACAACTTATGATAGATGCATGAGTCAAATCTTGTAGGATTTTAAAAAAAAAATTAATTAATTATAAAAACAAAACTAGGCATTAAAAATGAAGGGCTATGGTAATAGAAAACAGGGTCAGGAATAGAGCAAAAAGTGGTAACAATATTCTTTATAATTTTCAAAGCAAATTTTGCCATTGCACCAACCACTTGCTTTGTGGGGTGGTTTTGTTTTCCACTTTCAAGTTCCAAGATTGGTCACCACTATTTCACTTATTACTACCTTTTTCTTTTCAGTTTCCTCCCCCCAAAAAAAAAAAAAAAAAAAAAAAAAAAAAAAAAAAGCTACTAGATAGATACTTCTTTGCTTGGAAATACTTTTATATAGAATTGTCTTTTTGAGAAAAATATTGCATAAAAAAAAATTTAATCATCATCCTAGGATTTTAATTAAAATACAGATATATATTCAGCTACTTAAATTGGTCAAAAATAATAATTAAAAAAATACATAATTTTTCTTAAAAATAAATTACACTTTCATTAATTATCATAAACAAAGTAAATTATGGTCTTAAAATATATTAATAATTACATCGTCCACATTTGGTAGTGCATCTCATCTTTTATGTTAGTAATCATATTTTAAAAAAAAAGTTAATATTGATAGTTTCGAGTCTTACATGCGTATTTCTAAAAGAAGTAACACTATACAATATAAATTTCAATCAAAATGATGTGGCAATTGAATTGTCATCACCATACACAACATGAGATGATGTGATTAATGAAAAAACCACTAACCACATCATTTAGATTAAATTTAGAGCTAAATTTTTTGGTTGTTTAGCATTAGTATTTTATCAGTATGTGTGAGAAATTTTATCTCAAGTGTTATAAGAGTAAATAGCTCATACCCCACATGTAGCGTTGGATCTCGACATGTCTTGACAGACTTCTGACCGACTTCTGACCCTTGATGTCATAAGTCCTTGTTATTACAATTTTTTTTTTTTCTAAAAGCTTGTAATTAAAATTGAAATGAAATATTATAAAATATTAATAATCTATCAAAAATACTCTAAATATATATACATACATCTTCTCTAATTTGGGATTCCACACGTTTCTTTTCATCAATGAATCTCTAATTTTCTTATCATACAATCAGAAAATCTCTCAAAATTCACTAAATGGTTTTCATTTTTTATTTTTATTTTTTTTGGGGTGCTAAATTTCAACCATGCAAGAACACGCTAACAGTAAACGGCCGTTACAAAATCCCCGTGACGAATCCCAAGAAACAGAAGCGCACACGGCACACCGCTAAGGACTGAAGGAGCTGAGGATTATCCCGTTACAGATCTATTTTCCGTTATTTTTGTTTGTTGTTTCGGGCACTTCTTTACAGAATTACAGGTCCCCGTTTGGCTCTTGTTTTTGATAGAGCCAACTCCTCATTCAACTTTTGTTTTACTATTTCCACCACCTCTGTCTGTCAAATTCTGACCAACCAAACAAAGCCAATTAATTTTCAACATCCAGTAACAATTAGCCACGTCATCCAACCACTTCCCCATACCGACACGTGTCCTTCTCCGCCAAATCATAAAAGATAAGGTGTCTTTGGCTTATATTGTTTTCCCTTCCGAGTTTTATTTTTTTATTTTTTATTTTTTTGGCTTCTTTATGTTGTACAATTTTTATTTTTTTGGGGTATTATCACTAAAGTCCCTACTTTTTTATGAATTGTCACCTATTTAAACGTCTTTGCCATATTAATCATTTTAGTCCTTTGTTTTTTCAAAATACATCACTTTAGTCCATTTGACCAAAAAACTAATGGTCAACTATAATAGAATGTGTAAAAATACAATTTTACCCTCTATTATAATTTTTAAATTTTTAATTTTAGTCCATCTAATTTCAATAATAATTGGTCAACCCCTGAAAAAATTAAAATGTTTCTATCAAGGATCGAACCTTCAACCTTAAGGTTAAAAGTCACAAGCTTTAACCAACTAACCTACTCTAACTCATTGTTGAAGGTTTGTTGATTTAAATGTATATATAATTATATAATTTGTTTAAACAAATTTAAATATGCTTATATAATTTAAAATCAAAGCCTGTAATTTTTATTTTCTTTCTTTTTTTGGATTTTTTTACTAATATATAATAATAATATATAAAAACATATTTATGAGAATGAAAAAGAAAATAACAAAACAAAAGGAAAAAAAGGAAAAAAAAAAAAGAAATTTTCAATTTATGGGATTTGATTTTTTGGGTTTTTTTTTTTATTTTAATCAAATTGAAATAATATATTTTTTGAAAAGAAAAAAATCCAAAAAAAGAAAGCAAAAAAAAGTACATGTTTTGATTTTCTGGATTTTCTAGATTTCCTTTTGTTTTGTTATTTTCTTTTTCATTTTCATAAATATGTTTTTACATATTATTATTAAATATGAGTTTATTATAAATTATATAAACATATTTAAATTAGTTTAAACAAATTATATAACTATATATACATTTAAATCAACAAACCTTCAACATTGAGCTAGAGTAGCTTAGTTGGTTGAAGCTTGTGACTTTTAACCTTAAGGTTGAAGGTTCGATCCTTGATGGAAACATTTTAATTTTTTCAGGGGTTGACCAACTATTATTGAAATTAGAGGGACTAAAATTAAAAATTTAAAAATAACAATAGAGGGTAAAATTGTATTTTTATACATTCTATTATAATTGACCACTAGTTTTTTGGTCAAATGGACTAAAGTGATGTATTTTGAAAAAAACAAGGGACTAAAGTGACTAATATGACAAAAACGTTTAAATATGTGACAATTCATGAAAAAGTAGGGCCTTTAGTGATAATACCCCTATTTTTTTTTATTTTTTTTTATTTTTAACCTTTATGTCTTCTCATAATAACAAAGACAAAAATTTATGATATCCAATACTCATAATGTATGATATTCTCGTATGAAATTTTTTCTATTTATTTCCAAATCATAAAAACCGAATTTGTATAACCGTTACTAAACATTACGTGATATTAAAAAAAGTAATTGGTGATTTAAAATTAGTTTTAACATCACACGATGTGCCTTAATGGCAAATGTTGTTCATTTAATCCGATATTATTCCAGCTTCAAGTCGTCGCGTTACTCCATGCTTGTAACCGTAAATCTATTGAAACCATGTTTTTTAAATTAAAATATCACTTTTCTTTTTACATGTAATGTTATTATGAAAATACATTTAAATTTTTATTCTTCTAGAACATAAAATTAAGTAATGGACCCTTTTTTGAATACCACAATTGAAACACTTTAATTTTATGATAATTGACTTGATATTATTATTATTTTGAACTGACATATAATAATAATAAATAAATAATAAATATTAAGAGTTGACAAAATATCTTCACTTTAAAGTATTTATTTAATCACCAAAAATTTACTCTCACGCATGGTAAGGTCACGTGATTTTCCACTTCAATTAACTTTGACGGTAGCTTTATGTGAAGAAGAAATCAAATGGGCAAGATTCTAAAATCATTAAACAATATTTAAAAATCAATTGAATCTGAAATTAAACAAATGTTATTTCTGCTTTATTTATTTATTTATTTATTCAAAATTAATTATTATTGCTTTTTCTCTGCTAGAAAAGCTGTGAGAGCCTGTGACATTAGCTAAAGTAGAGCATCACAGCTCTCTGCAAACGTATATTCCCTGTAAACTTTTCTCTCTTACGATGAATATACATATATATATATATATATTATTATACAAATCCATTAAAATTTTGAAGATTGCAACGACAACTCCAAATTGTCACTGACGTGTAACTTTAACATCATGTTTCCAATTTATCTTAATAACAATTTGTCTCCTCGGATAGTTCTCTAGTCAAGAGTTAGATAATTTTAGGAAGTTCAATCACAACCATATATTTTAATAGACTGTTAATTTGTTTTTTAATAAATATTTAAACTTATTAAAATATGTAGTTGTGATTAGACATCCTAAAATTATAATTTTAGAACGTTCTAACTAGAAAACTATTATTGTCTTGTATATGTTTTATTGTAGATTAATGATTATAACAAAAAATTTTGAATTTACATTCATACATACGATTAATAAATTACTTTCATCCTTCGCAATCTATTAAATTTATCGGAAATATTAAGCGTCCTAATTTTTTTTCCGAAATTCTTTCCAAACGACATGGCACGTGATGTATCAACATTACATTACTCATCACATAATCTCATGATTTATAATATGTTGACACCTCACGTGTCACATCATTTACGAAAAAAAATTGAAAAAATATATAATTGAGACGCTTATCATTACTCTAAATTTATTTGAGTAATGCTACATTGCCCAAATTTAGTGCCCAAATCTGGTGCCCAAATGATGTGGCAACAATGTGGACCATTCATTTAAATTGTATTATATTTGCATGTTTTAAATGAATGGTCCACATTGTTGCCACATCATTTGGGCACCAGATTTGGGCACCAAATTTGGGCAATGTAGCATTACTCAATTTATTTATATTAACATTTTTTTTTTAAATCAAATGGGCCTAGGAGAAATGATATATAATGATAGTAAAAACAAAATTTGTTGATTGTTAATTGATTTTTATTTTTTTTCCAAAGTTCTTTCTAAACGACGTGGCACATGAGATGTCAACATTACATCATTCATCACATAATCTCATTATTCATAAGATGTTGACACCTCACGTACCACGTCATTTGTGAAAAAAAAAATTGAAAAAAAAATTAAGACACCTATCATTACTTTAAATTTATATAATTTTACCTAAATTTATTTATATTTACATTATTTTTTTTAAATCAAATGGGCCTAGAAGAAATGATATATAATGATAGTAAAAACAAAATTTGTTGATTGTTAATTGATAATTCATATGAATATGATAAAAATGGGTTTAGCTTTTGATGGAGAGATGCTTTTAAGAGAAATCGAATATTACGTGTAACCGCGAGCAGAGAATTCACGCGCGTCATTAAACTATATGATTTGCTTTGGTGGGGGTTGCCTTTGCTTTTTTCAAAACTCTCTCTCTCTCTCTCAGCTTCTCAGGTGATTCAAGAGCTGCCACGTGTCGCCTCTTGGAAGTTGGAGAAAAAGTCTAAGCCCACTTTTTTTTTTTTTTTAATATTAATTTTTGGCACTATCTTTTATCGGTTCCTTCTAACTTTGTGTTTGTGTTTATGTTGTCACTTGTGGTGTGTTGTTGATGTGGTGTGTGAATGATGAGTGCCATGCCACAACACAACCCAACCATTCCTAGGCAGCTACACATATTTTGCTTTTTTATTTTATTTTATTTTATGATTTTCATATGTGGAGAGGAGGATGGATTGTGGAATATAGTCAATCTATTTTGTTTTGAGTGGATTTTGTTCTGATTTTCTCTCATTCTTCACATGTCTTTTACACCCAACATTTGTAAATATGTCTTTATAGAATATAGACCCATCATTTGTAAATGGGTAAACGAATAGATATTTGATATGATAACATATGGCTTTGAAATTCACAGCCTATAGGTTATAGACCCACCATTTGTAAATGGGTAAACGAACCGATATTTGATATGATAACATAGGATTTTGAAATTTACTACTGTCGAATATAACTTAAGCAGTAAAAGATGTTGTATTTGATTTGACAGCAGGGTATGAAAATGAAATTCATCATTGTCTAATTTGATTCATTGAGGAAGTCGAATCATCGTCACCGTATGTAGTATATCAAGAAAAAAAAAACACATAAGGGTCTGGAATTTAATTAATAAATGTTAAAATTTAAACAAATTGTAGTCGAAGAAAAGATGTTGTATGGTGTGAAACTAATAACTTTTGTCGATTTTGGAATAAAATTGTTGTTTATTTACTTGGTTTGTCTAATTTTAAATCAAGATCAATAGATTTAAATAATTAGGTTTAGGGGATTGATTTTGATATTGATCAATCCCCTAAACCTAATTATTCTATCTATTAAGAGTGTGTTTACTAATTATGAATGGATGGAATCGGAATTAAGTTCCATTGGAAAGGGAATGGAGGAGAATCGGAATCAAGTTATTAAATTACATTCTAGTGTTTACTAATAATTTAGGAATCATAAACATAATCAAATTTATTCCATTTCTAATGTTTACTTAAACTAAAAAATCGGAATAATACATTACTGATTACAAAAATACTCTTGTGTATAAAACATGATGAAATATATATATATATATTATTATTATAAAAATATATATTTTATATTACTCACTATAATTATAATATATATATATATATATAAGAGATATGAATATGCTGCAATTTTTATTTTTATTTTTAACGTGCAGTAGTTTTTTTTTTTTTAGTTCATAAATGGTATTATAATACGTATACATAAAGATGCATTTTTTATAAATCACACAGCTAGAATAATATAAATTATTAATTATGTAAACCAACATTAAAATTTTAAAAAAAAATGAGATCAATATGATTTACGTAAATTAAAAACAAAAATCAATAATCATGAAGAAGATGATTGTTTTATTTTTTTTACGTTAGGATATTTTAGTAAATATATTTTGAATTCCTTTTTCAATCAGGAAAGGAACTTGATTCCTAGAGTGGGTGGGAGGAATCAAGTTCCCTTTCTATCAGGAACTTAATTATTATTTATGAGTGAGGTCTATATAATTTAATTTCATATAAATTTAGTAAACAGTGGAATTCAGAAATCATGAACTTAATTCTCTCTCCTAAATAGGATTCCTGATTAGTAGACGCACCGTAAGAATAATTCTTCATTCAAATTCATTTATTATGCTTTCAAAAAGACCATCACCATCCCTACACAACACAAAATGATCTAGTACAAAATTCACAACCACTTCCTATGCCAAAAATATGTCTTCCATTAAATATTTAAGATGGTGAAAATAATATTCTCACTACACTTTTGTAAACCCACTAATTTCCATTTTGGATATAAGAATCCTTTTCTCTTTTTGTGCACTTGTGCTTGAATTCCTAGGCTCATTTATTGAGTTTTGAACACCACACATTGTGTCTAACCATACAAAGGTACACTTACAACTCAAGTGTGATATGATCAACAAGAAAATGACCCACATCATTAAATTTAGTATGGAACCATGTTTTCAACTTTTTTATGGTTAAACACTAAGCTAATTGTAACCAAATTACCACATTTAAACGTTTATGACTAATTATAAATCTCTCCGACCTTTGAAATTTGTACGGTTAAGATTAATTCAATAAATAAGATCTTTTGTCGATATACAGGAGAGTTTGACTAATTATAAATCTCTCCGACCTTTGAAATTTGTACGGTTAAGATTAATTCAATAAATAAGATCTTTTGTCGATGTACAAGAGAGTTTGAGAATTGAATGATTTACCGCAAAGAAACTAAATTTTAAAAAGCATTATTATAAAGTACGATGCGCTATCTTTGAAATTATTTTATTGAACTTTTTGTTTGCTAGTACAAAATAGAGGTAATGGGGTATGGCAAATCAACATTCATTTGTATCATAGTGTCCAATTTTTAATCAAATTGTTTAATCCTTGAAGTGACTCCAAACGTCCAGTAGTAACAAAACACTATCCCGAAAAGGCCCACCCGAGAATAAAAAAAAATAAAAAATCGAATGAATTAGTATCACTTCATTCATACAACGGAAAGAAATAAATCAAATGAAAATATGAAACGATAATACAGTATTTCTTTATTTAGACGTATTTAATCAAAACACATTATATGATAAAAAGATTACATACAATTAATAGAATGAGTTTGAGACCGTTTCATATAAGATTTTCTTTTGATTCAGACTATAAAAGGGCCCCACAGGCCATTTTCCGGCAGTCCACGTAAGCAAACGGCGAAATGGTAACAACAGACGACGTGACGTGGTTGGGACGATCCTTCCGGTTCAGTCCAGTACATCAGCGCAAAAACCGGAGAGGACACGTGGTGGTGTCTCATTGAGCAAGTCGTGGGGTCCATTCAAATAAGAAAAAAAAATGTGTGGGGCCAACGCGGGAAGAGAGTAGTACTACTGGTGGGTCCCGCACACGCACACACCGCTAAAAAGAGAAGTTTTGTGATCGGATGGAGTCGGAGGTAGGGCCCCACCAGAGTGTACGTGCGCCTGTCATACACGTCAACGTCACCCAATAAAAAAAAAATTGTAAAAAACAAAATAATAATAATAATAAGAAAAGAGGTGCAGGCCTTGTGACTGTGGGGGCTGATTTTTGCTGAGTAGGTTGAATCCAAAGGACATTATTTATTATTCAATTCACTTTTTTTTTTTTTTTGAGTAAAAATTATCTCAAAATCTATTTGATATTTTGAGTTTTTATCACAAAGTATCATCTAAAATTTTATCAGTTCAATATTTTTGTTTTTCAAAGAAATTAGCTTGGATTATAAGGAGAAATCGAGACTAGTTTCGAATAAGAGTAATGTTTCATCGTTCAAATGATATGGTAACACTGTAGACCATTCATTTAAATAATACAAATCTAATACAATTTAAATGAACGGTCTATAGAGTTGTCACATTATTTGGATACCAAATTTGGACAATGTAGTATTACTTTTCGAATAATAATCATATGATTTATGGATTTTTAAATGATAATATATTTTTAGATTATGTTATATCAATTTACCCGTTTATTGTCGTTTGATTTTATAGTTCCTTATCTTAAATCAATTTAAATACTTTTTTTTTTTTAATGGAAAATTTAAATACTTCTTAATCCTATATGTGTTCTAAATCAAATTATTAATATTATTTCTTAATTACAATTTCAGTATAGCCAGCGTGTAAAAACTTATTACATAACTATAAGATTTCTCATTAATTAAGCTAGCTGGTACGGCTTAATACGGATGAATCTATGTACAAGTAGTATTTATATAAGATATTGAAGTTGTTGATCTATTGAATCTAACGAGTACACAAGAGAATCTATGTACTAAATTGGGTGAGAGTGTGTTTGGTATAGCTTTTCGAGTAGAGTTTCAAGAGTAGATCTTTTACTATCGAAGCTTTTTATTGAGTAGAACTTTCAACCAAAAAAAAAAAAAAAAAAAAAGTTTTTTGTTGTATAAATTACAAAAAATGTGTTAACAAATGTATTTAAAAAAAAAAATAGTTTTTGATTATGTAAATTACAAAAAAATGTTGACAATTTATTTATATCGAAAGAGTTGTATAGTGGAATGTCTAAACTTTATAAAAGGTAGTTGAGACAATTCATAAATTTTTAAAAAAACTAAAATAAAAAAAAATAAAATAAATAAAAACTTTTTGGGAAAGCCCAAATCTTAGGTTTCTTCTGTTATACATATAATAGTTTTTATAAAGGATAATTAAGACATTTCATATATTAAAAAGACTGTTTTAATTTTTACCAAACAACTAAAAAAAACTTCAAATCAACTTATAGTATTAAAAAAACGTTTTAAGCATTTACAAAAGCCAGACCAAACACACACTATATCTTTTACAAGTATAACTTTTATCAAAAAGTTGTAAGTTGTTTGGTATTCAATTAAAAAAAAATACTTTTAAATTAGTAGATTGTTTGTAAATATATTTTCAAAAGAGTTTTTGACTGTCATAAATTATAAAAAATGGTACAGACAAAGTATTTAAGTTTTGTAGTAAAATAGGTACATAATGGAATATTTAAGTTTTATAGAGAGTAGTATTGACAATGCATTTTTATTTAAAAAGCTCAAAAAAAGCTTCTTGGAAGAAGTCCAAAATTTGGAGAAGGCTTCTCCAAATAGATACAAAATAACTTTTTTAAAATTAAAAAACCTATTTTTAAAATTTGCAAAAAAAAAAAAAAAAAAAAAAAAAAAAAAAAAAAAAACCTTAAAACAACTTTTAACATTAAAAAAAAAGTGTTTTTACCCTTACAAAAATTATATCAAACACACACTGAATCACCATCTTCAAAAGTAACTTGAAAGTAAT
The DNA here is from genome assembly GCA_954870605.1 of Acer campestre. NCBI lineage: Eukaryota > Viridiplantae > Streptophyta > Magnoliopsida > Sapindales > Sapindaceae > Acer > Acer campestre. The sequence goes on from OX940811.1 coordinate 2,169,885, forward strand.
TTTTTGATCCGTTTATGGGAAAAGAAAGAGAAGAGATTTTAAGTAGGAGAAAATCTTTGATCCATCGAATGTATTGCTGCTGAATGATGTATCTGGTCACTAAGAATAAGACATGTGGCTACTATATAAGATTTTCCTACTACATATCTTATCTTTGGTGGTTGGATACACCGATTAGCATTACACCAATTCACTACAGATTTTCTCATCAAGTAGCAGTAGTTGATAACTACATGTTGTGCTCCCTTACATCAAACTCTCTCTCTCTTGAAAAAAAAATTCAATCAAAATTATTGAAATGGAACAACTAGCTGTCAATTGAGAGAGAGAGAGGGAGAAGGGTACCCAATGTTGTACTATTAGTTGGAATTGGATCCACATCTCAAGATTTGTACTCACTTTGACAGGCTTGCAAGAAATCAAGTCCAGCCAATTTCATTGCATGTCTTCCTCAATTGCCTTTTAGACCTTCACTTCACTCACAGACATCATGGCCTCCCCCTATGTAATATACCTCTGACTACCAATGTATAATCAAATCTCTAAAGTTTAACATCACTTTTTAGTTTTTACAACAACTTCTTTGAAGATATATTCTTAATTTATTACAAAATACAAACATATCTCAATCATTGTGTTTGGGTTTCAAGTTTTACGTAAGTGAAATTTGCAAGAATTTGGAGATCTACCTTTCCATGCTGATGGGTACAAAAATTTTATAGGACCCCCCTCAATCATTGTCTTCTTTGAGTTCGAGTTTCTACAAGTCTTACAATCAGTGCACCACACAACCGCGTCGTGTGAAAGATTCGAAGATATGAAATACATCTGACGTCTGAGATTTGAAATTTGAATCTGAATGAAAATCCGATTATTATTCATAATGGATCTTGCACTATTGGCAAGATCAAAGAAGTAGCTCTGTAATAAGCTACATATCTTCAAATGATAGGTTGAAACCATGTGAAAAATGGGATCAATTCTCTGTGTTCATGTGCCCAAATCCATTCCATTTGTGGTGTAGAAAAACTATAAATTATTACAAGTTAATGCTAATATTAAAATAATGCAAATTGAGAATTTACTTAGAGCCAATGATGGATCTAAAAATGTTGGAGAAAAATAGGATCTTCACTTTGCTTTTGGCAATAATCATGAGATTAGTTTTAAGTTTTAGTTGAAGTCAGCAAAACATAAAGTGAAACACACAGCATACATAGCTGTTTATTTGTTGTTTTTTTGTTGTTGTTGTTGCTTCACAGAAAGATTAATATTAATTGCACATGGTTTTCCCACTGTCTGGATTATCATCATTTGAAATTGAAGGACAAACAAATCAATATGCTATGTGTGATTTGTTTTTGAAATTACAAATTTAGTTGGTGGTTAAAATATTTATTGGCTGGATTTTCCATAATCGAAATATTTATTGGATGGATTTACGGACAGAAAAGAAAACAGAGTGTGATTCTGGTTGCATGGAAGATTTTGATCTATCTCTTTCTTTCTTTCTTTCTTTCTTTCTTTCTACAGACTCTCTCTTTGGTGTATTTAATTGACAGCTTGTAGTTATCAAAAACTGAGAAGCTTTTTTTGGGTGTGTGTTAGTGCTATTATTGGTTTGATTGCAAAGTCAACATCATCATTGGATGGTGCTGCAGCATCCTCGTTAATTGTGAAGAGAACCAACAAAAGAAAAAAAATGTAGTGGCCCCTATCTACAGTCTGCATGCACTCCAAAAAGTGCACTCAATTACAGGTTTTTTTTCCACCATTGGGCATTTGGGCCTAGCTCAATCTCAAATCTCCAATCCATCAAAATTTCATCAACTTCTATGAAAGGTACCGACATGGGTTTGGGCCAAATCAACAAATCTTTGAAAGTTCTTTTAGGGCAGGTAAAATTGCACTCAACACAATATTTCGACCCAAATTCATTTGGGGATAAAAAAACGGTCGATGAGTTTGGTTTATCATATTCAAGATCCATATAATTTGATTTATAACATGTTTTTTTTAGTAAACACCTTAATTACAAAACATGAATTAGGTTTTCTTTTTCTCGTAAGGATTCCCGATTAATAAATATGACCTTAGTGCAAATGGCCGGTAAGAAAGAACGTAGGACAATGAATTTGTAGTCATACAAATTGCATGTCTTGAATTATTTTTTTTAATTATTTTTTTTTATGTTGTACGCCCTGACGAGAAAAGCTCCCTTTGTGTCTAAATACACCCGGTGATGAATCCACCTTATGATACGAGGAGGTCATGGCCATAGGTCCACAATATATATATATATATATATATTTAATTTTATTTGAATTTTTATTTAAATTATTACAAGAACCATTACAATAGGACTACCGGAATCTGCTAAGATCAAATAATATATGTGCAGCCCGGTGGGATTTGAACCTTTCACCATGTGGAAGAGAGGTGCACTAGCTATGTTAAGAGGTGATGTACAATCTATTTGATTTTATTTTTTTTTATATTAAAATTGTAATAATTTTTCAAATTGACCTTAGACCCTTTTTCTTCAAACAAATTTGATTAAGCTGACTTGACCTCTCAATACACCCACTTCTTCGTGCTTACGTGCTATTGAAAGACGAGCGCATGACTCGGAGTTTATGGGGTTCCAATATGTTGCATGATCCACAGTTTAGTTTTGTGTCTTTGAATAACCGTTTTAAAACTAACTCGTCAATGTTTCTTCTTCTATTTATACAAACGAAGATTTCTTTGCAAACATTTATCAGTTTCTGCTTTTCTGATCTCTGCCCACCAACCAGGTAGCAACATTTTCATGTTTTCATGTTTATATGGTCACTTCATCTTGATGATTCTTTGCTTGGTTTGTTAGTTTATTTGTTTGATTATGATATATATAAATATATATATATATTGATTTGCTGCAGTTAATTAATTTTGTTCAGATGAGGACAATTAGTTCAATTTTACAAATACCCAGATGCAGAATCCAGCCTTTCTCATTTCTTCAATCAGCCAATCTGTCAGAAAAATCATCACAAGCACTAACAAAAACTTGTCCTGGAAGTTATTCTGAACCAGGCAGCAACCGAGGCACTGGAAGTAGATCCGTGTCGAGCCACTTTACAAGCATCAAGTACTCTGATGCTGAACAGATGAAGATTCTGGTTACAGAGAGTAGAGAGTTGATCAAGGATTTTTCGGGAGTTTATGTTATGGATCTCGAAACCACAGGATTATACGACCCTTGCAAGATCGTTGAATTCGGGGCCCGGAACCTTTTAGGAGGCAAAAACAGCTGTTTCGAGACTTTAGTGAATCCTGAACAATATGTTCCAAATCCTCATATTCATGGCATCACAACCAACATGGTTAATCAACCTTATGTCCCAAGGTAATGTGATACTTCAGGTCACGTCGGATGCACAGGATTGGATTGTAGAATAATATTTAATCAAATCCTGACCGATACTATTCCAGTCTAATCCAATCCTTCGCATTGAACGTGGATGGTGATAGATTTAACTAACGTTGTATGTTCAGGATGGAGGACTTGATTCCAATCCTGATGCAGTATACGAAAAACCGCCAAGTTTCTGAAGGGCATGCTTTGTTTATTGCTCACAATGGGCGCAGATTTGATGTGCCCTTTTTGATCAAGGAATTTTATCGTTGCAACATGGATATCCCTACTAATTGGCTATTTCTAGACACTCTTCCTCTCGCTCGTGAATATATGAAGTTATATGGTTAGAAATCTTTTGATTTTCTGCTTGACTAGGATCCTCTATTGATATGAATTTTATATATGTTCACATTTTGTACTTATTGATTATCTATCGATTCTAATTCCGTTAATAGGTCAACCTTCTTCGAAACTGTCTCTACAAGCACTTCGTGAGTATTTTGAGATTCCATCAATGGGTTCAAGTCATCGCGTCATGTCAGATGTGAATGTCCTATCATCTATATTCGAGAAGATGATCTGTGACATGAATCTTACAATTACCGACCTTTTGGAGAGATCTTTCAAAGCTTCAGATTTGGTAATTGCTTCCAAGAAAAATACAAAGAAGACCTGAAACTAGCATAAGTTTAACTTTAGTTTTTACCATCTTTACAAGTAGTACTAAAAATACCCTAATGTTCTTCTAGTGAATCATCAATGTCTAGAGAAATCTCCTAGTGATTCCTTTCAATTGCAATTAAAACTCTGTAATTTCCTTTAATTGAAAGCATACATGTTGTGCTGCAATGCAATGGATTGAGTTAATTTCAACTAATAAGTTTATCTTTCTAGGAATGTGTGCTCAAACATATATATACTTGGCTATTATCTATTATGGGATTAAAGATTTTTTTTTTTATTTTTTTTTTATTTTTTATTTTTTTTTGAAAACCTGCTTCTAATAAAGATATGATTCTTCCTAAGAATGGATCGGAAACATAACTCCAACTTACTTGACCGCCTCTTCTTTGTGAGTGAGTAATGAAGCAATCACACGGTGAAGATATATAATGTGGACTATATTTTATAGCTCCAAATGTATAGAAACCCAAATTTTTTATGAGTAAAATTTGGAAAAACTGCAGATTTTAGAAATCTCTTCCTCAGTTTAGGTTGTCAAATTTATTTTATTTTCTTCCCTTTTTTGGGTGCAATAATTTATAATTGGGGTATTATCACTAAAGTCCCTACTTTTTAAATAGATTTAAATTAGTTTAAACAAATTATATAACTACATATATATACATTCAAATCAACAAACCTTCAACAATGAGTTAGAGTAGCTCAGCTGGTAAAACCTTGTGGCTTTTAACCTTAAGGTTGAAGGTTTTATCCTTGATGGAAGCGTTTTAATTTTTTTCAGTGGTTGACCAGTTATTATTGAAACTAGAGGGACTAAAAGAATTTTTTTAAAAAAATAACAATAAAGGGTAAGATTGTATTTTTACACATTCTGTTATAGTTGACCGTTAGTTTTTTGGTCAAATGGACTAAAGTGATGTATTTTGAAAAAACAAAGGACTAACGTGACTAATATAGTAAAGACATTTAAATAGGTGACAATTCATGAAAAATAGGGACTTTAGTGATAATACCCCTTTATAATTTTAGTTCATAAAAAGAGAGTGGCACAATAGACTCTACTATCTTTCCAGCTCATTTCCAACTGGTTTGGGCCCATTGGGCCTGGTTTCAAAGATTACAAAAAAAGAAAACAAAAAAGGAAGTTGCTCTCGTTGAGAGTCGAACTCAAGACCTCCCGCTTACTAAACGGGTGCTCTAACCAACTGAGCTACGAGAGCTTGTTGCTTACAGTTTTAAAACTAAATTATATATACATAACAATACACTTTGGGCTGTGTTTGGACTGACCCGTTCTATCTGCTGTAAACTGATTAAATCAATTACCATTTACGCAGACCATATATTTGAATTTGGATCCTCTCCTCACCTCATTTTGTCTTCACCTAAATCAATGGTTTTAATTAATTCTATTTTTTGTAGAGTGAAAACATCAAAATTAATAAAAATAATTCAGACCATTGACTTGTTATATTAGACACGTGGTGGTAGATTATGGATATGAAGACTAGGTAAGGCGGGGAGAGGATCCAGATTCCCATATTCATACTTTCACAACGAGGAGATATCTACTTCTATAACATTGGGAAAAAACTCACCACACATGTTGTTTATGTAAATATCTTTATTTGCAATATATATATATATATTTTTTAATAAGTAGAGTTTTAATAGAAAGAACCGAATTTTGTTAGACAATTGAAATTTCTTTTCAAATTGATAGATGATTTGGTAATATACGTGGGGTAGTGTAAATGTTAACAACAAAAAATACTAAAATAGATAAACATTTATTAATATTTTATTACATTGATTAAATACAATAAATATTTTCCTTTTATACTATTTTTATAGTCATTAACTTGTAATCTTATATATACTACAAGAGTACTTTTATTTATTTGTTTTTGACATGGACAACTAAAGTCATAATTCGAAATTACAATTTTATTGATGTTGATCTGACTCACAAATACAATAATATTTGATATTAACCAAGTATAAAAAGTGTTACTCAAACCAATTGTCAATCTGAATAAATGTTCTTACTACCAAATACATTAGGCGGTGATAACTTCCTAAATTACCCTTTATTTACTTACCAAATTACTATCTAATATCAGATTATTATTTGTTTACAAAAAGAAATATATAATAATAACAAAGACTTTTTTTTTTTTTTAAGAAAATAACAAAGACTTTTAGTTCATCATCTACATAGTGATAATGTGATATAAGGAAAAAAAGTTCAATATAGAAATTTAATACAATACAATAAAATTATTTAATAAAAAAAGCTATTAAAAAAAAATTACATATAACAATCGTGGAAGACAATTTATGTTTGAAAATGATGAGAGTTGGAGTGAAATTCAAAAAAATAAAAAATTCAATGGTTGACCAGGATTGATAATCGGGAACAGGAGGAAAAAAAAAAGTTTATTTAAAAAAAATTGATACAATATTAAAAGGCAATTCGGTGTAAAAAAAAAAGGAGAGGATAATTTAGGAAGTTAGTTGTTGGTTTGATTTGTAAATAAATAGAAAAAGCTGGTCATTTATAATGACTTCAAATTAGATGTAGAGAAATAAATGTTGTTCACATACCTTATTATAAAGAGAGAGAGAGAGTTGAAAGAGTAATTCTAACACTTTTCCTAGTGAAAAATTTGAACAATGCATGGGGGTTCGAGTCCCATCATGAATTAATATTTGCGTTTTACTATGTACATTTTATAAACATATATGAAGAGTTTTTCTAGAGATGGCAATATTCTTTGTGGGGCCGGGGCCTCGCGGGGCTCCGCCCCAAACAGGACAGGGATAAAGGATAATATTCGGGGACGGGAACGAGGATGGGGACAAAGTCTTGTCCCCGAAGTTGAAGTGGGGTGGGGACGGAGGAAGCACTCCCCGCCCCATCCTCACCCCGATACATATTATATATACATATATATATATATATAAAATATATAATATTAAGATTTTTTTAATCATTTATATATATCGACACCACGTTTGGTTAGGTTGTGATTTGTTGGAATGTATAAATGAATATATATATAGATATATATTGACACGACGTTTGTCAATATATATATTATATATATTTATAATATATAACTGAATTTATATTTTTTTTTTTAAGTTGTAATTTTTAAATATATAATTATATTAAACGGAGAATGGGGCAGGTATGGGAAATCCCCGGCCCTAACCCCGCTTCTTTTAATGTGGGGATGGGGATGGGGATGGTTTTGGGAGACGGGGATGGGAATGGTAAAGCATTCCCCGACCTCGACCTGCCCCGCCCCGTTGCCATCCCTAAGTTTTTCATCTAATACCGTAAAAGTAGATATTCGACCATACATGTATTGTTTGATCTTATTATAATATATCCGAGTCACACATATACTCTTTGATTTCGATTGATACCGATAAACACTTAACTTGTTGGATGTGAGAATATATCGTAATGCTTTTAAAATAAAAATTAATTTTGTTGAAAAAAAGGCTTTTGAAATTAAATAAAAATCTCTCAACTCTTTTTAGCAAGCAAGAGGCTATACACTATAATCATAGTTCAACACTGCACGTGGTTGATGGACTTGGTCCAATCAAATTGACGCTGACGCAATCGCGTCACTCGTCTAGTAGTTAGACTATTTTAGGGGCATATGTAAAAATAATAAAACATTGAAGGACCATTTCTGCAAATAAATCGTCTTCATAAAGACTTCGAAGCCCCTCCAATACGGAAGTTCGGTAGAGAGTCTCTCTGCTCTGCCCTCCAAAATTTCTCCGTCCTGTTCCGTTCTCTTCTTTTTTCTAGGGTTTCTCGATTTCAAGATTTTTTGCAGTTTAATTACGCTGTGTGTTGCCACCACAGAATTCAATTCAATTCACACTCTCTTTCATCGAACCAGAAAAAAGAAGAAATCAGCGTCGTCGTCGGAGAAATGGACTCGAATTCGTGGAGTACTCGTCTTTCAACTGCTGCTTCTCGGCGATTGTTGTCTCGATCTGGTAGGCTTTTAAAATCCCAACGCATTCCTGTTTGTTTCCTGAGAAAATTAAGAAATGAAAGTTTTTTTTTTTGTTTGTTCTGTTAATTGGAATTTGTGTTTGGTGCAGATCTGTATCTCGGAGGAGGGTATGAGGAAACGGAAAACGGAGACGACGAATCGGGAGCGCTGTTTCTTTGCCCGTTTTGTGCTGAAGATTTCGACATTGTTGGGCTTTGTTGTCACATCGATGAGGATCATCCCATTGAAGCCAAAAACGGGGTATCAGTTTGGTTTCTTTCTTTTGTTTTTAATCAAATTATTGAATTTTGAATTTCATCGACATGTGAGTGTAATAAAGTTGTTAACTTTTTAGCTGTTTTAGTGATTTACACTGGTGGGTTGTGGAAAATGTTAATTTTGTCTTTTGTTTAATAGAAGAGTGTAACTGTGTGAGAGCAATCAACTGAAAAGTGATAGAAAGTGAGATTAGAAGAAGTTTTTCACTTTTGAAATTGAAGAAGGTGCTGCTGGGGGGTTTGTTTTCGGGGGTCTGGAAATGTTCATTTTCGGACACTTACTGTTCTAATTAGGGTTTTCAAGCTTACCTGCCAAAATAAAGAATTTCGATTCGTAGTTATTGTAGTAGGATGTATTTGTTTTACGATACTGGTTTCGTTATCGGTGTTTCATTTCTGTGGAGAGGAGCTATTGCTTTATAGTTGCATTTGTTTATGCTCGCATTATTTGTTATTGATTTCTTCTTTTGTGTTTCAGGTGTGCCCTATTTGCCCGAAGAGGGTGGGAACGGATATTGTTAGCCATATCACCATGCAACATGGGAACTTTTTTAAAATATCCTTCCGCCGTTGTTATTTTTATTTTTTATCTTTTAAATGTGTTGTCTCATGTTTTAGCTTCTCTTGCATGAAGTAGTTGAATAATACTGGGTTTATACTTGTATGATCCAACTGTTGTCCTGTCCAATCAAGAAACCAGTTCTTTTTTTGGGAATTTAAAGCTTCTATACTGGTGATTTTGTCACAACATCAAGTGTGCATGGCCAACTACTTTGATTAGAACCCTTTACCCAGGAATTTGTCCACATGTTAATCCAGTGGGTCTTTAATATGTATGCATTGCTTCCAGTTTGCTTCCATGAGATATTCCAAGTATAAATTGCATTGAATACAGACTTTTGTTCTTGTCACTGAATATTATTTGCCTTGATTTGTGGAACACTTCTAGTGAATATTTTGACATTTCTGGATGCTTGATGATATGGCACCTGTGAGTTGTGTCCACCAGTCCAAATATATAGAAATCGTTTCTGAGTCAACAGATCTTGGCCATTTCTGTTAAGTCCAATATCATTTAAGATAATTGCTGTTTGGTTTCTGCACCAAACACTTTGACATCTGCTCTGCAAATCGGTTATCTTTTAGTTGTCCTGGCTAGGACTTTACTTTTGCATTGAAACTGCTTTATCTGATCCTTTAAATTTCTTAAATTTTTTTGAGAGCAACTTTCATTTGCATGCTTTTTGTTCCAAATTATGTGTCTGAGTTGTTTTTTCCTGTTGAGCGCTCAATGCTTCTGTCTCCTTGTTCCTTTTTGTTTGATCCCAACTCTTTTGCATGGCCATGATGAAGAATATCAGTCTTCCTTAACTGTAATTACGTGCAGCGCAAAAGGAGATTCCGTAAGGTTGGGTCTAATTCAACATTTTCCATGTTGAGAAAAGAACTGCGAGAGGGAAATTTGCAGTCCCTTCTTGGGGGATCTTCATACCTCCTTTCTTCTTCCAATAATACAGAACCTGATCCATTGCTGTCGTCATTTATATTTAATTCACCAAAGGTTGATGAACCTGTTAGTGTGCAACCCCTTTCTATGGTTGAAGCAGTCTCAATAAAGGAAAGCTCAAATGAGAATTTGCGTGAAAGGTATGTTTTTTGGCCATTAATTTTCTTTTCTTTTGCAAATTCCATTGTCTTAAAATAATTTAAATCCATCTGGGCGTTGGTTTCTTTGTGATCTTTTTTAAAGAAAGACGATGTGGGATAATGTTTATGGAAATTTCAAGGCAATTTTGAAAACCAAAAGTAGGAAAGATAATATCCAGCTTGGTTCCCTCAATGACTAATTTTAAGCATATAGTACTTTTGCTGCTAAAATGTGTACTTTACTAACATCAGCATAATTGATTGGTAAATAAAATGGCATTTCATTTACAGGATCTCATGGTAGGATACTAGGATGACATGTCAATGTGCTTGTATTTTCATATGCTTTCTCAGAAAATAGCTACGGTTGATTCAATTTGAATCTACAATTATTATTGTGAACTGCGAGAGTGGCTAATGCTAACTTTGGTAGCCATTGATTTTCCCATCAAATAATTTTATAAGTGTGGGATGGAAAATGGTTGTTCAAAACAGATTTCTTTTCATTGAATTTTGCAATTCATCGATTTCTTCTTAATCTAACCAATTTTTTTATGGTTTACATCAGAACCACGCAAAAGCCTCCGCTATCGCACAAAGACCAAGAGGAGAAGGCTCGCAAAAGTGAATTCGTCCAAGGACTCTTGATGTCCACAATTCTTGACGACTACTTATAAGTTGATCATGCTATGATATTTGCAATCGGATCAGTACTATTGTAATATTAGGACCAGGAGTTAATGCAGAATCGAGAGGGAAGAATCCATAATCTGTCATAAAATGGTAATAGTTAGGTTCTATGATGCCTGTATCTCTGCATATTATATCTAAAAATTATATCTATATATATCTATATATATGATATTAGAGCTTATGTGCATAATGGAAGATGGAATTATCTTGTAATTGTGTGCTTGCTTTCTTTACTTTGCAGAGCAATCTTTTTATTTAGGAGAGTAATATGTATGTATGTTTTGTGGATATTTCATCATATCCTCTCTGGAATAAATTAATACATTGCATATATTATATATATATGCCTAATGAGATTGGGGCAGAACTTCTCAGAAATTTAATGTTTGTGATGACTTTTCAAGTAGATTTTTTACAAGTAGAGTTTCTATTGAGAAGGGCTTTTAACAAGAAATCCTATGTTGTTTGGTATTCACTTAAAAAAATGCTTTTAAGTTAATAGATTGCTTGTCAAAATATTTTTAAAAGAGTTTTTGTTATTAAAAATTATAAAAATGGACACTAACAAAGTAATTATAATATAAAGGTATAAGGTAAAATATTTAAAGTTTATATAGAGGATAGTTGAGATTATTTACCTCTTTTAAAAAAGCTTAAAAAGAGCTTCTCTTGATTTCTTCTAAAAGACATAAAATAACCTTTTTAATATTAAAAAAAATACCTCTTCAATTTTGCTAAACAACCAAAAAGCCATTAAAACAGCTTCTACCATTGAAAAGCGCTTTTAACCCTTATAAAAACAATGTCAAACACATACTAAATATAGTTAATTCCAATACATTATTTGTTATCGAGATAATATTATCAATAGCGTACTGTTCAAGTATCGTAAAGGTTAATTCATTGGTTTTAATGTCTTATGCATTAAAAGCAGTCTAAATTTTCAACATCCTTGTACATGATGATGCATCAAAAGCAGCCTAATTCTTGCAAGTATTTTCCCTCTTAGAATTACACATAATGACATCCCTTTTAAGTTCAAAAATTTATACATAAATGAGGCTGTACCATATAATACTTGATCTTGATAAATCCTAACATATTTTGAAGGGAGAAAAAGAAAGAAAGTAAAGTAGTCATTATCCACTTGACAAATAAGGAAATTTAAGAAATGCAGTATCTCAATTCTCATGGATTTGCTACAAAACCATCAAGAGAAATCCAAGTCTATAATACTTTATGAATATCAAATTCTTGTAAAAGTTAGCACAAAGAGTATCATATACTACACATACTAACTATATACATTCAATTTCCATCATCATCATCTGACAAATCTTATTTGAAGGTTATAGCAACTCTGCAACTGATATTTCCAGCCATAATTATGGTATGCTCACTCACAGCTAGCATTTTAAAAACTTAGCATGGATAATCATTCCGAGATATGGATCTCGGGCAATTATATCCAACTTATGGTATCCATCAGAAACTGTCCTCACAAAAAAAAACAGATCCTCCTTCCAACTGTACTTCCGCAAACGCCAAAAATAGCCAATATTCAGGCAATCTTTAACACAAAAGGAGCAAACTGCAAATGCTGATGCTCTGCACAATATAATTACCAAAGGAAAGCAGCAACTGGTATGCGCTTTCAAGATCGATGGAGCCAATTCACTTTGGAATAACAACATCGAGTTTTTTTTTTTTTTAAAAAAGAACTTCTTCACCTCAAATAAGAGCTGTGGGACACAAAGAACCTGAAATCGGGATGGTTGACTTGCAAAAGCCTAAGCCAGTTGTCTGCAGCTCGTAACAGAGAATTGGCTTTTGGACATTCATGAACTCCATTATGGTTCCAAAATGAAACTTTGAACTTATACGAAGCAAGCCCAAAAGTAGGCAGTGGCAGCTTGGTGAACATGTCGGTGTTGTGACCCTCCCTAACAGTAAAATTTGGAAAATGTAGTCCATCAGGGCCGGTACCTGCCCCAAACAAAATGGGAACTACATCATTACTCTATCGAGGAAGGCAGCAACAGTAAGTTTCATACGGAAACTACATGCACAGATTCTTTATGTGGGAAGAGAGAAACTTACTTTGAAAGGGTGTTGACAGAGAATGAAAGGTCAGAAAGCAGGCATCGAGATTCTGTAACGTTGGACCCATAGGTATTCTATATATGGGATACCTACATCAAGAATGACATAGCAACTCTCTCAGATATAAATCTAAACCCGTAGAAAACAAGAACAGCAACTTTTATTTTTTGACAGAACAAGAACAGCAACTTAATTAGCCAAATAAGATGAGAAAACCATACCATGCCACAGATATCCAACTTGAGGGTAACAGATCACAGCTCCTGTATGTCCTGAGGTCTGGAAATTGAGATGCAAGAATTGAAATCTGCAGGATGCAACATTCAGATTATGTCATGATGAAGGGGGGAAAACCTGCAAGCTCAACATTCTAGTCTATCAAAAAGTAAGACACTTGCCTTGTCAGCCAAAGGTTCACGACTAAATGGAGCATCGTGTGCCAAGTATTCAAATATAAGCTGGCCTGGTGGGTTGCAAATCTCACTCTCATCACTTGATGAACCCACTAAAGGTTTGTTTCTCAGTGAAAGCCTATTGAAGCTCTGGATATTTGCATCAGGAATACTCTGCTGGCTCCAAGTCCCCTGGACGAAAGCATTAATTCGCCTCTCTACCCCATGGTCACTGCTGCCATCACTACTTGTCTCCCTAGATGACTCAGCATCACTCTCTTCACCAGGCCTCCTGCTGAAAGATGTAAAAAACAAATTACAAATGGTGCACTCGTTAAAAAGAAATTTTCCACTGTGTATCATCCCACCATTTGTAACTGAAATTCAATCGATAACTAAAAAATTATTGTGATTCTAAAAAAAAAAAAGGATCACATTCTTGTTCAACTAGTAGTACAGCTCACCAAGGCAATGAACAAAACACCAACCAGTAGCAAGTATAGTATACCTATTGTAAATTATTGTGATTTCAAGTATAGTGTGCCATTAGAATTACATAGTTTACATTTTAACGTAACAAAAATAATTCAATAATCCTGCATTCTTCCATGACTTGAGAAATTATAATATTCAGCAGGATCAAGTAGATATCTGCCAATCCAATTTGAATTCAATGCATTCCTTAAATGACACAATAAATTAAGACTATTGTTGGCACATAGGTTTCATTAAAGTTTTATCAAAACCAAATCAAAGTAGAATCAACTAGAAACAACAAGAGGCTATTAAATTAGAAACAATAAAAACTAAGAAACTATGTCAATGGCTCACCTTAGCCTTGAGGAGGGTCTTGATGGGTCAATATACAGCTGAATGCCAGACAAGTAAGGAACATAGTACTGCTTTACAGACTCACTCCCATCCAACAAAAGCGGAACTCCAGCTCCATATGCACTCCATTCTTTAAATGACTCCCACAAATCACCAAGGAAAAAGTATGGATGATGTTCCGTTTCATCACTTCTCCATCTTCTGCTACTTGTCTGTAACAAACACCAACATGCCGCCAAACAAGTACCCAAAAATATAAGAAAAAAGCTATTTGAAAATAAATCCAAGCATGCAATGAACATAATGAAAACAAAATTCCAGCGTCATAATTAAAACAAAGGTGAATGTGGACACGTACATTATGCTGGTAAAAAGGAAGGAACAAACAGGATGGGCAAAAGAAAAGGAGGCAAGGGAAAGGAAAAGTGTAGGAACTAGGAAGGGAAGTTGACTCCTTGATCTTTTAGTCCCATTCGGTTGATACAATGAAAATGCAGGGGAAATGTGAGTGTTGTCACTATCAGACTATTATATGTAAATTTGCGTATATGTTCTATGTAAGAAATGGGTAAACAATATAAGTTTATTCTCTTCCACAACGGACTTTATTCTTCTCATTCCTCATCCATTTACGGAAGAATTGAGTTCTGTGGCTCCTTCTCATATCATTTCCTTTCCTTTCCTGTTCAAGGTTACAAGGAAAATGCTATATAAAACCCTTTATCTTTCCACCTAGCTCCTTTCGTCTTATTTCTCTCCTACCAAACTAAATGTTAGGTTCACTAAATCCATTCGAAGTAAAAAATTAACATTTCTGTTTAGTTTCCAAAGGTTGAACATTTTCCTTATTATAAAGTCAACCAAGTGCTGCATATAATTGTATGGAACTCCAATTCCCAAATCTCAAATTCAACAAGCAAGATAATTGTATATCACTACTACCTCTTGTCAATTGAAATACTAAATGAAACTAAAAGATGATTTTCTATTTCACATTTTCTCAATGTTTCTCATGTTATTTCAGCAAACAACCAAACAAAGTTAAAAACTTTACTTGAATGAATAAAAAACCACACAAAACAGAAACCGAACCAAACTCAAACACAAACTCACCTTGGGCAGATGTTGAACCGGCACCACGGGAGTGGTGTGCTCCAAGAACCGATCGAAATTCGTCGAGTCGCTGCTCAACAACAGCGATTCGCATTTACCCGAATCCATTCTCTTCTTCTCGGCAACCGACGACGGCCTCTGCAACCTCTGATGCCGTTGTTCCTGTCTCTGCTTCTGTTTCACTTCCTCCTCCTCCTCCTCCTCCTGTTGTTGCTGCTGCTGCTGCTTTCGCACGTGCGGCGGGTTGTAGAACCGGTTCTCGCCGCGGCTGCGGGCGATCGGACCCGCTCTTGACCCGGACATTATTATTCACAGAAGATTGAAGATTGAAAATTGAAGAAAAACAACAAAAACGACGCAGTTTCTGGAGAGAAAAAAAAAAAGAAAGAGTGTTGGTCTTATGTTGAGTTGAAGATCTAGATTCTAGGGTTTTAGATTGTTCCTCTTATCGTTTTTTTTTTTTTTTTTTTTTTTTTTTAATAAAAAAAAAACGAATTTTTATGCGGCGAAATGAGACAGTGAAGAGTGTTGGAAGAGTGTGTGTGTACAACACTACAACCGTTTGTGTAGTTGAGAGAAAAAGAGAGAGAGAGAAGACAAAACTATATATATATATATAGTTTTGTGGTAGTGAAATACAGATAAATATTATTTCAAGAAAAAAAAGAAAAAACTAGAAGATTCTGGAAATTTTTTTTTTTTTTTTAATAGATTCTAGAAAGTTTTGTAAGTGTAAAAATGTACCTTAATTTTCCAGAAAAGTGTTACACGTAAGGAGATTAGGATAATACTAATATACTATTATCATGATTATCCACGAACTATATAGCAATTAAATCCTTAATGTGAATACTATCAATATGTTTATTTAATTAAATCTCTTGTAAATTTAGTGGCCATATTAATTTTTCTTACTTTTTTTTTTTTTTTTTATAATTTTGTTTTACAGTATGTCGGTATCTATCTATCTATCTAATCAGATTATGTATTTTTTTTTTTTAAAACTTTTTGTTATCAATAGGATTTGAACCGCTGATTTATAAGTCATTTGCCCAAGCCCGCTTATCCGCCGGTTGAGCTATGAAAAATAGTTTATTAAGAATAAGGATATGGTGTATTGTCTATAGAGTTATGAAACCATGATTGTATAATCTACCATCTCTTACTTTTTATATTTGCAATTATGATATTTATTGTCATTCATTGCATTGGTAATTTGGTATGTATACCCATCTTTTGCTTTTATATTTTAATGCAGATTCATTTTCATTTCTCTAGCGTCATACGCGGGTTCTCTCTTATAACAATTTTAAATATAAATTATTGGGTAAACTTCATTCAACTTTATATATATATATATATATATAAGTGTGGAATCCCCGCTTCATCTAATAATTGTTTTTTATATAATAATTTAGGGTTTAGAGGTCAAGGACGGATTCAAACCCACAACCTCTTAGTATATGTGTGAAGGGTATAACACTGGATCAAACCGCACCTAATAATTGTTAGGGAAATGCTATTTACATTTCCCATTTGCTTTTGCCATTTACCTTTCCCACTAATTGTTTGACACGTATACATTTTTTTCATTTAATAAAAAGCTCTAACTTTTTGATGCAAAATTTGTTTACGTTTTTACCTTTGATGGTTGTTTCTATCATTTCATTAATAAGGAGTAAAGACGTAAACAGGTTTTGCAGCAAAAATTGAGAGCTTTTATTAAATGAAAAAGTGTATACGTGTTAAGCAATGAGTGAGAAAGGCAAATAGGAAAGACAAATGAGAAAGATATATAACATTTCCCTAATTGTTATTAATTTGGAATAATTTTTTATTTTTTTTTTAATAAATAATTATCTATCCACCTATATAGACCATTTATTATTTTTTTTTTAAAGATTTTTGTCATTGGTAGGATTCGAGCCGTTGACTTGAGAGTCATTTACCCAAACCCTAAACTCGTTCATTTACCAATCGAGTTACGTCCCGAGAGCTTATTTAGAAATTAGAATAATCACTTATATACATTGTTATTATTATTATTTTATTTGGTCCAACGGAACAACACCGTCTTGGTTGGGCTGCCCCATATTGTCTTGAAATGGGCTAGGTCCATTTATATGGGAATCAAAACTGGCATGCTGACATTAACAGTAACATTAATTTAAATTGACAATTTTGTTAATTTAGTCAATTACACACGACATAATTCGATCCACATCCTGAACATTGAAAAATAGTTAATTATGTTATTAACTGAATCTGGGTTCGATTAAATCTTTGAAATTTCGATCCATATTTGAAATTTCATCATCATCTTCTTCTTCTTCTAGAATGGAGATGCCAGTAAGTCAATGTTGGGGGCTCTGAAACTTGACTAGGAATGCTAAATGAGACTTCAATGAAAATGATTTAATAGTTTCAATTTTATTTTATTTTATTTATTTTTTAAGTCAATTTACATTCACCGACCAAATAGTGATTTCTGACTACTATATATTCAAAGATATTAAATATCAATAAGTCATGTATTAAATTTCCGAGTAGCTAGGGGCCTGTCCTGTATCGTTTTACAGGTCTGTTTTCGTTTTTGTTTTCTAAATCTGATTTCGAATACGCGTTCGTTATTATTTTTCATTTTGTTTTCCATTTTATTTTCCAAAACAAAAACAGCTACAGTGTTAAAAGTGAAAAATTTCCAAAACAACTTTTTGATGTTTTTCATTTTGTTTTTCATTTAAAATAAAAAACTCAATTTTTTTTTTCTTTTTTTCTTCCTTCCACAGATCTCCTCCTCCTCCTCCTTCTCCTTCTCCTTTTCCTCCTTCCTGCCTGTCAGCCTCTTCTTCTTCTTCTTCTTCTTCTTCTTCTTCTTCTTCTTCTTCTTCCCGGCGGTCTTCTTCTTCCCGTCGGTCAGACCTCCAGCCTCGTCAGACCTCCATCCCCTCCTCCTCTTCTTCTTCTTCTTCTTCTTCCCGTCGGTCAGATCTGGCCGCCGTCCGACCTCCAGCCCCTCTTCTTCTTCTTCTTCTTCTTCTTCTTCTTCTTCTTCTTCTTCCCGTCGGTCAGATCTGGCCGCCGTCCGTCGCCGTCCGTCAGATCGCGCCGGTCCGTCGCCGCCGTCCGTCGCCTCCGTCAGCTCCCCCCTTCTCCTCCTCCTCCTCCTCCTCCTCCTCCTCCTTCTTCTTCTTCTTTATCAGACCAAAAATAATAATAATAAAATTTAACTAATTAATTTTAGTCTGTAAAATGATACCAGACGCGTTTTTTACGTTTTCATTCGGAATCCAACTTTCAGGAAATGTTACCAGACGCGTATTTGGATTTCGAAACTGAAACCAAAAACAACGTTTTCATTTTCATTTTTATTTTTGAAAAACAAAAACAAAAACGGTCTTTCAAAAACGTTACAGGACGGGCGGACTTTCACAGATATTCCTATGCAAGACTTTTTATTTTCACTAGTGATTTGTAGAATATTCGAAGCATCATATAAAGATTAATGTGTCATGAGATTAGACACTACGTGTTCAACATTAATCAGAAATGATTAGTGTCATTGACTATCAATTTAAAATTGTTTAAAAATAAGAGAACAATAATTTGTCCGTTATCCTCTTAATACAGAGGATAATATACTCTGCTTTCCGTGTTAGTGGAGAGGATTTGAGTCACATGAATATTTTACAAACATGTATTGATATTTTTCTTCCTGGTGTTATGGCAGAAGATATCTCCCATTATGATAGTAAGTTTTCGGACTACACATATAGTATTTGATTTCAGTAGGTATCAACAAACCCGAATATGTTAAAAATATAACTACTGCAAGGAGTCTTCAACGTTATGACTACTAAAAACCTTAAATATGTATGAAATTCTTGAATTTCTTTATCAAGTCAGAAATAAAATATGAAGACTGACTTGTTTAACTTGGACATCAACATCTCTCAATTGTTTTTATTTTCCCTCAGTTAAATTTTAAAATGTATAGTCAATAATTATTATACTAGAGCTTTCACTCCACCTCATTCATATTGATTTTCCCATTCGTAGTCTCGAATTTCAGGTCATGGTTATTACGTGAAATTGAGTGATGACTGAACATGTATGAATTTAGGCATAGATCGACTTCAGGATTTTCCAAGAGGTGTGTTTCGATAACTTTAAACATTCCGATGTCTAGCTCTTGGCCTTGCTTGATGTTCTGGATCCTCATGATGATCATCACCACCCTTTACACGGAATTCAGTAGCAACCGTAACAAGGCACCGCCCCTTGTAGCCTCAAAACTTAGCCGCGTACACCACTGATTCGATCTTGTCGCCCATCACGTCGCCCTCAATCAAGCTGTACTTGCACAGGAAGTTATCTTTATCCAAGGCATCAATCCTGTGCTTCATGTACCCACCTAAATCAATCAAAAACCATGTAGTCAGGAAAAAAATTAATGTATAGCTAGTGACTAGTGAGACTATATATATACACACATCACCTTCACAGAAGTTGGCCTGTTTGATGCATCCAAACTCCTCTCCATCACCTTCAATCACATCGATGCTCTTGATAGATTTTTTTCGCTAGCTTCGGGACAAGGCTGTGAGATTATATATATATATATACACACATCCTTGTCCCGAATTGATTTGTTTTGTTTGCCTTTGGAGAGCAGAGAACTATAAAATTCAAGTAGCCTGAGAGAAGAACAAAATTGATGAACTATATTGATTGATTGCAATGGTGTGTATGTATATATATTCTTGGTCTACTAAATTTGATTAGAATATTCACACAGAATAAGTTGAATAACACATATGTTTAAGAAAATTAAGATAAGAATCTTGATCCAATAGGATGATCTCAAACATTTATTGATTAAACACCAATTTTGACAATATTTCAAACCAGCAAAACAAATATTATAATTTGCAGAATTCCCAAGTAACCTGTAGCCATTTATAGTTATTTATGGCCAAATTATTCTTCAAAATGAAACAAAATCACCCCACAAGCACAAACTCAATGACAGAATTACAAGTAAACTGTATGCAATTTAGGCATAGACATCAGGATTGGCCAAGAGGTGTGTTTCGACAAGCTTGTAGTATCCGATTTCCTGTTCTTGGCCTGCCTTGATGGTTGCCTCGTCCACGTCTTGACCATCCTTTACATGGACCTCAGTAGAGGTCTTGATAACGCATCCGCCATCACTTGAGGCCTCAAACTTGACAATGTACACGGCTATGTCAATCTTGCCAGCGATTGCGTCTCCTTCGATCAGGCTGTACTTGCACACCAAGTTGTCTTTGTCGACTGATTCAATCCTGTGCTTTAGGTACTTGACGGGACTACCTGAAGACAATCAAAACGAAACCCTCGTTATTCAAACACTATATATATATATTGGCTAGCAACATATCAAGTATCAGAGTACGTGAGACTACTAATGTAATCACTTACCATCAACAAAGTTGGTCTGTTTGATGCAACCAGCCTCTCCTGCAGCACCTTCAACAATATCAACACTCTTGACTGCCTGCGGCGTCAGCTTCGGGACAAGGTTGTGTGCATCGACAACTAAGGCCTTGAACATCCTAGCAGGGGCAACAGAGGTTGCATATTCTGCACTAACATTAATGACACCCATTTTTGTCTAGGAGAGCAAAAAAAAAAAAAAAAAAAGCCAGACAAAGTGATGAAGCTGTTTACACTAGATTGGCAGTGAAACTGGTTGTGATTTGTTGAAGTGAGAGCTCTAGGGTATATATAGATTCACAAGTGTAAGTCTTTGTGACTTAAGCTAGCTAGTCTACCATTCAAATTCAATATATATATATTTTCCAAGAGCCTCCAACTTGGACTGATCACAAACTGCAATTCTAGAAGTTGAAGAAATTTCCAAATTTGAATTTATTTGATGATGTGGGGTGGTCATGGAGCTAAAGAACAAAAGTGAACCCGATTGATTCACTTCATTTGATCCTATCATGACAACGACTTATATATTCTTGTGGAATTTCTGGACTTTTCATGCCTCAAAATCTCAGCATTCTGATCCATATACTCTCTAAATTAATATCCTTTAAATTAATAAAATATTTCGATCCCGATTCGGGCCAGTGTAAAAAATTAATAAACCATTTTCTTTTTGAAACCCAGCGTAAAATTTCGATCCCGACTATCGCATAAATTAATAATTTCATTAAAGTACAAAATATATTACATAATATTCAATAGCTAGAAAAGTACTTCAAAATGCTAGTTTGTACAAGACCAACATGTTTGCAATTTTTGACTTCATCTTTCATCTTTTGAATTAACCTCGAGAAGTTATTGTAATCACCTTCTTGTTGCAGTTTGATCTGGTCTACATGTGTTTCGATAACCTTGAACATTCTGAATATTTCTAGCTCTTGGCCTTCCTTGATGTTCTTCTGTTCCATCATCATGATCGAATGACGATCATCATTCATCACCACAAGACATGGAATTCAGTAGCAACCTTAAAAAGGCATCCGCCGTCCCATGTGGCCTCGAACACCACTGATTCAATCTTGTCACCCAACACATCGCCCTCAATCAAGCTGTTACTTGCACAGGAAGTTATCTTTATCCTTGTGCCTCATGTACCCACCTGAAAAGTGAAAACAATCAATCAAAAACCATATTGTAGTCAGGAAAAATTAATGTATATATATATATATATATATATGTACATCACCTTCACAGAAGTTTGCCTGTTTGATGCATCCAACCTCCTCTCCATTGCCTTCAATCATACCGATGCTCTTGATCGATTGATTCGCTAGCTGCGGGACAATCCAGGATCAGTGCCTTGAACATCCTAGCAGGAGCAACTGGTGTTGCATACTCATGGTTGGTTGACACAAATTACGCCCATACTGATTTGTTTTGGTTGCCTTTGGAGAGCAGAGGTGTATATATATGTAGATTCAGAGATAGTTATTGAACATAAATTTAATTAAAATATTCAATTCACACAGAATAAGTTGAATAACACATATATTTAAAAGAAAATTATGATAAGAATCTTGATCCAATAGGATGATCACCTAAAACATTTATTGATCAAACACCAATTTTGGCAATATTTCAAACCAGCAGAACAAGGATTACAACGTGCAGAATCCCCAAGTATAGAGTTATTATGGCAAAATTATTCTTCAAAAATGTACCGAGAAACACAAACACAATGACAGAATTACAAGTAAGTTGTATGCATTTTAGGCATAGAGATCAGGATTGGCCAAGAGGTGTGCTGCGACAATCTTGTAGTATTCGGTTTCTTTATTTTGGGCTGTCTTGATGATTGCCTCGTCCAGGTCTTGACCATCCTTTACATGGACCTCAGTAGAGTTCTTGATAACGCATCCGCCATCACTCGATGCCTCGAACTTGACAGTGTACATGGCTTTGTCAATCTTGTCAAAGAGGAGGTCTCCCTCTATCAAGCTGTACTTGCACAGCTTGTTTTTGTCAACTGAATCAATCCTGTGCTTATAGTACTTGACGGGATTACCTGAAAAACAATCAAAATTAACGAATTAATGATCCTTGTTATAGCTAGCAACACATTTAGGATCAGGTGAGACTGGTAATGTAATTAGTAATTACATTACCGTCTGCTAAGTTGGTCAGTCTGATGCATCCAGCCTCTCCGGCAACACCTTCAACAATATCGACACTCTTGACTTCTTGCGTCTTTAGCTTCGGGACAAGGTTGTGTGCATCGACAACCAAGGCTTTGTACATCCTAGCAGGGGCAACAGTGACTGCACATTCTCCACTAGCAGTAATGACACCCATGTTTGTCAATCAAATTGATGTAGACAAAGTGATGAAGCTGTTTAATTATACTAGATTGACAGTGAAACTGATTGTGATTTGGTGAAGAAAGTTGAGAGAGAGAGAGAGAGAGCAATGGGTTATATATAGATTCACAACACAAGTGTAAGCCTTGGATTCATGCACAAAAAAATCATGCAAGAGAGTTTGAAAATTTCAGCATTCTGATCCTTAGATTCAGGCAGAAAATCATGGTTTTAGTTCTAGTGTGTGTGTGGTCTACATGACTACATGTGCACAATTTGATATCTTGATAAAGCAACACAGCTTCTGTTCTGTTTTCTTCGAAGTTCAAACTCAAAAATTGATTTACATTTACCACCATTTGATTGGTTTTTGAATCATTCCATTTGATTGGTGAAACAATCCATGATGATGTTAAATGTAAACATTAATGGTGCACCTTCATTGAACAAAACACTGCTAATCTATTGATGCTTTAGATGGGCGAAACTAGGTTTTTTTTTTTATTGGATCTAGATCCTCTTATCACCTTGTTCTCACCTTTATAATCTATTGACACGTGTTTAATATAGTAAATCAATGATCTTGATTATTTCTATTAATTTTTATGTTTTATACGATCAAAAGATAGAATTAATTCAGATCATTGATTTAAGTGAAGATAAGGTGAGAACAAGATGAGGTGAAAAGTGGATCAAGTCCTTTTTTCTTAGGAAAAGAAAGAAACGACGTTGTTGACACGAAACAACTTTGTTAATAGATGACGTGCCTAGGCGCGCACATCATCACCTATCTGATAACATGGCGGTCACGTGAGCGACAGATGATGACATAAGTTTCCACGTCAGCAAAATCAATGCACACACATGTATGATGGCAACTTTGTAAACAAATTTTTGGGAGACTTGGAATGGGCCCACTCCAATCCAATATCACGGCCCATTTAAACCCAGATTAAACAGACAACACACATGGAAATAGTAATTTGTTGACCACTCTTGGGCCGATAGCCGGCCGTTTCGAAGCCCAATCTACTTCAATTTTGACCCATCAACAATTTCGAAAGACCACAGCTGACGTGCCTGGACACGTCATCGGGCTATGTATAAGTCACTGTAATTTTTTTTTTCCTCTTTTGATGCCCAAATTTGTCCTTTGTGCAGGCCTGGAATTTGTGCAGGCCTAGAAAAATTCTTGTTGCTTTGGTACAAAATTCAGAATCAAACATATTACTTTTATGTATAATTGGAAGTAATTTTATCTTCATTTGAATAAATATATGAAGAAATTAAAAATTATTTGGAACTCTTTCATTTGCAGCCTATATAAATAAGTCTTCCATTGTCCTTTTAATTATTCTAACTCTGTCGGTCTATTCTACAAATTAACACCTTCATCGATTAACATAATGGGTGTGTTTACTTACGAATCGGAGGTCATTACAAAAATCCCCGCGGCTAAATTATTCAATGCGGTGGTCCTTGATGGCGATAACCTCCTCCCCAAGATCATTCCACAGGCAATTAAGAACGTTGAGCTCATTGAAGGAGATGGAGGACCTGGAAGCATCAAGAAGATCACTTTCGGCGAAGGCTAGTTTATTTAATTTAATTTAATTTACACATACACTCCGATGTATACATTAAATGTCACATTTTTTTGGTCACATGTATGCAGGAAGCCAATTCAAGTATGTGAAGCATAAAGTGGATGCAGTAGACAAAGAGAATTTGAGCTACAGTTACAGTGTGATTGAAGGTGATGCATTGATGAATAATGCACTTGAGAAAATTGTGTATGAGACCAAAATCTCACCTTCTCCAAGTGGTGTTGGATCCATCTACAAGAGCACCAGCAAGTACTACACCATCGGCGAATTCGAAATCAAGGAAGAGCAGATCAAGGCTGGCAAAGACAAGGCTTCTTCAGCTCTGCACAAGGCCATTGAAGCCTACCTCCTGGCCAATCCCGATGCCTATTAAAAATCTAAATCATGTTCTTTGATGTGGGTGTGAAGGGATTAATTATCACTAGGTCATCTCGACTTCCGTCTGTTTTGTCGAGATAGATTGTTTTTTTTCTTCTTGTGTTTAAACTAAAATGCATGTTTGTCATTTTACAATAAATTTTCTGAAAGTTATTTGTTTCAAAACATAAATAATTTACTTTGCTTTGAATATCATCATCTCAAATTCTCAATAAAGGCAAAATAATATTTTCCTACTAAAGTCTGTGTTCAAATAAGGACTTAAAAATCAATGGCAAGTTGCTGATATTGCATTTGGCAAAATTGTCTTAATGATACGGTGTGAAATACGTGCCTCGATTTCCCTAACATGTTGTTTATGTTTATTGTTTTTCTATCTCTTATAGATTCGAACCAGATTGTTTTTGAACAATACAAATAACAATGTTTGAACCGAAATAAAGTGCAGGGGTCCGCTGATCTCGATTTGATTCAACATAGTGGGGCTAGCAATAGAGAAAAATGATGATCATGGCTCATTTCGGCCTTTTATTTTAACAAGTTTCTGTTTAATTACAATTTTCAAGTCCCTACCAACATTTTTGAAGATTATAAGATTTGAACACATTAATATTTCAAAAAAAAAGAAAAAGAAAGAAAGATTTGAACACATGCAAATACAAAAACAAGTTTCACTAGAAGATAAAAATTGAATGGACAAATTCCATTCTTGTTCAGATTTTGGTTTAATTTTGTGGAGAAATAGATGGACAATTTGTTAATGAATAAATTCAAAATCCATCATTTATTAGGCATGTTTTTTTTTTTTTTTTCCCTTCAAGATCACAATGAAAATTAGACTTTTGAATGCGAAGTTGCAAGGAATTAAATATTAATGTTACCTAAAATGGAGGTGGTAGGCTTCCAACGCCCATCTTATTAAAAATGGTGTTTCTTACTCAAATCGTTCTTTCTCTTCAAAATTACATGCACCGGTTTTGTCACATCGATCTCACGTTACTGGTGAGTAAGATTTTGAACCAATCGATTAATATCTACTTAGTGGGTCCAAATTGTTAGTGTCCAAACCATTTTTTGAAATGAAAAGTCAGTCCTGAATTCCTTGCCGCATCTTGTAATTACATTGACATATATATGATGTATATCTTTGTAGCCACATTAATGGTATGTTATCACACACCATTGTCTTCTCAATCTATAATACCACATTAGGCCATTTTTCCAACCACAGCCCAACTGATCAAAAATTGTCCCGTTTCAATCGATCCATATATTTTTCTATCTCTTCAAATTCGATTTGTTGTCCACACTCTGAGAATATTCATTCATGGGTAGTTCAACTTTCACCGAAGAGCTCAATAGCCCTGTCCCTGTCAGGAAGTTGTTCAAGGCCTTGGTCCTGGATTTGGACAACCTCTTACCTAAGATTATGCCTCAAGCTTTCAAGAGTATCGAGATAATCGAAGGTGATGGAGGCCCAGGAACCATCAAGAAGATGAACTTCACTGAAGGCTAGTTGTTGTACACTTGTTTTTGTTCTATGAACCTAGTTTTCTTCACTTACCTTGCATTACAAGGCAAACAATTTTAATGTTGCAGGTACTGAATTCAAAAACTTGAAGAACAGAGTTGATGCTCTAGACAAAGAGAGAATGACATATGCTCATACAATAATTGAAGGCGGAATTCGAGGCCACCGTGGATGGAGGGTGCAAGATCACCAATGTCAGCAAGTACAATCTGAAACCAGGAGCCGAAATCAGGGAGGAGCAACACAAGGAAGCCGAAGCAAAATCCATGGCAATCTTCAAGGCTGTGGAAGCCTATCTGTTGGCAAATCCTGCTGCTTATACTTAATTTAGGTTGATGGTTTGAATAGCTACTCTCACAGTACGGGAAATAATTCTCTTCACACTTGACCTTTTCAGGGTAATGAATTTGACCGAAACGGCATCATAGGTGAATGAACAGGAATGTGGACCTATAACTCTATAAGGCTATAATAATAACATTATGATGACGCTGACTTGTGACCTTTACGGTTAGTGTTGGAGGTTGGGAGCTTTAATGACGGCATTAATGGGGAAAAAAATTCTTACTATAAAAAAGCGGCATTGAGAGTTGCTGTAAGACCCGAATTTTTTCCCTCTTTATTAGTAGTAATAATAATAATATAAATAGAAACACATTCATTCGGTTTCTTTTTGTTAAAGCAACTAAATCATTTGGTTTATCTTTAAAAAAAAAAACAATAAATAAATAAATCATTAATTACATAATTACACACATGTGATTAATTCTTTAGCATTATTCAAGGACAATTACAGCAAAACAAGTTAATTCCATGTTTATAGGGATTTGAATATATTAGCAAAATCATTGGGATTTGTATATCTTTATTATTTTATAATTACTTATACGTGTGCGTATATATTCTCAAAGTAATATCAATGATAAAAAAAACTTCCATTTTACCTTGACTTTGAAAACTCTCACTTTTCTACACTTCTATGTAAAATTGATAACACTCATAAAAGGATATAGA
>OX940811.1:2797618-3030118 GCA_954870605.1 Acer campestre
CAATGATTTAATACAAGAATTTCCTTTGTCTTGTTCTCATCAGAATCTCAGTTTGTCATATCAACTCATATGTGAAGAAGTTAGAAGCTGACCATGCCCACAACACTCAAATGGGGTTCAACTACAAGCTAGGAAGCACGGATACTCCATTTGGTAGAGGTAACTCGTATCGAACTCATATCCAGTTTAGATATTTTAAGATACGTCTCCGATACGTCAAATAGCGTATCCGTTGACTTTTTTACAAGTATAACTCGAGGATACGTCGGGGAGCAATATTATAATTATTTTAGATTATTGGGTATTTTTGATTCTAGTTCAGCCGAAGTTTTTGCTATTCAGAGGGCTTGTCAATTAATTGCTTCAAAGCAGCAACTGAATAATCGTATTGTGACGGTGATTAGCGACTCGTTTTCAGCAGTCTGCTGGGTTAACGGTGAAGATTTTGGCAATCTTAAGCTGGTGCAGCAGATTTATGACATTCGAGAATTCCTTCGTGCTCATAGTGGTATTTCTGTTGTGTTTAATCCAAGAGGTGCGAATTCTTATGCAGATTGCTTAGCCAAAATGGGCTCTAACAGGTTGGGAGACAGGCTGGATTTGGGGTGATCCATAACTCTGTAAGCTGTTTTGTTTGCTTGCTTCGGTTCCTTGTTGCCTGCTTTTGCTTTGCTTCGTTTGTGCTGCTGTGGTCTTTTGTCTAGCTGGATTTTGGGTTTGCTGTTGGGGCTGTTGTTGTGCTGTTTCCTGGGTCTCTGTTTTGCTCCGCTGCTTCTTGCTTTCTTTGCTCTGTTTCTTTCGTCTTTGTTTGTTTTCGCTGTTGTGGTGTTTCTCTGTCTGGTGGCTCTTTTGCCTGGCTTTGCTTTGTCCTGTGCCATATAAAATCTGCAGTTTCAAAAGAAAAAAAAAAAAAATAATAAATTATTTAAACTTACATTAATGAGATTGTAAATTATACATTAAGAGTCTATGCAGTACTCGAGGTCCTGAAGCTGCTCCATAGGAGGATGGATGTTTTCCGCCATTGTTGAAAATGAAAACTCTTAGAGAGAACGAAAAAGAAAAAAAGAAAATGAAGAAGAAACGAAGAAGAAACAGAGGAAGAATTACAGATATAAAGTGAAGTAAAGTGTTTTGCATATAAAAAATATATATATAGAAAATGTTGGAAATTTTGTGATAAATCCTTAATTTGAGAGGACCAATTGAGTATGATTAATTCCATGAAAATGGAAGAATAAAATTCGAATTCTCCTCCATGAGAACTCCGAAATGGAATACTCAAACTCACGAAATGGTTAATGGGTGAATGAGAAATTGAGTCTCAAGGTGAGCTCAAAATGTGGTGAATAATGCTACTTCCCTAGGTCAACGTTTTTGTGTGAACAATAAGAAAAGTTTTTATTGTTTGGATTTTGATATTCTTGCTTGATCACCAAGAATACAGAATCGGGGTTTTTAATTATTATTTAATTAAATTATTTTACTTATTAAATCAGAAACGTGTTCAAGAAACTTCGGTCTAGAATCGTATTCACCAAGCTTCAGTTTTGCTTATTCACAAAGAACCAAGAATTGTGTTCAAGAAGCTTCGGTCTAGAATCGTATTCACCAAGCTTCGGTTTTACCTATAAATACCCACGTGTTCCTTTAATATCTATCAATTATTTTAGAATACATTTATTTTACAAGCAGCCGAATATTACTCTATTCTCTTCTCTATTCTTGGTGAGTTTGAGCTCGGTTTGAGTTCACTAAGAGTGGTTTGTGCTTCGCACTTCTATTGTTAAACTGTTGTATCTTGGGATACGATCGCTATACACATACGGTGTAATATACGGTAAAATCGTCTTAAGGACACCGTGTGAAACACAGGCCTCGGTTTTCTTTAACCGATTTTTCTAACGTGTTGGTTTGTGTTGTTTTGCTTTCTGTTTATATAAGTCCTGACCAGATTGTTGATTTATAAATAACAGAAAAGAGAGAATAACCAAACAACAATATGCAAAGCAAACTCTGCCTCCTATGTGTTATGTTGTGTTTTTGTCTGTGAGACCTCTCTCTCTCGACGATTAAGCATGTTTTTTTGTTTTTTGAACTGGGTGGTGTACTGGTGTTTGTATTTTGTACCCTTAGTTTTTGAGTTATTTTCAGAATTGCCATCCGAAAAATAAAAACCATCTGGCCCCACTGGTTTTTGACAACCTCCAATCAGAAACGTACTGCTTTTGAACTTTGAAGCATAAAAAAGGACTTCAATTTATGAGAAACCTATTTGAACTGACCACAAATCTAGGACCATAGAGATAGGAGGTAGTTGTTTCATTTATTTAAACAATATTTTATTTTATTAATAAAATTCACATATTTGAAAAATAAGTGAAAGAATATAATCTTATACTCAATTTAAAAATAAATAAAGTATTTTGTATCTTTACTTGATATATTTTTCCCACCTAAAATTCTAATTTTGCAATACTTCAGAAAATAATTTTTTTTTTATGATAAATTTTAAAAATCTACACATCTTTTGAATAAATAACATGTCAATGTAATTTTTTTTTATTTTTTTTATTTTTTTTATTTTTAGTATTACACTATTGCATGAAGTCATGGTTCTTTTAAAGAGGGGGATGGATTCGAACTTGTAACCTTATGTTCAAATGCGAGAGGTTTACCACTTGACCAACCTTATATTGTCGTGATATTCATTGTGAGATATGCTATGCTATGAATCATTTTTTAAATCAAAAGTAATTCTTAAAACTTCTTTAATGTTTATAGAATATTTTTAAAGAAATGTAGAGAGAGGCAAAAAAAAAAACTAATAAAATCTATCTATAGTTTAAAGCAGTGGCGTAGCCAGGATTTCTGATTTGGGGGGGCTAGACTAAAAACCAGTGATTGAAACAACGGAAAAATCGGTTGCCTATACGCTAGGCGGACACCAACCGACCGATCCTTTTCAGCCAAATTGGCCATATTAGGCAGCCGAAAGAAAATCAGTCGATTTGACCGGGAAAATTGAGCTAATCAGAGTCATTGACTCCGCCTAGTTGTTGCAAAGACTCACAGTCGATGGAAGACGTAACCCCAGATCACGTTCCAGAGCACTAGTATCGACATCTTTAACCTCAACTATATTAATATTAGGCTTAGAAATATGTTGGTTCTCAATAATTGGAACATCAACATTTGGTGGAGAAGCTATTTTACTTAATGATTTATTCTCATTTGATTTTGGGAAGAAATCCAAAATATTTTTCATTTGCTTTAATTTTTGATTATTTGACATAATAATCTACAATAGTAAGAATTCAATAAGAGACACACACACACTTATATATATATATATATATATATGTATGACAAAGTCACAATCTCAATCAAAAACCATCCAAATAACATGAAATATGTAAATATATTTTTTAGAACAATTTAATTCTACATCTCTAAATGACTAAATCAAGATCTGAACTCAAAGACCCCTAATTTTCCTAACTAAACTTTCTCATCAAATGTAAATCACACATTAAATTATATTTAAGCAAACCGTAAACTAAATTCAGTATTAATACAGTGGAAATCCAATTACAACGGTATACATATAATTTTTTTTTTTTTTGAAAATCAAGACCGGGCTAGAGCCCGGTGTAGCCTACACCTACCTACGCCCTTGGTTTAAAGTTAAATCTTAAAAAAAAAAAAAAAAAAAAAAAAGTTATCATTCTTGATATATGATTCTATGGACAAAAATTAAGCTGCTTCGGTGTGGTTAAACTTAAAAAATAAAAAGTTGTCATTTTTTTTTAAAACAAGCCTTATAGGAAAATTTTCATAATTTAAAAGTATGTACCTAAATAAGAAAAATATAATGATCTTTACCCCTAAAAATATTTTAAAAAATGATTCACTACGAAACAGAGAATAAAAATAGCAAGCGAAATAAACTAATTGTATACTTGTTCGGACTTTAGAAAATGAAGTAAGGAATTCAAAATTTGTTTCATTTATCTATGGAATGGAGAGGAAATGAAAACTTTAATGTTTTTGACTGTCAATAAAATATTGAGTATATTACTCTAATGAATCTACTGAGACTATTTTTGTGAATTATCAAGCAATGTTAATACTGTAATTGTCTTTCATTTGAATTTTTATTTATTATTAAAAAAATTATTAAAAAAAAACAAATTCATTAAAAAAAAAAATTGTTGAAAAAGCTAGTACCTACCTCCGCCCCTGCTGGTGGCTCTTTTGCCTGGCCTTGCTTTGTCCTGTGCCATAATAAAATCTGCAGTTTCAAAAGAAAAAAAAAAACAATAAATTATTTAATCTTACATTAATGAGATTGTAAATTATTTAATCTTACGTCCAACATTCAAATTTATAATATATATTTCTTTTAAAAAATATGTTGGTTCAATTTCGTAAATGAAATATTGATACAGTAAATGAGAAATTAATTTTCATCTGGTAATATATCAAATAATTTCTGATATTTATGCTTAATTCAATAAAAAAAAAATTGAGAGTTTAATTAAACCTTTTAAAAAATTTGTTGGCTTGGGATCGGACTGCGTCGCCACTATTAGCTAATATATATAATCTATATTAATAGACTTTTACATGAGAGATTCAAACCTTTAACTTTTGTGTGAATCTTTGGATTGAAATTCAATAACTATTAATTAATCGTATAAATATAGCCGTGTGACCTCAAAATCTAAGACACCGTGAATTGGTGCTCGTGGTGACAAGTTGTTCTTACTAATTTAAAAACCATGTTAACAATTGATGCTCTTACAGAAAATACAAAAGTAATATATGTATATATATATTGATAAAGGTACTGTATATATTATTAGTGTTGGAAACCGTACAGATAAAATATGAACTTTTATTGCTTGAATTGCTTTGCAGAAGCAAATTAAGCAAATTACAACACAATGAGACAATAACTACATAAGTTGGGAACATAGAAAATAAACAGTCTTTGGTCTTTCAGGTGACCTTATTCATATATATATATTTGTGTCTATATATATGTTGTAGTAATGATGGTGAAGTCATCCCAAGGGTGTGAATCCGACAAGAGCGACGATTATGATGCTGATGATGTTGCCGAGCGTAACGTTTGCGCTAACCTGTATTGGCGACACCAGGAGAACAGGAGGCAACGTGGAGTTGCAGATGGAGAGCGGCGTGTTGACCACCAGGTTGCAGGTGCTCAGATTCAAATTTAGAGGGAGCAAGGTAATATTCAAAAACACTCCTGCACTGTTTGTTGTCGTAGTGAAAACGGTGAGATTTGCAGGTCCACATCGCAACTGCACCTGAGCATCTGAAAAAATATCATACAACATTTTCATTTGTTATATATGTTGCTTGTAAGTGTAAGTAAACTGTTAGTGAAATAATTAACGAATCAGGATCTTCTACTACTAATTTGAACTCTTACTGAATGAATCAGGTAAAAGCTCCTGTCGGTAACTTACTTGGGAAAGGTGGGGTTGCGGTGCCATTGCCAAGCATAGTGCCATTGGGAGTGCAAAACACACTGCCTTGAGTTAGGAGCGCAGGAAGGGTGGGAATGGTGGGAATGGTGGGAGGGGGGGGAGGGGGAGGAGGGGGGGGAGGGGGGGGGAGGGGTACGAAAGATGGGGGGGAAAATGATGGGGGGAAGGGGGAAAGTTGCTTCAGCAATGGGAGCTGCCACTAAAGCAATGAAGAGAGAAACAAAGAGAAGTGATTTCAAGTTCAAGGCCATTGCTTCAATTCAATGCAAGCTTGTTTTGTAGAGATACTTTCATGCAATGACTTATTTATAGGGATTGAGAGGGCAAGTTGTAGCAGATTTTGATGACTTATTTGCACGGCTAGCTTTTTTTTCCTGTAAATAGGAGTACTTAGGGGTGGGCATGGGTTGGGTTTGATTATACCCAAACCAAACCACAATAAAATCGGTTTAATTTTTTACGACCCAAACCAAACCATTTATAAGGTAACACCAAACAAAGCCAATAAAAATCGGTTTGGTTTAACAGTTTAAGAAAATAATTATATTATTTTTTATTTTAATAAATTTAATAATGTCAAATTATCAATATAAGTAGTTAAACCAATTATCAATAAGATAAACAATAATATTAATTCATAATACTAAATTTAACTTGAGTGTAGAAAAATAATCGTTAAAAAAAAAAAAAAAACTCAAGTGTAGAACGCTTAAAACTTATAAAATAAAACTAAATCGTTTAAGCTTCTAAATTAATAATATCCACCATCATCTAAGTAACTACTTTGAAGTTTCAAAGTTCACTTCTTGTTACATTGAGTTAACTTTAGTTTTTGTCTGTTTTGTCAGATAATTTAATATATATATATGGTTCTCTTATAAGGGATCCGTTATTTTAATTTCGGTAAGACTTTGATGAAATGACATCCATTTCTATGAATATTGATTTGAATTTTTTTGTAGATGATATCTTTAATGAAATCTACTTACGAATAAAATTTGGGAATTTTTCAAGCACTACAACTATTTTTCTTGAATTTTCCTACATTTCGTTCATTTTCCGATGCCTTCATATTTAACAAAATCATGATAAATAGTTGAAGTGCTTGAAAAATTCTTAAATTTTATTAATATGTAGATTTCATCTAAACTTATCATCCATAAAAAAATTCAGATCAAAATTCATATCAATCGATGCGATTTCATAAAGGTTCTTATCGAAATTAAAATAAAGGATCCCTTATGAAAGAACCACTATATATATATATATAAGTATGTAATGGTTTGGATTGGGTTATGCGGTTTGATAAAACACAACCCAAAAACTAACCCAAACCAATTGAGTTGCTCAAAAACAACTCATTCGGTTTATTTTATTTAATAAAACTAAATCAACCCTTTTAATCAAACCAATTAAAATAAAAATTAAATTGCATATCGTCAATGATGAGTACTTATAGGTCAGTCCCAGCAATTAAAATAAAAATTAAATTGCATTGCATATTGTCAATAATAAGTACTTATACGTCAGTCCTAGCAATTAAAATAAAAATTAAATTGCATATTGTCAATGATTTCATATAAGAATTTCCTCTTTCTTGTTCTCATAGGAATCTAAGTTTGTCATATCAACTCATATGTGAAGAAGCTAGAAGCTGACCATGCCCACAACACTCGAATGGGGTTCAACTACAAGCCAATACTTTAGGCTAAAAGCTTTTCACTGTTTTTATTTCTGTGCTGCTGGGTTTGTACTATACATACATATATGGTGAAATTGCTGTACCAGTTTACAAGATTGTTGGATTTATTTTGATTTTGAAATCTTAATCTTTATTCTTTCACAAACTTGGAGGTATTATATATTAGTTTGGTCCATTGCTCAAATCGTTTACTAGCCTTTTTGCACATTTGTGATTGGAATTTGCCTCTGCTTGCTGCAACTGTATACATTTACTAGCCTTTTTTTTTCCAGTGTGATTCTTGCACACTTGTGATTGGAATTTGCCTCTGCTTGCTGCAACTGCAGACAGCGACATGGTTGGATTCGACAGCTTTGGACCTTGATATTCATATTGCACATGTAATATTTGATCTCGGTAGGTCTCGACACACTTCTTGAACTTCTTCCTCCAATATTATGATAAGCGAGAGAAAAACAATCCTTGTAGAATGGTTAATCTTTTTCCACCTATATTTTTTCTGGGACCTAGTAAACCAATTCTAGACATACAATTGCACAGTTTGGTAAGTTCTTGCTCTCTAGAATCAGCCACGCGTGACCAAATAAGCCAAGGATCACACTAGATTGATGACAACAATGCTTCAAGCTCTAGCATTCACTAACTGTCATATAGAAACATTTCGGTAGGAAAACAACGATCGAAAATTTCTTATAGTCGTAAAATAACAACATATATGAAATGCCATTAAAATTTAAAGCAAAAGTAGTTGCGTCTTGAATTTCATTTTTTTTTTCTCACAAGCACTAAAAGGCTGTTCGTGCCTCGTTCATCCACATTGCACCATCAATCCTTTAACCTTTCCCATTAAATTAAACTTCTTTTTTCTTGAATAAGTAACCATCAATCCATCATTGCCTCTCCAACAACAAAAACCTTACGTGTGTCACCACCACCACATGATGCGCAACGGTAATGCTGCAATGGCAAGAACTGCACAAATCGACTTGTTCACCTACTTGGAGAGCATCCTACTCCAGATTTTTGAGCTCCAATCGTTTTACGATGGTGGTTGCAGCTGGATTGGTGGTTTTGTATCTTGTATACAGAAGAAGAGTTACTATTTATTTACAGACTTCACTTGCTATCAACCACCTGCTTTTTCCCGCATGCCACATTCCATGTTTCTATTTAGACAACCAGATGGATGCTGATAGTCTTTCATTCCAGGTCAAGATCACGGAAAAATCAGGATTCAGTGAGGAAACCGGCATTCCTGATCGTATGACTCTACTGCCTATAGGAAAGTCACTCTCTTACGCAAGAGAAGAGGTGGAATTAGTGATATTCTCCACAGTTTCGGATCTGTTTAAGAAAAACAATATCGACCCAAAATCCGTTGATATACTGATCATCAATAGCAGTATGGTTTCGCCTACACCGTCTCTAAGTGCTATGGTGGTGAATAAATTCAGAATGAGGAGCAACATCATGACTTTCAACCTATCTGGCATGGGGTTTAGTGCTGGAATTCTATCAGTAAGTCTGGCTAAAGACTTGTCAAGGGTTCGCAGGAACTCCTTGGCTGCAATTGTGAGCACAGAACTGCTACATGTAAACCGGTATACAGGGAAGATCCCTCTATGCTGCTAACAAATTGCCTTTTTCGAACTGGTGGAGCAGCCATCTTATTGTCAAGTAGAGATCAAGTCAAGAGGAAAGCAAAGTATGAGCCACAACATCTAGTTCGAACAAACAATGCAAAAGATAATCAATCCTATAACTGTGTCTTTCAATATTTGGACTCTGAAATGAAATTAGGGGTATCGATATCAAAGGACACAGTAAAAGTGGCTGGAGATGCATTGAAGACAAACATTGGTTCACTAGGGCCACTGGTTTTGCCATTTTCAGAGCAGTTCAGGTATGGAGTATCTATACTTTGCAGAAAGATGCGGATTCAAAGTAGGATGAGCTTCTACATGCCAGATTTTAAGAAAGCTTTTGATCATTTTTGTAAACACGCTGGTGGGAGAGCCATAATTCGGGGAATAAAAAAGAGCCTACAGTTGAGGGACATGGATGTTGAGGCCTCTAAGATGACTCTCCACAGATTTGATAACACTTCATCGTCTTCTATAGTTCTATTTGGTACGAACTCTGTCACATAGAAACCAAAGGAAGGATGAAAAAGGGTCACAGGGTCTGGCAAATTGCCTTTGGAAGTGGGTTCAAGAGTAACAGTGCAGTGTGGGAATGTGTTCACAACGTGGAACGAAAGGAAACAACTGCTTGGAGTGACAGAATCGACTCATATCCTCTAGAAATACCTACTGCTGTGAAAATCGATATGAACTAATGTGACTTCAAAGTATGATAATCTAAATAGAAATGACATCTTTCACT
The DNA here is from genome assembly GCA_954870605.1 of Acer campestre. Lineage (NCBI taxonomy): Eukaryota > Viridiplantae > Streptophyta > Magnoliopsida > Sapindales > Sapindaceae > Acer > Acer campestre. The sequence continues at coordinate 2,807,225 of OX940811.1, forward strand.
AGTCAAAACCAAACAGCTAGCTCCTAAATCTTGTCTATAAATTGTTCACAAGGCAATAGTGTGAAAAGCATTTCCCCACATCATCAAAACCTATCCAGGCAAGTTGTGCAACAACATTAGCATTTACATTCATCTATTGTATCAGTTATGAACAACACACAACAAACAAACATCATTGTGATAATTTGAAATCTCAAATGGGACATAGGGCATATATCAAAACAGAAAGATCAACAGATTACGTGCAATATCGAACCAGGCAAATTAACATAAAAGTGTTTTCGCAATGCAAAAATTTCATATTGTCAACTTCCAAAAAGTACAAAAAGCACTCCTAACTATAGAGCAAATAAGTCTATAATGTCGCACCACACGGATTTTACTGATAGATTAAAATACAAAAACAAAAAAGCCAAAAATCAGACCCCAGACTTTTAATCTTCTTCCTCACCCTCATTCTCTGCAATGTTGAAGTATCTGAGTTCGTAAACATTCCTGTCCTTGTTGGACGCAATCACGCGAAGCCAGTCCCTCACATTGTGCTTCTTCAAATACTTCTTCGTCAAGTACTTCAAGTACCTAATCCAATTTTAAACCAACAAATCGTATGAATTAAAAAAAAAAAAAAAAAAAAAGGACCAAAAACACGATTCTTTCGATTATAGAGATTTTTGTTACCTTTTAGAGAAGTTGGAGTCGGAAGTGACGGTGATCTTGGTCTTCTCACGAGTAACAGTGACAGAGTCGCCGAGAGCGCCGGCTTTGCCGCCGACTTTGATGCGCTCTTGGAGGAACTTTTCCAGTGAAGCGATGTCCATGATCTTATCCTCCACCGGCTTTGCACAGTCGATCGTGAAAGTAGCTCCTTTCTTCTTTCCTTTGGCTCCGGCGCCAGCTCCGATTCCTCCTTTGCTCATTTTCACTTTGATTTGATTCTGTACAATCAACAAGAAGCAATCAAAATTGAATATTTAGAGCTGAGAGAAAATTCAAAATTTCAATGATAAGTAACGAAGAGAGATATAGAGAGAGGCACCTGCGTGAAAAAAATTAGGGTTTTGGTGCGCCGCGGAAATGAGGCAAGTGACAACACAGACTGATTTCTTGGGTTAGGGTTATATTTGTAGAGTTGGAGTACTGAATGGGCCAGAAAGGCCCATTAATCCTGTCAATTAAAAAGAGAACTGGGCTTTGGGAAATTATAATATAAAATGCACTATTCTATCTTATGTTTTGTAATGGGTGTGGTTTTATATTATTTTTGTTTTTTTTTTTAAGAGGAGCTTGATAACAACACCAAAAATAATGAAATGTATATAGTATTTATAAAATTTTCAACGAAATCATTTTTTAGTGATCAAGATGTTCATAATTATTTAAGGTAATTTCAATTTCATTTCATTTTTATTATTGTGCCGTGTTGTGCCGTACTGAGCTTGTATAATCAGGTTGTGCTAAGGCCAACCCAGCCCGGTTTACTATAATTACTTTATATCTTACGGTCTACAAACCGTTGGATGAGCCTCATCCAATGGTTAAAAGGAAAGCTAATTAAAGTGATGGAAACAAGCAAACCGCTTATCAAACTGACATGTCACATAAAATATTTTGTTTTTTTTATTGGTACTTGTTCTCTCTTTGGTGCACTTAGAGCATTCATAATGCATCATACCCAAAGATAAGACCCATTTAGTGCCACATCATCATTTTTGGGTTTGATTTAAAAAAAAAACTGGTATTTCCATTTGGATCCTCTTTAAATAGGTCTCTTTTTCCCACAATGCAACTAAATTGAAAAAGATAAATCCTTTTTTTTTTTTTTTAACTTTATTCCAAATAATCATTATTCTTCATTAAAATACACTATATATATATATATTTTAAATATCAACATTATCAATATAATTATTTAACAAATTACAATTAATTTAAAACAAAACAATTAATTAATTAAAAATTATCACAACCGCATATGCACGTAATCTTGCATTGTTAGGGGTTCATATTGCATCTTGTCTTAGTAGAATATGCGATAGAGGGATAAATAATGCATTACGATCAAATCTTTTGGAGCATGTTTGGAGAAATTATGGCAATGAGCCATAGTACATCTATTTTAAAAAAAAAAAAATTATAAATAAAATGTTATTTTATAATGTGATAAGTTTAGTACTCATAATTCAAGGACTTTGTAATAATAATATTACAAACTAATATATACCGTTAATTTTTATAAGTTTTTACATTTTAATACAATTATATACATAATTAATATTAAATTTTATTTTTTGTTCAATTTAAATCTCATTACAAAGTTTTAATATATATTTTCTCTATTTATATATATATATATATATATGTATACACAATTACACAAGCTAAATATAATTATTCGTTTCAAAAAAAATAAAATTGATTTCCAAAAAACATCTAAAATAAATTAATGTCATCCCCTTATTTACCAAAATGTCACTTATTGGATGTAATTGGATGAAATGGTCATTAGTACCATTTTTTTGCCAAAAATTGTCATTTTAAATGAAATCCCCCATCTAATGGCTATTTTGAATTGGTGATCCAAATTGATGGCCACCAGGGTAATTATCCCTCAATTTTATTTGACAATTTTGCTCATGGAATTAATTATGATTCATGTAGTAGTGTACTGAACTGTGTAACATAATTTTATTTGACATTTTTACTCTTGTAACAAAGTTGAAGTAAGAACTATAAAAGGTTCAACTACTATACAATACAAGTTGTTGGGTTTGTGACGTGATTGTGGTAAATCCTCTCACACCTGCACCACGATATTATAGGTTCGAGACCTTTATATCTCCAAAAAAATCCCTCAATTTATGTAATAGTGTAATATTTAAAACAAAAAATTTGTTGGGTTAGTTTTTAGTCATTGAATTTCAATCCAATGATCTATAAAAGTCGTTCATTTTATTGGGACTATTTCGAGAATGCATAAGTAAATTTTATCATATTTGATTATTTTTTAAATTTTGAAGTAAAAAACAATGTATTATAAGACACGGTGAATGATTACATCCCTAATCCCTAGCAAGTTATTAGCATTATTTGTCTTGCTGAGCTTATGGGCCTTATTGCTTGGGTCTAGTGTTCAGAAATTACAAATCACACAGAAGCGATAGAGATTCAAATTTTCTCTATGCTAATAATAAATTATATTTATGTTCAAACATTTAAATAAACATAGGATTGTTTTCTACAACACAAAGAAAGATTTAACAGGAAAAACAATCCATTGGGTCACATGTATATAAACTTTCATAACTGAAATCGCAAATTCAACGATCACTTGTGCAAGAAATTCTTCTTTGGAAGCTTTGGTTTCTTTTGATTATGATTCTACCAAAAAATTCACAAACACGGGAATGAATTGAGGGCTCGTTTGGTACGCTGTATTGTATTAGATTAGATCGGATAGTATTGCATTAGACTGCATTATTATTATAAAATCATATGTTTGGTGATATTTCGTATTAGACTGCATCAAGTTATACCATGTTTAGATGTGATTTTTGTTTTCGGTTTTTTTTTTTTTTAGTTTGCTTGCATCAAACCCCATTTGGGACTCACCAGATTGCTAAATCATATATTATTTACTGGTCTATAAAATCACCAAATAACTTTTTAATTCTTGTGGTCCAATGATAGATCTGGAATCTCAAGAACAAGTTTCTTCACATTAATCTTTCGAGTCCTTAACACTATGAACAATTCAGGTCCTACTAATCAAGCTTCTCCATGGATATGCAAATGGCACCAACCACCATGCCTACAACAGCACCTAAATTGAGAAGCCATTACTTGTGATGTTTACTTCTTTTTTCCTCCCTCTTCCTCTTCCTGTGAGACTTTTCTTTGGATTTATGCTTCCTAGAGTGCTTCCTGTTTGAGCTACCTGAGCGTTCCTTCTTCGATTTAAGTGAAGGAGGCTTCTCTGGACCAAAAACACTATGTTGCCTTACATCATACCTTGCTGAAAGCTTCTCATTAGAGTCTGGAGAAGGTGGAAGGTAGGGACCTGTTTCATCCATTCTTGAACCAACAGCACCTCGGCCACGTTTGACCCTGCCATTAGCAAAAAACATTGAATGAAAGGAGTAATAAATGCATATCATCACTACCATCTATGCACAATTTTAAGGTGTTAACCCTTTCGAGCACATGTTAACACCCTTCCACATATATTTGAAATTAAACAGCGCCAAGCAAGTCCTCAGTCTCACACAAGTGAATACAATGAGAGAGAATTATGTACTCACCTTGATTGTAGAAACTTTTCAATCTCTTCATCTCTTAAACCTTCATCTTCCCTTGAATAGCTACTCTCATATGCTCTCTTGCTTGATAAGCATGAGGCAGAAGCACTGTCAGTATCTATGCCATGCCTCTTACTGGAGCTTCTAGAGGAGTTACCAACATCAATATGACTACTGCAGTTGCTTTCTTCTCTTGATCTTCCTTTAAGCCTATCATTTAGTTCTAGCTCTTTTTGCCGGACTTTCCACATCTCATTCACTTCCACAGATCGATTAGCTGGGAGAAAAAAATTAAATCAGTCCAAAGAGAGTAAAATCAGTACATAAAAGCAACACAATTTTCAACAAAGGGATACACAATAATCATCTATACAAATTCAAAAGAGAAAAATCAAGGGTAACATTGAATAATGAAAAAGAAAATAGGTTTACTCCAGTCCCCTAGCAAAAAGATGGGTTATCCCATTACAAGGGGATGTCAAATAAACCTACTTCCCTTGATTAATTCATTATAAATCCCCATTAGACACAATGAGCTCTTTTAGTACCCAAAGGTATAGAAATACCCCTAAACTGATGTATGGCACTATGGCCTCACCACTTGTGGTAATCTAATATCATGAACCAGTTGAACCCGTACCAACGAAAAACATCCTAGTTACCTAATCAGCTTCCAGTTATTGGCTTATTGCAAGATCAATCTGAATTTAAGTTTTCAGCATCTTTTTGTTCTTTGTTTTTACAAAAGAAAGCTACTACCATAAACAACTTTCTTCTTCTGAACTCGAAACCCATCCTAAGGCAGGGTGTCAGTTGATTACACGAAAACGTACATAAGGAAGAAGGCAATTATACTTCCTATGCTCACCACAACATTTTCACTCAATTAAGTGAATTTTACTTTCTTAAGAGCATTTAATGCTGAATAAAACAGTAAGAAATGCAAATACTAATATTAAAGTACAAGTGATTACCTTGTTGCACGCCAAGAACAGTAGCAGTAAGGAACCGTGAATTTGGCCGACCCCTCACTTTCGGTTGCTGAAGGTAAGCATGGACACCTTCCTTCTCAGCTTGCCGCCGTAATTCTGCTGCTTCGTTCATAAGGATTGCAGCTATTCTGTTCTCAGTTTCCTGATCCATCTAAACATGCAATGTGAGTTCCAAAAATACTTAAGTGAAAAGTTCACTTAAGGGACCTAACAACCTAAAAGAACAACCACTGTATATATACAAATCAGCAACAGAAAATAGCTTCCCAAATTCTAAACACACTAACAAATGTTATTCATGTGTATATGACAAACTTGAAAGCAGCAACATGAACAACATATTCAAGTACTATTCCAAATTCTGGAAACACAAAAGAAATCTATATGTGAAACTTGACAGCAACAAACCAACAAAGCCATTGAAGACTGTCCAACCCAAACAGAATTCGACATCGAAACTTTAAGGTATAACAATTCATGCCTTAGTTTTCAAACATACCAACCAGCAACGAAAAATTGAAAAGACAATTCGCGTGAAAACAAAACATTCAAAGGTCCGATTCCTAGATTTCAAAGAAATTGAATATTCATCTTGTGGAAACGATAACAAAACTTACCAAATTGATCGATGAGAGAAGCGATTGAGACAGAGAGAGATCAAATTCGAAGCAAGTCGTTTCGACTCTCCGATTGCTGCCGTTTTCCAGAAAACCCTAACACAACTATTGCGATGACAGCACACGGTTTCTATTTTTCTTCACCTTAATTTACCGTCCAACCGACGGAGGAGAGTGCGGCGGCTGGACTCTGGTCTGGTGGTATCAAAAAAGTGATTTTGCCAAAATCGTTGCTGTTACACAATTTGAAAGAGAAAGAAAAAAGGCCAAAGAAGAAAAAAAGCTTAGGTGATGATAGCATTTGTTTCCTGGGAATCGGAGAAAGAAAGAAGATGAGCAATCTGCAAGCGTCGAATCTTCCCAAGCTTGCCCAGCAGCTTTCCGAGGAATGGCTTTCTTTTTCGTCTCTGCTTTGTGCTCAATCTCACTGCTCGCAAGGGCAGCCTTTACACTCTCAAGTGCTTCGGGAGTAATCGTCTGCGCATCCCTTTGGAAAAGTTGTTGGGACTGTTCAAAATAATCAACAAAATCAATACGAACCGTGCAATATATTTAACACGCAATAAAATAACACAAAGTTTTCAATTCAATGATGCAATGTAAATTGAACGGACCTGGTGGTACTGGGGGAGGGAATAGACGGGGTTGGGATAAACGGAAGGGACGACCGGAACGGCGGCGGCGATAGGAGGCGGAGGAGCGGCGTAGGGTTGGGGATACTGAGAAGCCGTCGTCGGGTCGGGTTGTTGGAGGTGAAAAGGTAAAGGGAAGTAGGAATTAGTTGCCATGGACGAAGACGAAGCTGTGGCTGTGTATGTGAATTGTGCGGCGGAGGAGGAGGAACCCGGGGGGGATCGACATTGAAGAGTAATCGGCGTCGGATTGGCCGAGATTGATCAGGTTAGGGTTTTCGATTTTGAAGATTGAAAACGATCAGTTTGATGGGGTCTAATTAAAAACACGCGCGCACCAGAAAAAGAAGATCAAAACTCTTTGATATTTGGAATTTTGTTTTTATTACTTAAAAAAAAGGCATCGTAAATAATTTATTGGTCATAGATATTAGAATATTAGATGCATTTGTCATCAAAAACATTATGTTAATTTCTATTTATCAGCTTGTTTGACATTTTAAAGAATCTTTCTGCACTAATTTTCAATACGTAAAATTTAATACAATATTACTTTAAAAAAATAAATAAATAAATAAAATACAGCATTAGCATATTTGGTAATCATACAACTTCTGAAAAGTCCAAGAACACATATAGTTATTTAGATTATTAATTCATGCTTGTTTCAGTGGATGAATATGTTATTCAAAAAAAAAAAAAATGGATGAATATTAATTGATATTTATTGAGTGTCTATATAATTATAGAGATACTTTATATTATCATATTATATATATTATAATTAATATATAGGGACTCTTCTATTTCTTTTTTTTCTTTTCTTTTTTTTGATGGAAGGAGCACCTGAAAATCTGGAGCACCAGATCCAGGGCAAGGTTACAACCAAACTGGGACTCCACAGATAAAACTAATCGAGCACTAGCCCAGAATAGAGTCCCACAACGGGAGAAAATCGCCCACACAAGAGTGGGAATACAAACAAACAAAACTATACACCAAATAATAATAATAATAATATGGACTCTTCTTAATATAATTAAGGATATGTTAAACCAACCTAAACATGTGTGTGACTTAAAATTAGAATTGTAAATGCATTGAAATATCAAGCATAGGAAAGAGCACATGTGCGGTTGACGTCAAAATTTTCAATCACATATTAAGTTAATTTAGCTTTACGCCTTTACCAAATTAATTAATAGGGACTCTTCATATTACATAACTAATTAGAATTATTAAATGAGGACACTTCATAATGACATTTTATATCGAATAATGTTTGGGTACTGACCGGTTAGTACCAAAAATAAAGACCTTACTAATGAGAGTGTAGCACATGGTCTAATTTGTGAGATAAATGTAAAAAGTAAAAGAAAAAAATGTCACGTGCTACAATCTCATTGATGTGGTCAGTGTTTTTGGTACCAGTTAGTATCCAAGTATTATTCTTTTATATTATCATATTACAATTAATAGAAACTCTTCGTATTTTATTACTATTTAAAAACATTACATGATTACATAGGGACTTTTCTTATTACTTTATATAAAACAATATAAATATGAAGTAATTAACATGGATATGATATATAATATTATATCATTTTTATAAACATTAAATTATATATTATAATTAATATGGACTTTTTATTTTCTATAACTAATTTTTATTTTTTAAAGAAAATTAACGACATTAAATAGAGCACTTCATATTAAGGAAATATTATAGCATATTCAATACAATGCTAAATCATTGTGTCAACGCTATAATTTAGCATAAAGTAAAAAAAAGAATGCTCCAATGCAATGTTAGAGCATCTCCAATGGTATAAGTAAATTTGGATCCTCAAAAGTTGCCACCTCAGCATTTGAGGATTGTTTTCAGGGTTTGCTAAATTTGATGATTATATAGTCCACAATGGTACACTTGTAATGGTACCACAATGATATATTAGTTTTTTTTTAGAAAAAATAAAAAAAAAATCATAAAAAACAAGAGAAGGTATATGATATGAGTATTGATTCATTCGTAATGAAGAGACGAATTTTACCTAATTGAAATTTTTAGGGTTGAAACAATGATGAAATACATAGATGATCAGAGAAAAAAAGAGGAAAAAAAAAAGTAACAGAAGAGAGAGAAAGAATAAAATTACAAAAGTTAATTTGGGTTAAATTTGTATTTGATGATTGAAAGTCAATCTTCAAATTTTATTATTGAAGAGGCAATTAGATTATTGATAACTGCTATTGCTAAATTTTAGTGACTCCATTGGACAGTGTTTTTTGGTTAAATAATCAAATTTTGATTACTCTCTTACTTTTGAGGATACCATTAGAGATGCTCTTAAAAGCTGTGCCAAATTTGACATATGTTATAAATTGTGCCAAATTTGGCATAGAGAATAGCATATGCCAAATTTAACACATCAATAAATGCAGCCTTATTTATTGACTTTTTTTATTTTAAATAATAAAAATTTAACAAATTTGGTAGGGAAAATTAAGTTTGAAACAACTTTAACAAAATATTCATTGAATGCATTGGTTGTATTTATTGACTTTTATAATTTAAATAATTAAAAAAATAAAAATAGTATATCAAATAGAATTTTGCATTGAAATAAAATGCTAAAATGATGTGTCAAATATAACATTTCACTACATTTTGTACCAATTTTAACATTGGTATTGACATATGCATTGAAGATGGTCTTATCATAAGATCAAAAGAAACAGAGAAGAAATCACATCTCTCTCTCTCTCTTTTCCTTAACTATAACAAATACATATATTATCTTTAAATGTTGTATTAATAAATTTTAGAAACGTATAATTAAGGATTTTAATTAACATTTAACAGTCTGATAAGCATCCACATTTCTTTTAAAAATGCACAGACAAATAAAAAAAAAAAAAAAAAAAGAGAAACAATTCAAAAACTAGGGCTTGTCCTGCAGCTTGTTTTCAGCCTGTTTTTGTTTTTGTTTTCCAAAAATGATTTCGAATTCACGTCCGGTAACCGTTTTTCATTTTATTTTCAAAATACAAAAACAAAATGAAAAACAAAATCAGTGTTAAAATTGGAAAATTTGAAAAACAAAAATAAGTTGTTTTTGTTTTTGTTTTTCAAATGAGGTGGGCCCATATCATTAAATAAGTGGGTCCATATCATCAATAATTTTTTTTTCTTCTTTCTTCCACCTGACACGCAACTGTCTTCTTCTTCCTCTTTCCTCCTCCTCCTCCGCTTGCTGCACCGATCGGCGCCGTGTTCTTCTTCTTCTTCTTCTTCCTCCTCTTTCTCCACTCGTTGCTGCGTCTGGCGACTGTCTTCTTCTTCTTCTTCCTCTTCTTCCTCCTCCTCCTCTTCCTCCTCCTTTGCTCGCCGCCGATCGGCTCTGCGTTGCCTCTCACAGCCGATCGCCACTCGCCGCCGCCACCGCCACCGCCGATCTGCTCTACTGAGTCGTCGATCTGGTCTTCTTCTTCTTCTTCCTCCTCTTCTTCTTCTTCCTCTTCCTCTTCAGCTGATAACTTTTGTTTAATTTAAAAATTACATTTCAATTTTTTAAGTTAATTATTTAATCAATTTGTTTATAATTGTTATGATATTAAAAAAAATGTAAAAATTGATATTTCAATTTTCGAAAGTTTTTAATTATCCTACCAGACGCGTTTTTTCCGTTTTTGTTTTCAAAATACGGATTCCAGTAAATGCTAACAGACGCGATTTCAGAATTCAAAAATGAAACCGAAAACAGTATCAAAAATGAAACCAAAAACACTGTTTTCATTTTCATTTTTCTTTTCGAAAAACAAAAACAGAAAATAGCTTACAGGACGGGCCCTAATATTTCTTTTGACTGATTTGGCTCATTTATATTTTATACATATCCTCCAATAAGTTTTTGCCAGGCCCCCGACTGTCGGCCGTACTGGGTTTGTACAAAATTGGGACGTGCCAAGGCCAGCCTATCCCGATTTATAATAATAACTTTATATCATACGATCTACAAACCGTTGGATGAAGCTCATACAATGGTTAAAAGGAAGATTAATTAAAGTGATGGAAACAAGCAACCGTTTACTAAACTGACTGTTTATTTTTCATTAGTACTTGAAAAAAAAAACTAAGATTGACTATCCAATCAAAATTTTCTTCTCCATCTAACTAAAGAGAAAAACTTGTATGGGACGGTCTCATTGACGTGGCAATGAGACCGTCCAATGAATGTATGCCATATATATTGGGAGAGTAAAAATATATATTTTAAAGTCTCATCTGGCAGTGTGGCACACATTCATTGGACGGTCTCATTGACGTTTGGACGGTCTCATTGCCACGTCAATGAGACTGTCCCATTCAAATTTTTCTCCTAACTAAAATAATTCCCAGCAATTGTCTGCCTTCCTAAACCTCCATCTCATATAATTCTCTAACTGTTTTTCCTGTATTTCTTCTAGCTTCTCTCTAAGGGTGGGCAGGCAGGGATATCAAGGGTTTTTCTGGCTTGAATCTGTCCCCATCCGATAAGACGCCAGTGCTTCTGAACTTTTCAACTCAGTGCAAACTTCTCCCCCTTGCTGGTGCACACCGGAGATGTCAACTGCAGTTTAGCCAAATCGTTCTTTACAGCAAGGACTTTAGCACCTGCCGACATGGACCCAATGTTCAGCATTAGAACCTCTGCCTTGACAAGTTTTGAGACTTTTCACTGCCTCTCAAGAGCCCTTTGTCTTCACACCCAAAAGCCTGTGTAGTAAGAAGTTCACCTGCAAGATCAAAACATCATAATAATCAGCACCGGTACCGCAAATTCTTTTAAGAATTATGTTTTTACAGCAAGCGAACAAAAGGACTTCTGTGCTTTTCATGCATTCCCTAAATTTGAACCCACAGATAGGATATTAAAGTAGTAAAACATGAAAGATAAAAGCATTAAACAAGATGTCCTCCACTCCTCACACATAAAACCATCAAGCTAGCTAAGCATATAAAATCAGGTGCCAAGCTTAGTCAATTCTAAAACCATAAAGCTTCTTGCAAGTTTGGCTTCTTACCTCAAGCTCAACAAAAATTTCGGGTAGTGACCCAACCTCACCAAGAACCTGACCCACCAACCTATCTGCACGTGTCAAAGTAGGGTCCATGGTTGGGCCAACCCCAATGAGACCTCCTGGCACGGCAAATTGACAAATTGTAGCAAATTTTCTTCAGTATGCAATGAAACTATTCTAGAATATATTGGGGTGCACTTGATGTTTCCATTCTCATCTTTGACAACAATACCAGGACGGACCTCAATTAATTGGTTAACACTCAAAACACCCTGCAGAGAGCAAATTACCACTTAGTACAACTTTCTGCTTTTAGCCTTCATAGATTTTACAGCACATAATCAAGCATCTTCCACCAAGATATCTGGAAAAGAAACATACCCTGAGGATACTTCCACCAGCAACACCACCGGTTATATCATCAACCTCGGAGCCAGGCTTATTAACATCAAGAGACCGAATTACAATCATATGAGGTGGTGAGGTGAAGTTCCTCTCTGGAATGGGAATCTTCTTCACAATATATTCACAAACAGCGTCAATGTTATACTTCAGTTGTGTAGAAATTGGCACCACTGGTGCACCCTCAGCAACAGTTCCCTGGTAAAAACTGTTAAAATCAGCTAAATGGATTCTTTTCTTGGCTATTAGTGAAACAAAGCACCAAAAGGTGATAATACATTCCAGAATATATTTGTTAGGAATGGTCTAAGAACAATTAACCTTGACAAATTTCTGAATTGCTTCATGTTGATTGATGGCTACATTTTCCTGAATAAGATCAACTTTGTTTTGAAGAATTATGATATGCTTGAGGCGCATTTTAACGGCAGCCAGGTGCTCAGATGTTTGTGGTTGTGGACAGCTTTCGTTAGCAGCTATAAGAAGTAATGCTCCATCCATGATAGTTGCCCCATTGAGCATCGTAGCCATGAGAATATCATGACCCTATTCAGAAAAAATAAGGAGTCTTCATTATCAGCAAACAATTAACTTAAAATGATTGGCTCAGTTAAATACTATGAGGGAAAATACCATTAAAAATAAATTTCTACTTACCGGGCAATCTACAAAAGAGACATGCCTCAGCAACTTCATCCTGCAGTTTTCAAAACCAGGCACATCACACAGAGGACTATCTTCCTTTGTACATCCATAAGCCCTGCAAATCAAATATTTTGTGATTAGCATATATATAATGTGGAAAACTATTAGAAAACAGAATTGCATATATTATATGCAACCCACTTGTAGCACATAGGTCGAGGGCACCGATCATCTTCACACTTGTAAATCTTCACATTTGCATATCCAAGCTTGATAGTGATATTACGCTCCAACTCAGTTTTAAAACGAACAGTCTACACATAGAAGGCCGAAAAATAAGGCCAATCAGTTAGATTATGCATGCAAACAGCTAGTAATTAAAGTGATATCAAGTCTACTGTCTTCTTAATTAATGTCTAATTCCAATCAAAAGATTCTAAACACCAATTAATGGAATAACTAAAATCACAAACAAATTTCATTACATGTAATTAAACTTTTAAGTAAGTGGATAGTTTACATGAAACCATGGGAGGACTCCAGGGGGGGTGCTCATTTACAGCATCCCCAATATGAGAAGACATCCCCTTTCTTGCCAACAAATTAAAAGACAGTTATCAAAGACACCCTTTAATTCAAAAGCCAATATGATCATTAAAAGGGTGTTATTGAAAGAGTCCAACACACATTATCTCCCAATCAATTTAATTTCCTGTTGCTTTTATCATGCTATTTTACCATTTAAGATTTTCTTGCACTTGTATTTTTTTTTTCTCCCTAGTACTACAAAAACAAATGAAATAAAATACTTTGTACACAAGTTAACAGAGACACCAATCACTGTACAAGAGAAAAACAAAATACACACACACACACATATATATATAAAGAGCATAGCTAAAAGCTTAACTGAATACCAGATATTGCATTCACAACAGTTGATTTACCATGAGCCACATGACCAATAGTGCTTGTAATCAATTTTAAAACGTTGAGAACAAAAAAGGAACTACAAAATCGCCATTGAATCTATGTAGCAAATACGTACCGATATTGATAGTGGCTTGGCGAGATATTACTTCAGGAGAGAGTGGATGCAACTTCATCACATCCAGTTTGCTCAGGTCCTGCTCCATTAAACCCTTCTTCGACGAAGTCATCTTCGCCCTTCCCTTTGAATGTTCCTCCTCCTCCTCCTTCTTCTTCTCCTTCTGTGATTTTTATTAGTTTTCTTTCTTCCTTTCTTTCTTTTTTTTAAAATTGTTTCTAGTTTTGTACTACCAGCTGAAAAGGGTAAAAAGTGTGATTTTTTTTGGGGTTTACTTGATTACATACGTATTTGATATGAGTAACGCTGCTCCACCCAAGTTTCTAACCCAAATGCGAGTTGTCAACATCACACGTAACATGAGACCAACCTAAAATTCTAACCCAATTACGAGTTGTCAACATCACACATAGCATGAGACCAGTCATGATTTACAAGATGTTATGTGATGTTGACACCTCACATTTAGGTTGGAATTTGGATTTAAAAGTTGGGTGGAGTAACATTACTCATTTGATATTTCACAGGGTAGCTTGTTGATCACGAAATTTTGTTGATTACAGGCTGTGATGGGCTTAGTTGGGCCTTACATGATCTATTTCACATAAAATTATCTTAAAATATACATACCATTCGTTACAAGAAATTTTTTATATAGAAATATAAATAGATTTAATCAAAGTTGAGAGATCGTATAATGGTTTTTTTTACCAAAACAAACAAAATTTAGATTAATTTTGTCTACTAAATTGGTTTATATTTGGATGGCAATGAAAAAGAACAATGCATGGAATTATACATATTTACAAAATAAATAAATAAATAAAAGAAATGGCATATTTTGTGCTATTCAATAAGAAAATAGAAAGACGATACTTGAAAATTACATAAAATTAGTATACAATAAAACAAAAAATTACTCAAATCACTCTCATAAAATCTTTCCGATTCCTACCGGCTGGAGTTGGCGGTTTCGCCACCTTAGCCAATTTATTCTAATTCCACAGGATTTTTTCCTTCTCTTTCTCTGAATCTATAATTATTAATATTCTGCTAATTTAATATATTCAGTAAATAAATGTTGTTGTTTTTTATTTTATCGAATACATAATTTTTATAAAAATCTAAACAGAGAACAAAGAACCAGTAGTACCAACGTCTTCTCTTTGGTTACCAAAAATACGTTTTTTGAAATCAGCGACCATGAGAGGGAGTCCATTGCGCAGTGACACAACTGGCTCCCACCTCAGAAGCTTTTGTGCCTTTGATATGTCTGGCTTCCTTTTGTGGGGATCATCTTCTGTGTTGGGCCTGAATTCTATCTTCGCATTTGGGTCTATCACTTCTTGCACCACCTGCTCGTATGTAAAAACAACCAATTGATAAGTCAGGGTCTATTGGGATCTCCGAGGTCAAACGGTTAATGAGACTCAAACCCTCTATCACTAATGTAGCTAAATCCGTTTTTAAAAATGGTTTATCGAATAAAGCAAATATCATTCTCTAATGCAGACGGGCGTTCTGTATGTATGTTCGTATTTTAGAAAACAGGTGGATCGTAAATGGATATAAGAGAATATACCTGGGCGAGTTCAAGCATGGTGAATTCACCAGGGTTGCCAAGATTGAAAGGACCGACATGATCACCTTCCATCAACCGCATTAGACCCTCCACCTAGTAGATATTTGGTTTTGTGTACACAAAAAAACACAACATATCTGTCAAATTTCATGTTCACCAGAAATAATATATATATATATATACACTGTGAGTATATAATCAAGAGGAGGACATAGCTAGACAGCCAGAAACCTACCCCACTCACTTAAAAAACATCCTGACCCACCCAACCAAATATTAATTCACTTGAAAGTACATCAATTCTCAATTATTATTTTGTTTTACCATGCACACGATTGAAGGGGCCGAATTGAATTTGTAACGTTACAAATTAAATTACTGAAACATTGTCATAACTACATGACGGTAAGTGCATATTCGAAACACCACCCAATGTGATAATATATGTTTCAAGTTTGAATCAACCTCACCACCACCGTAGAGTATATACAGAAGAAACAAAATTAACGGAAAGAAAATACAAAAGAATAGGTGGGTTTGATTAATTACCAGGTCTGAAACGAATTGGAAACTCCTAGTTTGCTTTCCATCTCCATAAACAGTCAATGGCTCCCTCCTCAATGCCTGTGTTTTTTCCAAGTAAAAACATGAAATGTATATATTTTCGCCAAAAATAATATATATATATATATATAAATTTCGAGCAAAATTAAGGTAAAATTAATTATTATTACTCACTTGGGCCACAAAGTTGCTAACTACACGACCATCGTCAATGCACATACGTGGTCCATAGGTGTTGAAAATCCGAGCTATTCTCACCTAAGATAAAATTATTCCATTAGAAATATAATGTGATAATTTATTTAACATATTAATTCATTTACATTTTTATTATATCTAGAAAAAAAATATGTTGTGCATATAAAAGAGAAAAAAAGAAGAAGAGTAGATTGAGAAACTACCTCAATACCAGCTCCTCTGTGATAGTCCATGGTCAATGTCTCTGCTGTGCGTTTTCCTTCATCATAACAACTCCTCACACCTACCGACGCCCCGGAACCCAACCATAAATTTAATTGAACGTTAAATTTATGATATTATGTACATATAATATGTATATGCGAAGTTAATGCTATTTTTTCAATAAGATATATTATTCGATTTACATTCAAAAATAATATCTAATTCGATCGAATTCAATCTAAAAGTTTAAACGTACATACCAATGGGATTGACATTGCCCCAATAGGTTTCGACTTGAGGATGTTGTAAAGGATCACCGTAGACCTCACTGGTGCTGGTTAACAAGAATCGTGCACCAACTCTCTTAGCTAATCCCAACATGTTTAGTGTCCCCACCACATTTGTCTTGTGGACTCACCATACCAAATCACAGTCAAGGACTTTCAAACGAACAAATTAATCCAATTTCTATAATATTTTCATAATTTCATAATTTTAGAGGTATTCATATGAAAAATATCATTGAAATATTAAAATTACTACGAAATTTTCAATGAATTATCCTACTAGTTGCTTGTAATTGAATTCTAATTAACTGTTCAAAAATATAGAGAAAAAATTAAGGAAAAAAAAAAAAGAGTAAAAACAATATTTATTATATAAGTAACCCGGATCACTAATTATCACATGCATGAGTTTACAAAAACGTCTCAAGCTAGCATGGGAATCCGCACATGAAAATTGTCAATTACGTAATATATTTATGGTATATAAATTTAGATCTAGATATATTAATTGAAATAAATAATAATAATAATTCAAATACTTTCTTTTTTGAAAAAAAATAAAAAAAATATTTTCTTGAAAACCAAACATGAGAAAGAAAATAGAAGGATATGATGGTCTTGACTGGATTGAATTTGTAGTGAACAGGAGAGGCAGGGCAGGCCAAGTGATAGATCTGATCAACTTCCAACAGAATCGGCTCGACGACGTCGTGTCGAATGAGCTCGAACCTAGGATTCCCGAGATGGTGAACCACGTTGTCTTTCCTTCCGGTGAAGAAATTATCGACGACGATCACGCTATCGCCTCTCTCCATCAAACGGTCCACAAGGTGGCTCCCGACGAACCCGGCCCCACCAGTCACCAGAACCCTCAGTCTCTTCAGTTTTATCCCCAGAGGCACTCTGCCGCTGGAGCCGCCCATCTCGCGACGCCCGCCGAACTCGTCTTCGTCGAGAGATGTCTCATAGAGGATACGGCGAGTCAGGAGATTATTCGGCTCGGACGTCGGGAAGACGTCCCCCTGGTGGTGACGTGTCAGTGGTGGAGAGGATATCGGGAATCTGTTGAAAAACATAGCGGACATTGCGATCCCGACAAGGATACAAATGAGACGCTGAGAGCGAAGCATGTATTGAATGGGGTTCTTCAATGTCTTGACAATAACAGACCTTGGTGGTGGACGCTTGGGTACTGAATCAACGAGAGGCTGTTGTGTTTGGGTTCTATGGATCAACTCGTGAGAATCCATCTTTTCGAAAATTTTCTCGAGAAAATGTTTGAGAGAGAGAGAGAGAGAGTGAAGGGTTCGTTTGTTTAATATTTGTTAAGGAGTGGGACGATGGAGTGATATTTCATGCATGGAATTTCGCTTTCGCTTGATAATCTCTCTCCTGAGGTCCGTGGTTGGTGCTACTCTACTGGCTTGGCATTTATGGTGCCAACTTCTATGGTCTATTTTTTTTTTTTAATTGTTTTGTTTTGTTTTTTTTTTTTTTTTTTTTGGATTTGCTTTTCAAATAAAATTAATAAAATGAAAGACAATTACCAATTTTTTTTTTTCTAAATTTTAAGTTGTTTGCGACTTTTACAGAAGTGATTAAATTGGTCATTATATTTTTTCCAAGTCCCAAATTAGTCCATCTAACTAATTTCCGTCAGTCGACTTTAATTGTGTAGGGGTAAGATTGTACTTTACTCATAAATAATATATTAATGACACATGCACAAATTTTTTTAACACACATCTATTTTTGTTTATTTTATTTGTGAGTGTTGATTTTTTAATAATTTTGAAAACAGTGTTTGTATAATATTAACAACAAAAAAAAAATTATATAAAAATGGTAAAAGACTAAATTGGAAATGAAAGGTAACTTTGTTTATAAAATAAGGGTACAATTGACATTGTCTTATTAAAATATTTTTAGATTTTTTTTAGATAATTTAAATTAAAAAGGTACAAATGGTATTTCATTAATAATATTTTTGGATTTTGTTGTAATTATAATTATAATTGTGAATTTTTTTTTTTTTTTTTGATAATATCTATTAATTCGGGACTATGTATTTTTTTTTTTTTTGGAAAGCTTTTGTTATTGGTAGGATTCGAGCCGCTGACCTGTGAGTCATTTATCTAAACCCCAAGCTCATCCATCTACTAGCTGAGCTACGCCCATGTTAGCAATTATAATTGTGAATTTAATGCATAAAAGACAAAACAACTTTGCACTAATATGGCAAATAAATAGTATTTACGTACTTTAATTAAAATTATTAAAATCAACTGTTATATTTAACACCGTTAAATTATTAGAGGGATCAATTTGGTCACTTCTAAAAAGAGAGGGACTAATTTGACACTTGTAAAAAATGCGATGACCAATTTGATCACTTTTGTAAAAGTCGTAAACAATTTGGAATTTAAAAAAACGTTCAGGACCTAATTGGTAATTGCCCTAAAATGAAAATAAGAGAACACACTTATGTTACTTTTTACGTTAACTTTGTATGTAATTATGGTTTATGTAGTTTAAAGTTGGCGTCTTCAATTTTATTTGGCTATTTTTTGCTCATAGAATTAATTATGGTTCATGTTGTAGTGTAATGAAATGTGAAACGTAATTTTATTTGACATTTTTACCCTTGTAACAAGGTTGAAGTAAGAACTATAAAGGGTTCGACTACTGTACAATATAAGTTGTTCGGTTAGTTTCCGGTCATCGGATTAAAATCCAATGATCTATAAAAATCAAAGATTTAAAAATTTTAAAAAAAATTAAAAAAATTCAACTTTCTCATGTAACTATCAATCAACTATTCAACTATATGAGTCATATATAGTAGCTAAGTCCTATTCATTTTACAGGGACTATTTCGGGAATGCGTAAGTAAATTTCATCATATTTGATTATTTTTAAATTTTTAGCCATGTGTATTCACAAGACTCGGGTTACAAATCACACAGACAAGCTTTAGAGATTCAAATTTTCTTCATGCTAATAAATTATATTTAAGTTCAAACATGTAAATAAACATAGGATTATTTTCTACAACACAGAAAAGATTTAACAGGAAAACAATCCATTGGGTCACATGTATATAAACTTTCAAGACCGAAATCGCAAATTCAACGATCACTTGTGCAAGAAATTCTTCTTCGGAAGCTTTGGTTTCTTTTGATTATGATTCTGCCAAGTCACAAACACAGGGTAATGAATTGAGTAGACTAGAAATATATTCGGAAAACCACACAAAATCTGAAGCAAAATTACCTTTTGTCTCACGAGAGCGTCAACATCTGTCCTTTCCTTCCACTTGCTTTTGCGTAGTTTAATTGGTCGATTCCCAACATACTTACCTGAAAGACAGTATAAGCAACATTAGTTACAACACCAAAAATCTTCATAATTTGACAGGTTATGCATAATTAAAGGTTCTGAATTGACTTACCGTTCATTTCTTTAACTGCTGCTGCGAGGTCAGAAGGGTTTGCAAAGCTAACAAATCCATACCCCTTGGTTTTGCCTGTCCGCTTATCTCTCACAACCTAATATAGCAATGAAAGTGCAGATACACGTTTAATATGATTGAACACGACACATCCCCTTCAGAATATTTAATGAAAACAATAACAAACAGCAAAAACCAAGAAACAATTGCAGCCCATCACTAAAAAAGAAGAGAAAATCAGGTCATAATACAAGAGTGGTCAAAAACATTATGGCGCCTAGATAAAAGCACATTAATCAACGTCTAAATGTCCCCTTTTACATGCATAGCAATCTTTAGAAGCTGTTACCATGGCTACCTACTTTTTACAATCATTCTGACCCATGAGAACTTTTAATTGATGCAGAAGCATCCGAGGGGAGCTAGTGACTTTGATAGCTTCCAAGCACATGCAAACATATAAACCTACAAGGGCATAAATGAACCATTCCCCAATAACCTCCTAATACTTTTATACAAGCTTATAATAGGTTGAATTGTCCAAAGACTTACATAGGGGAACGAAGGTCCAAGTACAATCAACAATGTAATATTACTTAAGAATCTTTATTAAGGTCAGCTCAACCCTAACCGAAAATTTTTGGCCAAAAAAAAAAAAGAAAAGTTCTCATATATGGTCAGCAAGAATTATCGAAGTAACACACATTTCTGGTAAAATGTCAATATATTACCATTAGAGCCCATTTCAGAAGTTCAATGGACTAACCTGACTCGAAGTCCAACTTGTTTAAATCAACTCAATCTTGGTATTAACTCATGCAAGTTCATGAATCGGGTTAAAATTTAACCAATTCAAGATTTCAAGCTTCAGATGCAGATTCCAACTGTTCATATCAATATTAAATGGTCAAACCCGACTTCAAGCTAACATTGAAATCTCGTATTCAGGAGTAAAAAGTTAAAACACATCCTCTATTAAATTAAATGACTTCTATATCATTGTCATAGGTATACAATCTTAATTATCTTATAATTAGAGATTCAATTAGCAGCTCATAAGCTAATTACAGAGCACAAGTTTAACTGACACATAAATTGTAGACAGAACCTACCTTAAAAACAGAAACAGAATATAACTTCTCTGTGCGCTTCAAACAAAAATCTGAAGAAGAAATAAGATCTTCACAGCAAGCAACCATCTTTATAATATAAGAACTGACGATACCAAGTGAAATAGAAACTTACTTTTGCCATATTAAATGTAGGAAATCGTTGAAATGCTTTAGAAAGAACATCATCATTCACCTCATTACCAAGATCACCACAGAAGAGGCGATAGTCATCTGCAAATGTCAAAAGAAAGGTTAAAACGCTTAAGAGTTGCTTCTGGCAGGAGAGGAAGCATACAAACATGTAAACAGGCATAAGAATAAATGCCCTAGTTTGAAAAATGGCTAGCAAGATGCTCAGAAACAAACGGCAAATGACATATGACATATCATAAATTATAAACTCATTAATGGAAATCCTTTGAGATCAATTTGAAATATGTATTAAACAATAATAAAGTGTACTCCTGATCCCAAAATAAAAAATAAAAAATAACCCTCTTAACTTCTTACAATAAATAAACCCTAGCGCCCCAATTCTTAACAAAGAAGTGCCTTAATTTCTAGACATTGGCAAACGACCTAAAGCAATTTGATTGCAATTCAATTTGTGACGGTCATAAGTAGCAAGTTCATATTCTTTGGTCATTGACAAACAATTTGTTGAACAATACTCAAAGCAATAACCACAAAAAATACAAATTCCGAAATCAATACTGTAATTGAGCAATCGATGAACATTGACAAATATCTAAATGTCAAAAAATTAAAACAATGAACTAAGTTATTTTCAGCTGTCTCCCAGAAACGAAGACTGCAACCCACAGAAGGCATTAGATGACTTCTGAACTCAAACATTTAAAGCAAAATGAGTTCAGAGCCTATAATCTAGTGAACAGTTAAATCATTGCATTAGAGGTCCGATCTGAATGTGCCACAACCACATACACACCATTCTTATATAGATCATTTAAAGGCAACTAAAGAGATAGAAAGAGAGCAAATCAAGCCTCAAACTTCAATTTCAGAAAACCAAAAGACTGAACATTCATTTAAAACTAGACGGGTCAAGGGATTCTTACTTTCTGGCCAATCTGAAAGCGTCGGATCTTCCCAAGCTAGCCCAGCAGCTTTCCGAGGAATGGCTTTCTTTTTCGTCTCTGCTTTGTGCTCAATCTCACTGCTCGCAAGGGCAGCCTTTACACTCTCAAGTGCTTCGGGAGTAATCGTCTGCGCATCCCTTTGGAACAGTTGTTGGGACTGTTCAAAATAATCAACAAAATCAATACGAACCGTGCAATATATTTAACACGCAATAAAATAACACAGTTTTCAATTCAATGATGCAATGTAAATTGAACGGACCTGGTGGTACTGGGGGAGGGAGTAGACGGGGTTGGGATAAACGGAAGGGACGACCGGCACGGCAGCGGCGATCGGAGGCGGAGGAGCGGCATAGGTTTGGGGATACTGAGAACCCGTCGTCGGGTCGGGTTGTTGGAGGTGAAAAGGTAAAGGGAAGTAGGAATTAGTTGCCATGGACGAAGACGAAGCTGTGGCTGTGTACGTGAATTGTGCGGCGGAGGAGGAGGAACCCGGGGGTATCGACATTGAAGAGTAATCGGCGTCGGATTGGCCGAGATTGATCAGGTTAGGATTTTCGATTTTGAGGGATTGAAAACAATCAGTTTGATGGGGTCTAATTAAAAACACTCGCGCACCAGAAAAAGAAGATCAAAACTCTTTGTGTTGATATTTTGAATTTTTTATATTACTTAAAAAATATATATATATATATATTATAATTTTTTATTTTAATATCATATAAATTCAAGGTTTTGGATAGGGTTACACAATTCAAGCCCCCAACCTTATAAGTTAGGTGTGCATTACCGAGCCTACCTCATCTTATATTCTTATCCAACCCAACAGTAAATAAAACATCCCTCCAAACATATTGGTAGACAAATCTAAAGAAATATTTGGATACCACTACTTTTTTTTAGTCACAAGAAAGTAGAGTTGCCCAAAAACCCAAAAACCCCAGTCCCATTCGTGAGTAAAATGGTCTCCGAAAAATGGAATCAGATTAGAGACGGATGAATTTCATCATAAATCAAAAAGAGAATAGAGACGAAGATTAATTCGCCCATTCCCAATTACCACGTTTCCCCCCAAATATATATATTTAAAAAAAATTCAAGTTATTGAATTTATTTATAATTTAATTATTTAAAATTAATTCAAGTCAAATGGGGTAAAATGGGGAATTGAAGATCAAAAAAAAATGAGAGAAATAAGTAGGGGTGGGGATAACTTCCCCCGAACACTCTCATTACTATTCCCATTCTCATTTCCCCCAAATGGGGATAGGATAAAGGTTAGTGAATGGAGTTAACCTCCCCCAACCCTATTGACATCTCTAATCATAACATACCTTATATGATGTATTGAAGAGGGATTTTAAGACCATTAAAAACACTTTCAAATAATACATTTTATAATTATTTAAAAAGGTAAAAGTACTTTTCAAAATAAAAAGAGTATTCATTTAGATAAATATTTACAAGGATTTTATATATAATTAATAAAAATTCACATGACTTGTACATCGATTAAAGGGTGTGGAAACCAACTAAACTATATTTTCTCCAAGAACTTACACAAAGTTGATAACTGAAGGGTATTTTGCTCACTAACACACTCATTTATGTATTCTAACAGAAAATGTTCTAAAAAGTTTGTAATAAGGACCATACCAACCCTATATAGCAACAATAATGTTACATGATTGTAAAAAACAAAAATCAAACATAGTGAAACAGTATGAATAATCAAAGCCACCTATTTTTTGATGGCTTGAAGTTGAATGGATGAGTGTCTGCGGTGGCTTGACAAACATAATAGGATATATTTTCTTTTTCTTTTCGCATTTTTTATGGTATTGTCAGTTTTATAACTTATGGGCCTATTATCCTTGATATTGGCAGACTTCTTGCTGTTCGGAGTGTATCTTCGGTCTCCTAGACTCCAGCTAGGAGTAACAAAGTGGTCTGTGGTCTTGCGAAGGAAGCCCTTATATTAATGGAAGATAATTTTTGGATGGAGAACTTTCCTAAGGTTGTTAGGAGAGAAATGGAAGCTGAATTTCAAAGATAGCACCGGTTTTGGGTTTCCTGTGTTCTTTTTTTCCCTTTCGTTTTGCTTTTTTTGGGTTTGCGCTTTGTGCAGCCCTATTTTCTCTGTTTGCTCTGTTGTGAGCTATAAAAAAAAAATACTTATCATACTAGTACACATCATTTAATCATCTCCAATATCTTAATATGTATAATAATAAAATAGAATGATGAATTTACGCACCGAATTATTATTATTATTATTTTATTACAATTCATAGCCTACAATATCCACAATAATATTAAGGGTATGCATTTATATATTTTTCACATCCGAATACTAACAGTCCAATCCAACATGATTTTTGTTTTGTTGGCTTTTAGGCATGTCATATGCATGCCTTTGTTAGCTATAAAATGAATATGTGCTGTATTAATTAACATGATAAATGTTATTGTTATTTTAAAACATAATAATTACATGAAAATCCAAAGATATGCATGTTTCGACCTGCGAATCTGAATAGCAATTTAGGCTCTTTACGTTTTAACCTAAAACAACATCGTTTTGAAAAAAGATTTTTAAATAATCGGGTTCGAGTTTCGACTCGCCAACCTGAACCCGCTGTGTTTATTTTTTTTAATAATCGAACCCAATCTATGATCCGAATAGCAAAGTCCGAACCCTGCCCACTCGGCTGATCGGCTCGGGTTCTGGTGAAATTTTCATCCCTACTATCAACGGTTTCATACAGGAATAAGTTTGACTACATATATGAGCCTTCTTCATTTAGGTATTTCTTCATTTTCATGGGTCTGGATATGGTTGAAGCCAAGTAAAAATAAAGCCCAATTACTGGGCCTTTAAAATCTCCATCTGACGTGGAGGCCCATTTCTGGGTGCAACACATGTTGTTTTTGTAATTCAAACTCAAAGAAACTTTTAAATACCTCTTCAAAAAAGAGAAAAAAAAGTTCATATAAGTTTTCAAAAAGGTTGGTGTGGGGAATAACTTAGTACTGCAGAGATTAGGAAATGAGTTGATTGAAAGGCAGGCTTGATCGATTGAATTACCAGAGATCCTAAGTAAAGTTCATGGATTGTTATGTATGTAAGTAGACTACAAGATGTATAATTCTGATTTGATTATAGTAGTAAATATCGTTCATTCAGTCTGACAACTTCCCATATATAAAAGACAAAAAATATAAATTTTGGCCCGAGTTCTTAATTGTTTAGTTTGAGCTGATTATTTGATCACAATCTCATATGTATTTCATATTTTGAATGCAATTTTGATTCCATATATGTAAGAAGAAATTTTTTTAAAGTGATATTAGACGTAATAAAAGTTATTTTAGTCAAACCAAATTTTCATATATATATTTTTTTAAAGTTATTTTTATTTTGATCTCATAAGTCATACCCTTCTTAACATTTTGAGTTTAGAAAGCTAGAAAATAATTGAAGAAGATTATCATTATTAACAAATAAACCACGGATTTTCAAGAATTGTATATATTTTTTTTAAGTTTATAAACCCAAATCGTTTATTTATTTATTGAGAATTTGGTTTTTCAAAAAACATTAGAGTGAAGAAACGGATACATCATCATTTCGCTTGTCTAGATTCTAGAGTTCACTCCTACCAACAAAGTAGAGAAGTTAACGAGACAACTTCTATTAGTCTTTTAACGAGACAATCAAAACAACTTAAACCATATCACACGACCAAAGTGAGCTACTTGATCGTTAAATGCATGAAAATGACTTTATCGTTAAATGCACAAAGCTATGTAATAGAACTTGCACAAAGTTGTATAATCCGGAACTCGGGTCAAACTAAAAATTTCGAGTTCTCTTAATTAGAAGACAATAACAAAAAGCATTTTCATTAGCCTACTGCTTCATGTATTATAACGGCAAATGTTTTAGGAAAGTTCACGATTAGAAAAATTATATGAATAGGACGTACAATAATCAGCCTTTACGAAGGGACGTACCTGCACTATATAGCAATAATTGTAATAATAATGTTACAAAATTGTAAAAAAAAAAAAAAAAAAAAAACAGTTAAAACAGTATAGAACATCACTGATGAATGAGACTAGAAGCGGCGTATATCTTTTGGGGGCTTGAAGTTGACAGGATGAGTTTCTGGGGTTGCATTTTCATCTTCTTTCCACATTTTGATGGTCTTGTCAGCTTCACAACTTACAAGCCTAGAACCGGTTTGGTCGTAGCAGAGGGCATATATACCAGCTTCACTATCCAATGAGCCTAGAACAAAACATCATCCAGTGTTAACAAAACTGGTTCCATAATCAGGATACGAAAAAAATTATTGTAACGAATAAATGTATAGATGATATCCAAGGGTGAATTCGATATATATACCAGGTTGTACAATTGTTTGGTCTTGCTGGAAATTGTGACCACTCTTCCAATCCCAGAACCACATACTCCCATTGTCACCTTCAAATATAAAAAGTAAGAAAAATTAGAAATATTAACATGCATATAATTTCATTTCAAGAGAACCTGACAACTTCATGTCGATAAAAAGCTTCTCCGCTGTACTACTTTACGAACAAGAATCAATAAAATTTCTACCCAGTAAAAAACAAACAATCGAATAATGCAAAAATTTCCATGCCACAATGTCAGATTGTCAGGTACATGCAGCAAATACACACCTCCTGTAGCCAACACGCCATCCTCATTGACAGCCATTGCATTGATTATAGTTTTCTGCTGTGAACTGCTCAAAAGAAAAAAAGAGTTTATATATTAAATTAATTAGGTCAGTAATCAATAAATAGCATCAAAATTTTCATCAAGCTCCTAAATTCAAACCATTATAAAAAATATATGATCAAGATAAATATCTCAAATGTAGATTTGAGTGGCAATCAATGGTTTCATTTCCCACAAAACACCCACTGACTGCGTACTTCAACTTATTGTCAAGCTTCTGCTTTGATTACTAAAATATGTTGGCCAATCTTTAGCATCACAATTTTACAAAAAGAAAAAGTGAAAAGCAGAAAAACAAAATGGTACAATCTACAATATAGTTACAAAGTATAGTTCAAATAAGAACTTACAGCATGTTGTGTAAAAAATCTCCCTTTGGAAGGTTAAATTTCTTAATATTTTCAGCCGAGGCAGATGCAAAACAATCCCTGGAATCAGAAAGAAAATATTTAAGAATAAATCCATCAATTAATATCTACGAAAGTAAATATAATCAACCATGGCTTGTAGTTATTAAAAAAAAATGGAAAAACTTGGTTTCATTATTTCCTAAAAGTAACAAATAACGTATTTGACAACTTACTCTGTAGGATGCAATGCCATTGCTCGCACAGATTTTTTATGATGTGTGAGAGTTAACATTGTTTTTCCTACAAGACAGAAAGAACTGATATGTTAATTTTATTCTCAACAAAACAAGGAAAATCAATTACCAAAAAACGAACCATATATAAATTACCATATCTGAGGTCCCAGAATTTAATGGTCGAATCATGGGAACCAGTAACTACTTGTGGATCCTGGTAACAAAAGAAACATAACGGTATGTAAGTATGTAACAACTACCCATGACTTGGTATCCGCAAATCTAATATATGAGAATGAAATTCTAGCATGAAATAAACCACACCATGTGATGCAACGAACACTTTGCAATACTATGCAAAAAGCATAACATTTAGAGAATGCTTTCAGATTCAGAAACAACCTCATGAAAAGTGCATTCTATTCCAGAAACAAACACTACTGTATTTTTTCCTTCATTTACTTTACAATCTAGACCCACTTAACTCATAATAGAAAGAATATAAATAGAATATTTAAATAAAAAAAACCACAAGACCCTTCCAACCTCGGTCTCCACAGTCCACCCTTACAAATCCAAAATGCTTGTATGTATGCATAATCAACGAAAGAAGGGCAAGAAATGTATGCACAATCTCACTAGCTTGTGGAGCCAAGTAACTTGAGAACCTCACACTCTAAGCAGCATAACAAAAATGGGAAATATGGGCTTAGATACAAAAGAAAGAGCAGTGACAATTAAATAAATCTATATACATTAACTAACAGATATATCAAAGGCCTCTGAATTATCTCAAGACAATAGTCAAACTATAGGGAAACACTATTAGATAATTTGATATTTTTTGCTAGATATGTGCTGCAGATGAGAATTAAAATATCTCAAAATTGAATCTCCATACCGTAGGACGAGTGAAAACTGAGCAAACAGTATTATCATGCCCAGTCAGCGCAAAAATTTGCATCTTTGTACGAATATCCCAAACCTGAAATTTGTAATAACATCACAACACTATATCATTCTGCAAATCCCAAGTTCAGATAAAATTATGTACTCACTTTGATGAGAACTAAGATTATTGCACTCTCAATAATACCTCAGAAAATAATTACCAAAAAAAATGATAAGTTTCATACCCGACAGACAGAATCTCGTCCACCAGTAAACAATATGTCGATGGTGGGATGAAGACCCAAGCAGTAGACACCGCTTAGATGGCCATGATAAGACCGGATAACCTACATAGCATTTTATATGTTTCATGAAAAAATTACTAGTACAAAATACAGCTCCAAAGAGTTATAAAATTAAAAAAAATAAAAATAAAAAATAAAAAATAAAAAAAATTATAAGCTCCAACCTTATTTTGTTCAAGGTCCCAGCATTTGACTTGTTTGTCATCGCCAGCAGAGAACATATAGGTATGTTTGTTGCTGACAGCAAGGCCTGCAAGAAAAAATACATAAGCTAACCATTTTAATCCCTGATCATTCAACTAATAGCAATTTATGCAATGGCTATTCAAAACTAACCTCGTACTTGCTCAATATGTCCAGTTAGTGTGAGCTTTAGTGTTCCTTTTGCCACATCCCATATCTGATCAACCAAATTCAAAAATTTGTAAGGGGAAAACAGAAAAGAAGAATAAAGAAAAAAAATTGAAGCTACAAATAAAAGCTAAGAAATTGACAGCCCCCAAGAGATCTGACTGAAACAGGAACTTCATAAATAAAAACAAAAACTAGAAATATCAAGTTTCCTTAATTTACAAAATACAAAATCAAAGGAAGCTTAAGACTAATAGCTATGATACCACATAATCAAAGAAACTTGCAAAAAACCAAAAGGAAATGAATAGACTTTCAAAGTCGTATATGAAAATAAAAATTAAGGCTTATACCTTAATTGTGCGATCTGCAGAGCCAGTGCAGAACCATGTATTACTTGGATCAAATGCAACAGATCTTACCCATCCCAAATGACCGCTAATGACCTACAAAACAAGTTTAATTTAAATATTTTCAAATAGCATATAAAGTTGGCAGGTGATTATCAATATACAGAAAAAAAAAAAAAAAAAAAACACGCACAAACAGAATAAACCATACATGATGGTAGTGTCAAAATAAAAAGCATGAATGAAGATACTAAACAGAAAAGAAAGCAGAAGCCATCATACCAGATGAATCAGGCAAAGTCAAAGCAATGGCAACAATAAACAAAAAAATGAATATGTTCTAAAGAAAAAGATTATTGAAAATTCCACGTTTACTTTGTTCAACTTATGGAGTTTGAACACAAATAACATATATTTAATTTCTTATCTTCATCAAATATATTTGGGACCAAAGTTTATCAACCTGACCAGAAAGTTGACATTTCACACCTTTAAACCATCACCTTCTATCTTCCAAATAATGGAATAGAATTAAATAACAGAAAATTGCGTGCATGAAAACACATACCATGAACCAAAATGGGCATTTTGACAAATTTTGGACGATAGGATAACAGGAGTAACCAGCACAGGAATCAAATTAACTTCTAATTGCTTAGAGAAATTAAACCTAAATAAATAGGAACAACACATTTGGTGTGGAAGCTTTATGGATGTTCCATGATCTTATTGCAAGAACTGGGAGAAACTATAACTTGGCTCTATTAAAAAGTAAAAACTATCTTTAAATTATAAAGTAGATTAAGGTTCCATGAGTAGATTATACAGGATTTGGTAAAAGTTTGAGAGAATAATGATCATTAAAAAGAATCCACTGACATCAAACAACTAGTTGCAGCCCAACAATAAAAAAATAATAAGATAATTCTTACCCTGTAGCACTTCCATGGAGCATGCCATACAGGACGTGGCCATCTGCTTGGGATTCTTTCCATTATAGCTGAGGTTGAAAAATTCCTATGAGAGAAAACCTAATTAGTTTTAATTCAAAAATGGCTTTATTTTCCAGGGTAACATCGATAAACAAATTGTATCATATATATATATATATATGTATATTAAGCAGTACATAATAAGAATTTTCTAGGAAACTTCGATAATCTAATGGATTTTGAAGGAGAAAGCTTAGGAAAATGCTTCTAGGTCTACATCAGAAACAGCCATACGAACATTGATAAGTTACAGAGTGTGTCCACATAGAGACCACGTTAATGTCACACAACCACAAATAGAGCTCAAAAAAAAATATAAGGAAGTTAATTTTACAGGCAACTTTAACCATCTCAAAGGATCCAGCCAAATTTAAGGCAGAAAACAAACAACCATAATATGTCATGTGATTAGAAACAACTTATGTTCCTCAATCATGTAGATTCTTTTCTTTCCAATTATCGATTTTACATATTGGCAGCAATAACCCTTGAAAAATTCGTGTGATTTTTTTGACAAGTAATAATTAAAAAAAATAATCCACAAAAAGGGCAAGCACAAATGATAAATACAATAGAGCACTGAAGAAATAATAATTGAAGAATAAAAACTCTAGAACCTATGTTACAAAACACCCAAACTGCAAAAAGAAAAAGGAGCCTAAAACACTAAACATGAAATACCGCAGCAAATGAAAATGTAAAACAGTGTCATGCAACCACTCATTTCCTACAAATCATTTAATATATCAGGAGGATAAAAGGAAAAAAATTGAACCTGTCAGATGAAGACGAGGAAATAATCGCAGTGCTTTTGCCCGCAGCACCAACATTATTACTGACAAAAACACAATATTGATTAGTAGTTTAGTACCAAAGTTAAAAGCATCTTGTGGACATTACATTAGGGTTATTAGAGGTCAGATCAACAGAATGGCAATCTACCAAAAGTAAGCCTAAAGAAACCAAATTTGTAATAGAGAAATATGATGATTTAATTATAGGGGACTGACGTGAAGCAGGGCAGGTACAACTGCAAGAGATATATGCAGGACATACTAGTCTCTCTTCAGAGCTTAAAAATGATAAGAATAACAAAAGAGAATACTCACGGGCCCTTCGGTTGCAGAGATGGACCAACAGCTAAAGCATTTTGAGCTCCTACTTCCTGTGGATCCCTAGAGTCTTCTGGGCCTGCATCAAAGCAATATTCAAAGAAAAGATCTAAGGCATGTAAAAAATTGCCAATTAAAGGTTGCAGTCTGCAGAGAAGTTCTCGGCAACTTTCTAGATTAAATATCTAGTCATCCAACATCCAAGGCCCTTGACAGACTATTATTGAACCACCAAAAATCAGGCTAACAGATTATCCTCTCAAATTAATGAATCTAAAACATTAAATTATGACTCGTAAACATGGACATGCATCTCGTGTTTCAAAACAGACACCTTGTGTCTGGCAGGGAATTCACTGCTTTGAAACAAGTCATTATTCAAATCCAAATCTTCTTAACTTTAGAAAACTGTGATATTTCAAGACTTGCAAACTTATGACATAGTGGTGATTATCTAACTAATTTCCGGAGAATAAAAATACACCAATATCAATGATAAATCAACTGAAAACAATACCCGGAAGAGCTAGGACATTGGAAGATCCTGACGGTTGAGTTCCACGACCAGTTGAATTAACTTGCTGTGCAGGTTGACCTGTACTTTTGATTCCTCCATACTCAACATTTATCTATAATTCAAATCAAAATACCAATCGAGAAATTAAAATAAATCGAAACTATATACAAGTTGCTATAACGATATCATCATTCTAAATACAAAATAATAGCAAACAAAACATCTAACGAACCTTGTGACTCATGCGAATTTTTTTACTGCAACAAATAAAAAAAAAAAAAAAAAAAAAAAAAAAAAAAAAAAAACAATTAGTTCATGAACATGTTAAGGAACGATAACAAAAACTGAGCTAGAAAGTGAAAATGAAACAATTAGGGTTTTGGAATGTAAAAGAGAGACCTTTCGAAATCGGCAGGAGGTAGGCGGCCGTGGATGGGACTGAAAAGATCGAGAGATCGCTTCAAAGATTTGAGACTGAGCTTCTTCAGTGACTGTGGCTCCACGGGTTCCAACTCCATTGTTGGTCCGGGTATATCTTCTCTCTTCTTCTTCTTCTTCTTCTTCTTCTTCTTCAGTATAGTCTCTGCAACTACGTCTCCAAAAATAAGGCTAGGGCTTTACAGAGGTACAGACTCTCTCTCTGTGTGTGAGAGATAGAGGAGCCCGGTCCGGTCTAAAGTATTTCGGTTTTTGGACACGTTTAATAATCGGAAATCATAATTAGGGTGAGTTTGATATTGTTTTGGGAAGTTAAAATCAATTTATTTTATAATTTTGACATAAAATAATAAATTATAAAATAATGTTTGGTATAACTTCCAAAAGTGATTAATGGATAACTTGACAAGTTTTAACAGAGTAGGTGGGGCACATCACCTCCTAGTAGAGATGGTTGTGCACCTCCCTTTCACACCTAGTGGTCAGGGGTTCAAGTCCCACCATGCGCATTTTACAAGCATGTGTGGGGAGTTTTCTCCCGATTTGTGGGAGCAGCCCTCTCTCCGGTTGTGAGAGTTGTAGTCCTTATGAACCTCTCCCCGATAGTGGGAGCAGTATTCCGGGCCGTGCTTGTAGAATTTAATTAATCTCACCGGGTCCCGGCAGTAGTTGTATTTCAAAAAAAAAAAAAAAACAGAGTAGGTGGGGGGTTTACTTTTGTAAAGTGATTATGGAATAATCTATTTCAGCAATTAATGAATCTTTTAAAATATCATAATTATCCTTATGAAATTAAATTAGAATCATTTATATACCTTATTTCATCTTAAAATTAAATATTTTAATTAAATATTGATTTGATTTATAAAATCTTTTAAAAATATTTTTATTGTTCTTATGGAATTTTTTTTTTCTAATTTAAATATTCTACTTAAATATTGATTTAATATATATAATTAATGAAAAAAATGAAATGATGTTTTAAAATCATACATATTTTAGTCATTGTAACTAATTTCATCACTTTTGAAATAAAATTACCAAACATATGTATACTGTTTTTGAGCTATACAGTAGTTTTAAAAGTACAACTGTTGATTAACTTCACAGTTAATTATTCCTCTAGTATAGCTAACAATGATTATTATAAAAGTTGCAGTAATACCAAACTGGCCATAAGTTCCTAATTTATGAATTTCTAACCCGGAACTTGATTCCCACATCTTTACTAAGAGTGCGTTTGGTGCACGGAATAAAATAGAATTATTTTTAAGAAATTGAATGAGATTGGATTAATTAGTCATGAGATAAATAATATCATCGATTTGGAGGGGTATATTTTCTCCTCTTATAGTGGGATTAAAAAAAGTTTGGAATTAAATAGTTCTGATTGCTTGGACTCACTAATTATCTTTATATGGTTTTATATTTTTGCTACTGTTAAGCTCAGAAGCCGGTGCAACGTAACCCATACATGGCGCGGCTTGCAGTAAACTAGCTACCAAACACGAAATTGGAATAAAACTTATACCAATAACAATAATTTCTTCTTTCGAAAAAATAAAAATAAAATGAATAACAACATTTCTATTTTTTGAAATTTACATATATATCTTGTTATCCAAATTCCAAATTTATTGTAATAATTATAAAAAAAAAATGCTAGTAGAATCGGTAAGAATAGAGTCGTTTACTGGATTGAATAGAATCATTTACCATTAAGCCACATCGGATAGTGGAAAATAATATATATATTCAACCTTGGTATCAAACTGAATGAGCGTCTTTCGCACGGTGCAAGTTTGGGAGGCCATCGTATAAAACCAAAAAAATACAAAATTTGGGGGACCAAATTGAAAACTGTTAAAAATTTAATAATTTTTAAGATAAAGGGTTTGGGGGTTCTAAAAATTTTCTATATTTTTATATATATTGAAATATTACAATAATTTGATATTTGAAGAGGGGATAATGGTGTAAGTGTGAGGGGTAAACCTCTAAGCCAACATGTCGTAAATTCCCTTATAATCACTTAAACCATATATTATTATTATACACAATCACATTATTTCATAAGCAGAGAGCATTGCTATATAGCTTATTAGCTATTTGCAATCAACAAAACAAACAAAACAAAACAAAAAAATGAAATGATTTTCTCTCTCTCTTGTACTGGCACAGCTCTATAGTGGGATCCAGCCCTGTTGTTTATAAGAAAATTATAGAAATAATTAGAGCAAATTTTAGTTAAAAATTGAAATCTTAGAGTTAATTAATATGATTTCAATGAACGCAAACAAACCTTGATCAGACCAGTTTCTGTCCCACATAGAACAATGTCATTTGCAGTGAGCAGACTTGTTATCTTGCTTCCTGCTGATGATATTCTCCCCACTTTGTGTTTTGTATTTCTCAACCAAATCTGATTACACAAAAGGGTTAGAAATTACGTATAGAAAGAATTACGTGACGTGTGCATGTGTGTACATTCATCTAATGGAATCATGTTAGTAGTTTGCAATGCAATTATCTTATATGATGATAGTACCTGAAGAGAGCTTGTGAAGTAAAAGGTTGTAGTGCATATGAAATACACTTTGTGTTGTGTATTTCTCAACCAAATCTGATTACATACTTTTCATATATATATGCAGATTTAAAAGGGGTTACTTGCCACTCAACCGAAAGGTTTGCTCAACACTTTATAAAGGGCATAACGCTTGTTCGTCTTAACGACGTGGGACAGAACCATACATCCAACAGAAAGAATTACGTGACGTGTGTACGTGTACGTCCATTTAATGGAATCATGTTAGTTTGGAGTCCGCAATGCACTTATGTTGTATGATGATAGTACCTGAAGAAAGCTTGATGATGAGTTGCTGCAATTTAAGTATATGAAGTCTTCCACAACTCCCATGGCAAGTACATTTGTTCCTTTTTCTGGAACTATTGACATTTGAGGCTCACACTGTCTTCTCCATTCCTGCAATATTGTTGTTCCATTAATCAGCAGAGGTAAATTCTTGATTTATTGTGCATTAAATAGTACTTTTTTCAAGCTATAATTTTACTTTGATATTCGAACCCTCTACAACTGAACTTGCACTGTAAATGCAGTCTTTGTACACAACAATGGAATTGATTGACTTGGTTTTCGATTGCATCCTCCAAGTTTTAGTTGGTGCTTTGATTTCTCGTTCTTGGTTGTTTGCAATTGCTAACTCCTGCACATTCAAGAGCAATAGAATCAGAGCTATGTTTTTCGTTGGTGCACGAGTTTCTACTAATCGAACCAACCTGTATGCTTGAATCTGTGCAGCCTATGTAAATCCTTCCTTGAACAACACTCATGCACTTCACTTTCTTATTCTTATAGATATCTTTAGCGGTTCTTGATGAATCAAACACCTGCATGAAAACACAATTTCATCATGATCATCATATGATCAGAATTGTAAGTATCATCATTGTTTGCTAACGGTTACCTTCAATCTGTGGCCTTGAGTGATTACAAATATCATTTGTCCACAGGTGTCTAGTTTTCGAACTGGTTCTTTTGTTGCTATAACTTCAGTGAGCTCCAACTTCTTATGGACCATTTGCCAGACCTGTTAAAAGGAATGCAGATTTTGAAAAAAATCGAAAATTCCGATCCTTACACTACCCCGTATAATCAAATGAAGAATTTTAACATACCCTGATGGTTTTATCTGCAGATCCACTTAAGAGGCTTTCTCCAGGTTCAAACAGAGAAAAACATGTCACTGCCTTTCTGTGCTCCTTAATGTCCCAAACAAGTAAGGCTAATTGCCTTTTGATGTCCCACACCTGTTTAATGGCTCCACATTATAATCTTGGTTTTC
This sequence comes from Acer campestre, assembly GCA_954870605.1. Taxonomy (NCBI): domain Eukaryota; kingdom Viridiplantae; phylum Streptophyta; class Magnoliopsida; order Sapindales; family Sapindaceae; genus Acer; species Acer campestre. The sequence continues at coordinate 2,843,597 of OX940811.1, forward strand.
GATAATACGAAAAATTTTCTTTCATTTTGCTAGTTCTACCTTAATAGAACCATCTGAGTATCCACTGTAAAGCAGTCCCTTGTAGTAGATGAGTGCTGTTACAGCTCCACTGCACTTATGACTCGCCTCCAGAATTTGCGTGTGAACACAAGAAATACGCTGCACTTACCATTGTAAGGAGATCGGTAAGAAAGTGAAATGAACATTTACACAATTATCATTTACATATATGTACTTGTGTGCTACTACTGATATCACTTGTTTTTTCAACATTGGCCATTGTTTATCTGCTTCATTTCATTTTTATAAGCAGTTTAATATCACATGAGCACAGAAACCTGTAGTTTCTAGGTTACTAACCGATTTGTTGGGCAGATAATAGTCGGCTACTCTATGCAATTCATCTGCCATCCATGTTACATTTGAAAAGCGTCTGAGTGACTCACGTACTCCCTCGGAGAAATGAATTACTCTTTGCATCCCTACGAAGAGAAAAATGCATCAAAATATGGATTCATTACATTGCATAGACAACTATTTTACTCGTAGCTCTTACGGTAATGGCATTTACCTTTACCCGAAGCATAGTTGTAGATGCACAGACATGCCAGAAGTCTTTCTTCAAGCTCCACTCCAGGATGCAGAAATTGCTCAACTCCATCAAGTAAGATTTCACTTGCAGAATGTTTTAGTCTATTTGAACTTTTCGCAATTTCAATCCCAAGCCAAGCAACAATTGTGAGACAATCCTGAGAAACCCTTTTTACCTTACTCTTTAGTCCTTTCCCTAAAGCTTGGAAAGCAGGTTTCCCAATCGCAATCATGCTTTTTGCAATATTGCTGCACCATGAATCTATTCCTGCATCCTGCAAAGCCATATGCAGTTTTTCTTCATTGATAGATACTACTTTGGCAACAGTAAAGTAATCATATGTAAATGTATCTATCCGTGCCAGATTGAATTCGTTATGTGTCTTACCTGAAGGCTTTGATCCAACCAGTCAAAGTCTTTTATCAGGTTCTGGTGACACAATGAGATCAAACCTGCCTTTTTTACCAGCCATGCTATTGTGTATGGTTCTCCTGTCGAAGAAAAAGTTCCACCGATATTTGCTAGAATAAATGAAGATAAAAGTTGTATGCTAGAGTTTTCTTCAGATGCCACTGATTTGAGAAGGACCTGCATAGGCTTTTCTCTGAACACACTTTCACTACCAGCTAAATTTTCCTGCATATATATTCATTATCTGGTTATGTTAGTGATGCTTGTGGTTCTAGATGGAATCTCATGTATGCAGAATGCTAAGCTATCAGATTTTATAAACCTACCAATGTGTCTAGCTGAAGCAATAAATTTGCCGCCAAAAGTTGGTAATCAGGGTCGAGTTCCTGAAGAGAATGCATCAATGTGTGCAAAACATCGATGCCTCCTTCTTTGCGTATCTGCTGCAATAGACCTATAGCTGATGATCTGAAAAACATAGTAATTACATCTCAAAAGACTCCCTTTTGATTCACATCTTGCTTGTTTACCGCATTATCAGAATGTTCCGTATAATGTCCTTACTAATAGAATGAAGGCATGTTAGACTCTTCCTACAACATGAATGTAAGTAGAATCATGGCTCGCGGTAGTTTATTCGTAAAATTGTTGTTACATCTATTTGAAGAGGTTACTTTAGTTCTAAATTTCATAATTTACTAGAATTTGGACTAAATTTACAGTTACTGTGAAATCTTATGGACTGGCAAAGTAAGAGCTAGCATCAAGTGTATTTGTCCTACAACAAAAAAAAAAAAGACTTATTGCAGCATTCTGATGTAACTATGTTTTAACTGTATATAATATGTGAAAGACAGAATTTCAGGAGTTTTCTCATACCGTGGCATCCGGAGGATCTCATGGAAAAACTCAAGCGCTGTGATCGTGGCACGTTTCTCATTACTTTGTAAGAGGCAGATCAGTGGTGCCACAGGAGCAAACTGAGATAAATATTTTCTGCACTGTCCATCAAACTGCATGCATTTTACTAGAATAGTGGCCAAAGAGATCAATTCTTCCATATTTTCATGCCTTGCAGCATCAAGAAGGCCACAGAGGACATTTGGAGAATTTATTGCAGCCAAGTGTGTGTTATTTGTAGCATAGTCAAATGCAGTTACTAGTACTTCAATAATCATCAATGATGCAGCTGGAGGTGTCAGCTGAAATGATTCCTGCTTACCCTTGTAGATCTTTGAATTGCACACAACCTCCACCAGTGTCGGTAAGAGTTCTAAAGTCTTCATTTCGATAGGAGATGGATTTATCAAGTAAATAAGAATAGCTGCCTCTTGAACATTTCTATATAGTGCTCTTGCCAATTCGTTTAATCGTAAACCCTTCTTCTTGACATCTTCTAATACTGATTTATTGGCTGAAATGATAGTTGTTAGTATAGACACCGATGCCTTTATTACAGTGTCTTCTTCGGAAGTTGAAATGGCTGTTACTAGTTGTTCCAGAATCACATCCTTTAACATTGAGTATTTTACTCCTGCTTTACCGTTCAACATTTCGTAAATGGTTGTGACTTCCACAGCATAATCTTTGTCACATTTCATCATTCCTTCTGAGAAACACAACCCTGATATCGCCTTTTCAATTGTTTCCAACAGTTCAGTCTTGGAATCTTCTCCCCAATGTAGACAACAATCTCCATTGAAGTTCTTCTTCTTGCTACTAGCAGTATGCCTTTCATCTCTGAGCTCCAAAATGGATAGATCTAAGTCACTGATAGAACTGAAGAATCTCTTCGAAAAATCATTAGGTTGTAGCAAAGTTATTGTATTGCACTCTGAGCCTGATGAAGAGCAACGTGCCCGCAGCTTCCTGTGTAGATTATTTCAATCAAAATTAGAGAAATCAATGCATGATCAATGTTAACTTATCTTTTGTAAGTTCAGGTATTGAACACGAATGGTTTATAAACACGATTGTGAACTAAACTGATCAAACATTTCCAGTTGTGGATTGTATTCACTTTTGCTTTCTTTTCTGATTGAGCTTTCAGTGACCTCCATATTTTCCTGAATCACAAACAGATAAGTGAGCAATGCAGACATTGTTATTAGCTTGTAAAAGTACATAATCCCTGAACAATTACCTCAAAATAACTTTCTTCATCATCAAAATCAATCGAACACGAATCAACTGGAGTTGAATTGTCTGATTGGGTTTCTTCCAGCATATCCTGTATACATTTGATGCTTGAATTACTTCTCAGCACTGCAGTGTGCAGTTGCAACCTTGGAACTTGATTGGAAATTATTAGAGCTTTACGATAATCTTCAGCTTCTGGAGCTTCCTCGCATCTCTTAGCAGGTTCATCTGTTACGCCACCATTTATATCCTCTTGAGGATCAAATGGATGCACCTTTGCATACTGCATTATATTCATGATCTGTTGCATCAAACAAGAAAATGAAATTTGTAAATGCAAACTTTGTGTTTTACGTTGTCCGGGTATATATGAATTTTTGAAACAGATTTGAGAACATAACAACATCTAGGCAAGGCATACATTACAATGAGTTCGCGAGCTGTTTCCATGCTCGAATGACTTGGACGAAGAAGATTCAATGCCACTTGATACCTCATGCCTGTTAATACGATGATTATATGCTCTAATTAGGCTCTAAAATTCCAAGTTACAGATATTTCAATTGAATCAGAATCTAAGAGACGGCTTACATGTAACAGTGTGCCTCAACATCTGGGGTTGAAATTCGCCGCTGAGGAATCTCCTGATATTGCAGGACTTGATAATACATCAACCAATGCTTGTATCTCTTCGCCAACTGCCTCATCGAATCACTGACACTTTCCTCTCCGGAATCAAAACCACTAAAAGAATCCAAGCTCCTCCTCCTCTTGTCCATCACTTGCAATTTAGGCATGGTACACAAAGGAAAAAGATTTTCACAAACTTCAGGTGCAAATTCTGTAACCATAAGTCGCGGAAAAACCAAAATAGCTTGGAGAAAATGCAGAGCAACCTGCAATTCATCTCTCTGAAGATTCCTAACCACAGCAAGGTAAAAGTAAGAGCAACAAACCAAAAAACGGTTTGGAACTCCAGCTGTGACTTCAAGCTCATCAAGCAATGCTGGAACCTGAAGCATTCTCTCAGAATTCTTCAGCTTTGTAGTCTTTTGTTCAGGACATTTCGCTTGAATTGCTGCTTCAATGTTTTCAATACCCCAATAAAGATTCGACAGGACGGATTGCTCGGAGAATTCAAAGAACTCCTGTTTTTGAATAACCAGCTTGGAATTGCATTTCAATTTCAAAGCATGCCAACTTTGTACATTTGCTATGAGTTCATGAATGTACTGGTTGATTGAAACTACAATAACCCTTATGGATTCCATGTCCGGTCGCTCATGATCGTGATCTAAAGGTGATGAAAATGAAGAAATTGAAGACATGGAGTTGCTAGACATGTTGGTTTCATGAAGAAGAAGAAGGGTCCTGCTCTATAGGAGATAAGAGAGGAGAGAGAGAGAGAGAGCAATCAAAGTTTGGTAAAAAATTCTCGTGACTTGTTCCTGCCAAATTTTCCAAGCTCACATAGTCCCTTTATTTCTTCCTTCGCTGATACTGACAAAAAGTTGACCGTTGCTTGGATCTATTTATGGAAAAATAGAGAAGAGAAGAAAGAAAAACAAGTGTTGTTGGATTCATATATCTTCACATGCTCTTCAATCTTCATCATATCACTACCAAATTTTTGTTTGTTTGTTAATTTTCTCATACATTATGCTCTCAATTATTTGGATAATAGAAGAAGATAAGGTTCTATATATTTATTTACTCCGTAATCTTAGTAATCGTAGGGAACTAGCGAAATTAACCGCTTCAAGTACAGGCCGAAATACAATTTCCACCGATACTTTACGATTTAACGAGTAAATGCAAGTCTCGAACCGCTCTCAGGGGAAGTGAGTAATCACTTTACCAACAGTGAATATGCATTTAAACTTGATGGTTTTAATAGACCGATACTGTGTACCCAAATAATGATATAAATCACTCTCACGTTTAAAAGCTTAATAATTGAGAATCGTCTGTGCTTATAGAAAAGCTTAATAATTGAGAATCTTCTGTGCTCATAGAAAAGCTTAATAATTGAAAAGCTTCTGTACTAATAGGGATCATGTTATGAGTTTTCATGTTCCCTAGAAATCCGAGAAAAACTATAGTTAGCGGATCGAATTATACTAATGGCGAAAGCTTTAAAAAAAATATCTGATCCGGATTAATAGATATTATATAAAAAAAAAAAAATCTTAAACTTGTTAAATTAGAATAAATTGTGTTGTGTTGGTTGAAATTTTCATTTATTGCATAGACCTTTGCAGATGAGAAGAACAACAGTCTGGTGGTCAGCATATCATCCACATTATTGCCATTTTTCTAGCACAATATTTTGGAAGTTTCTATGTACAGAATTATATTTACATTAACAAAATTTCATCTCTCTCTCTCTCTCTGAGTGTTATTTTATTATAACTATTCAGTGTACTACAAACTGCATTTTGACTTGTCAGGATTCATCATCTTAACCGGGAGAAGATCTTGGGTGCAGCTGATATACCATGCATCTCCATTAAGATCTTACATTATGGTATATAATCCGCTGGATTCTAGCTTTTTCCCGCACTACTTACTATTTTACTAGTGATTGTTAACATAGATTTTGTGAATCCGATATCATAAATTTAACATTCAACTTCGTACGGAACTAATGTGAATACCGATTTCGAAAATCAAAATTCAAAATATTAGAGTACGTTTGGGAGAGTTTCTCAAGTAGATATTTTTACGGTAGATATTTTAGAAGTAGATATTTTAGATGTAGAGCTTTTAAATAAAAGTCGTTAGTCGTTTGGTTGTCAATTAAAAAAGAGTTTTTTTAATGATAGAATTACCAAAATACTCTAGCTAATTTTAAATTATAGGGTTATATTGAAGATTTTAGTGTTATTAAAAAAACTCCAAAAGATCTACTTGGAAAAGCTTTAAATTTGGGCTTTTCCAAGTAGATGTAAAACAACTTTTTTAATCATGTAAAAGCTCTATTGAGTGACAACCAAACGATACAAAAAAAAAATTGAAAATAGCTCCTTTAATTGAAAAAGCTTTTTTAGCCAGTAAACAAGTACTCCCAAACGGACACTTAATCATTCAGCATGAGCTTGTGAACTTGGATGTGGGTCTGATCAAGTTGAGCTAACAAGGCAGCAGCTGTAATCGAATCGAATCCATTTTTTGGGTTTTTAATTTCTTTTGTTTGGTTTGATGGAGGCCAATTATGACAGAATTTGTGAGGTTGTCATGAAAATGACACGTCACACCAGAACCCAATGTTATTGCTAGATAGACGGACCCTCCTGTTTGTGTGTGGCTCACTAAGATTAGGATTGCAATCACATCCTCGATAGTTTTTGGAAAATATAAATCAATACATTTTGGAATCTTCAATACAATTTACTAATTTAGGTGATATTTTAAGAGATTTTATTTATTTATTTAGTGAATATATATCTTCTTCATAAATAAATATATATATCTATTCTTTATAATGAATTATAAAATTATTTTACCTTATTATTTTCTCATTTCAAAAAATAAAAACTTAAATATAAACTAAACACATTACAATGTAGCTAGGTCGTATAAAGATACTCATTTAGTTGGTCAATGTCACACGTGTATATATATATATAAACTAATAATAATGTCACTTTGTCTAAATAATATGGTATCCTTGATTTCTTTTATTAAAATTGGACGGTTGAAAATTTGAAATTAATGGCTTTTAGTGATGCTAATCATTTGGATAAACTAGCATTATTAAAAAACTAAACATGTTATACCTTCGTCTGAGTAAGATTCGAACCGTTGACCTGGGAGTTAGCCGTGCCACATGTCCGTCTTCCCACTAGCTGAGCTAGCACCCTGACGGCTGGTCACAATGTAATTGCGAAGAGTAGAACCAAAGATTTGAGATTTTCATCCAAAGCCTTGGACCACTGAAGCATCCACTTGGTGGTTAACATGTTATATCATTTAATTTTAAGACCAATTGTACAATTTTATAAGAGATCTCGATAATAACCTATCTGTATAAGAAAAATTACATGGTTCAATATATTTTTAAATTTTAAGTTTAGAAAACTGTTTTATACAATAATTGAATTTCATTTTTTTTTAATGGTAATTTTAGATAAGCTTTTAAAAACAAATATAAGAAAATAAAAATGTTTATAAATCTAAATGTGATTTGTGTGTACTCCTAAAAACTTTTTTTCTAAACAAACAAAACAATTTTATATTTTTTTGAAAGTGTTACAAACAAAACATTGTTAAATAGTTTTTATACTTATTATTATATTTTTATTTGTTAATAGAAGTATCAATTATATTTATTTTACCATGTTTTTAATTTTATTTTTAAAAAATAAAATAACATTTTCCTACATTTATAGAACAAAAATAATTATTGAAATTAAATATCCAGAAAAAGATATTATTGGATCCCGTGAATTAAAAAGGGTCAACGAATTATGGAAATATATATTATAGTGTAAATCATGTGGACACCGACCGTGGAATTTGATATTGTTTAGCCAAAAAAATGGAATTTTATCATCAAAATTGATCGATCAACCATGGACGTTGATGTATGTATTGATGCTTTGAGTGGGTCCCAGATTCAGATGTATTGGACGCTTGTCTGTCACGGGAACAAAATCGGCCGTTTCCAACATTTGATCAACATCACATAATCAGACAATATCATCATATCTTATGAGCATAAAACGACAACGTTTCATTTGCCCATCTCAATTTTTTTTTTTTTTTAGTATTACAATTAACAAGTACTATTATAATAGGACTACTGGAATCTACCGAAATCAAACAATACATATGCGGTTTAAATATCTACTCTCATAACGGGAGATAGCTACTCTCACAATCGGAAAACAAAACTCATGCTTGTAAAATGTGCATAATGAGATTTGAACATTTCATCACTTATGAGGTTTAGTTGAAATCTAATTGGATTTATTGGGTTATTTATTTATTATTTATTTTATATCACTTATGGTACGGCAACTCAAACGATCATCATTTATCATTAAATCACATTAGACAATGGTATTTTACTAATTTATTAAGTTTGGTCAGTTTGGTCAGGTAGGCCATTAAAAACAAGAAATTTCTTCAATGGAATGACTATTAGTCGATGATTATGAAAATTTCTAATCCTTCCTCCTCCTCCTTTTTTTTTTTTTTTTTTTTGATAGGAGCTGAAACAGATTACACAGCAGAACAACAATAAACAGGGCTGTTAAACAGCCACAAACACTCCTTAACAGAGGAGAAGGCTTTTGACGCCAACCTATTTGCCAAGGAGTTCCCCAATTTAGAGGAAGCTTGGCAAATACAAATACCGACATTAGAAAACAGGGCCTTAATGTCTAAGACAATAAAATGAGGAGAGAAAACCATAAATGACCATAGTGATTATCAAACTTTTGTTAATAACCACTTTTGAAAAGTTAATTGTTAATAACCACTTTTTAAAAAAAATTTCAGTGTATGTCCATCAATTACCAGAGTGCCCCTGAAAATAGTTTTATTTTAAATCTCGAAGCAAACTTGAAATCATGGGTAAATTGAAATGTTCAAACTTGAAATCGTGTCTAAATTGAAAATTCCAAACTTGAAATAATGCCTAAATTTAAATATCCAAACTTGAAATATGGACTAAATTGAAATTAGGTTGTGGTTTTTTTCCCCCCTTTTTCTTCTTCATCTTCTTCTTCCCCAAATTCAAATTAGGTTTAGGGGTTTTGTTCCTATTTTGTTTTGCAGGCCAAATCATCGGCGACAGCAAAGCTCCAAGCCGCCGGTGGCCCATCGCCGTCGTGAAGCCGGTCGCTGGTCGCCCAACCCCATCGCCGATCGCTGCTCGTGAAGGTCGCTGTCGTGAAGGACGTGAGGCTGTGGTTTTCATGTAAAGGTCGCTGGTGGCTGGTCACTTGTCCGGGAAGGTCGTCCGACCTTGGAGATGATGTCCGGCTGTGGTCGACGCCGTCCGGCGATGGGTGACGGTGACGAGAGGAGAAACGAGAGAGAAGATCGGGAGAGAGAGCAGAGGAGAGAGAAGGAGAAAGAGAGAAAAGAGGATAGAGAGTGTTTTTGGGGAGGTTTTTATATGAGGGCTTTCCAGTAATTTTACAAAAAAGTGGTTATTAATAAATAAAAATTCGTTTGTGGTTAAAAACAAAAATTCTCTAATATTTGTGGTCACCAGAGGTAATTTCCACTAAAATGAGAGTCCCCAATATTGGAGGAGGGGCAATTCAGCAGAGCAACAGCAGAGGGATGCATTTCTCTCTAGTAAAATCTGCATTTCTAATCCTTGGTTTCTTCTCTATTAAACCTTTTTTTTTTTTTTGGTGGAGAAATGTGAATTCTAAATTGAGGGCCAAACCCGTTGAGTGGGTGGGCGGAGCCTGAATATCAAGGCCCGCAGGCTCGGATCAGGTTTGACTTTTGAGGACAGAGTCGGGTCACCAAGCCCGTACGGGCAAACCGCTTTGAAGAGGGCTTATGGGCTGGGTCAGACCTTACCAAAAAATTTAAATAATAACTTTATTATTATTATTTTTTAAAAGAAAATTTTCAAAAAATATAAATATGATTAGCTCAAAGATTCCCAATAACTAATAGAAAATTAGTAAATAATTTTGTTTCTTTCATCCTCTTAAAGCATATAATTATTATCTTCTGCTTAATTTCTTTCATTAAACAGGTTACCAACTCATATATTTTAATTGCATGAAACAATATCACACTTATTTGATAATACAATTCAAAACATACTTCACTTTTAGAAATGCTTCCAATAATCTGTAAATTTCAATGCTTTCTACATACTACACCTTCAAAAATGCCCCAATCAAACACATTTTGTGGATTTTTTTTCTCTTTCTACTAATCCAAACTTCCCAATATGGAGTACTTGCCAGAAGACAAATGGGTTCTCAGGATTCTGAAGAATTGTTATTAGCTCCAACGCATTCCAATTTTTTCCGGTCAGCTTTACGGGGAAGGCAGAGGATTAATCCATCATGTGCTAATGATCCTAATACATGTTTGGATCGCGAGAAAAATCCATGGGGCAACGATGGAAGTACGTGTTGTTTTCGACGATTCTGCAAGGATATCCTGAGAGATTCAAATCACTGTGGAGGTTGTGGTAAGGCATGTGGTTATGGACTTGTTTGTTGTGATGGAAAGTGTGTTGATGTCAAAAATGATGCTCAGAATTGTGGTTCTTGTTTTGAAGAGTGTCCTGGAAGTAATAGATGTGTTTATGCTATGTGTGATTATGGTGGTTAATTGATTAATTATTGATCATCAATAAATTAATTTTTTTTTTATAAATCTGTTTGATTAATTATTCTGACATGCATTGATGGATGTTAATCGTTAAATGTCTAATTAATTAGCAAGTGTTGTTCTTCAAGTTTGTGTTGGTTTCAATCTTCAGATCTTCTTCCAGAATCCAGCTTATTGAAAAACCTATTTCTTCTCTGTTATCTAGCTAGCTACTGTTAATTTAATTATAGTGTCGATGAATATGGATTGTGTAATTATTATGTAGAGTAAATCTTATTGACTTTCTAGTAAATTGTAATTATAGATGGATTTGAGAGGATATGAAAATCGAAGGGAATCAAGTTTTATTAGAATGAGAATTAAGTAAGGCCGTAAACACTGTAATCATTAATCATTAATTAAGTTTCATTAGGAGTTCGTATTAGTAAATAGGCGTGAAATACTGAAATCCATTGCAAATTTTTCTTAATATACTAATTTTTTTTCAAAGATCTAGCTCCTTCACAAGAAAGATTATTTATTTTTATATATAATACTTGCAATGCGATAACTTGTCGGACTGAATGAACATCATTTACCATCTAGCCACATTGAACGGTGATAAAAAATAAATAAAAATTTACCAATAAATTAATTAACCTTATTATATCAGATCTATAATTATTTTATATATATATATGATACCCCGGTGACTTAAATTTGGGATATTGCTAAAATTTTAATCTAATAATTAAAAAAATAAAATAATGTTTTGTTAAATGTGTTTGGGCGAGAGCAGTACTAAGATTGGTGACCTCCTGGGAAGTCCTCTTGTTGCACCCCCATTAAAAAAAAAAAAAAAAAGTTTTGTCTATTATTATTCGAGATCAGATTACTAGAGAGTTGTTGCAAGTCAATTGTATGAATATGACAAATTAACTACGACAGCATCATCTTCTTCTTTAATAAATTTTTAATAATTAATTTAATAATAAATTTGCCACTATATATAATTATATATATATATATGTTTGGCAGGTTCTCATGCAATTCAATGGTGATTTCGTCATTTCTGAGAAGACGTTCCAATATACAAATATATTAATTTCCCTTATTTTTAGAAAGAGTTGCATGCGATTGTAATATTCGATGTCACTCGTCACTTTTAATGATTTTTTTTCGTACAAAAAATAAAAAATAAAAATAAAATTGAGACTCTTATTAATTACATCTAAGTCAACTCTAGAACATAAGAAAAAAAATAATAATAATAAGAGATGTGATTAAAATTTGAATTAAATTGATATATCTGACAAATCATCGTATACAAAATAATTGAAGTTTGATCTACAAGACGACATGTGATCGATGGTGGGATCCAATCAACCTACAACTAATTAATTTACTCTGAAAATAGCTATTTTTTTTTTCTTTCCCTTATCTACAAAGGATGTACTTAAATAAATACACCCCTTTTGTGTAGTATGATGTTGCACCTCTTGTTCAACGTTTGTAGTGGAGTTTAAATCCCACGATTTGTATTTTATAAGTATGTACGATGAGTTTTGATATCTACATATATGAAAGTAGATATTTAGACCGTATATATATATACTGTTTGATCTCAGCGGATCATGACGATTTCTTCTAGTATCTGTTTTATAGAGAAGGAAACAATGATAGTCTATTAAAGCAAGGGACCCTATCTAAATCAAAACCTATGTGCTACAATATTGCATGTAGGCTCCCATATATCTATAATATCAATAGAAATATATATATATATTTTTTAAAAAGACACCCTTTAATGGCTTTGTTGACAAAAGCTAATCCAACTTTTTTTCTGTCACACACAAGAACCATAAATAGTGCTGCAATTCAAGAGAGCCTTATAAATCTTGTTTTGTATGTAAAAGTGTAAAACCCTTTTAATTTATTGGATCAAATAGTTAAATTCAAGAACCATCAATCGCAATTACAAGCGTAGGTAATGTTGCACACAACCAAGATCTTACTCGGACTCGGACTCATATTTATTTGATGTGGGATTTTATCATGATACATCTATCGCGTTAAAAAAAGAGTTTGCTCATAGCTAGTTCAACTAATTATAACTAATTATATGATAGAATGTCATCTCATTCTACCTGCAATTGCTTCAAATGCTAGATGTGGTCATGTGGGGTGCTTGAAGAAAAGCTTCAATTGAGAATATACGTCAAATCCATTTATATTATGATCTCGGTTATTCATGTCACATAATATAATCTAACGTGGATTGTACGTACATAGAAACTAAGGCGTAATGAAGTATCTCTCGGGTGGGTGATGCATATGATGGAAGACTCACTCACCCTTGTATGCAATGATAGATATAGAGGAAGCTTCAATTATAGAAAAATCATTGGAAGCTTCAAACTATAGCAAAAAGCACTATTGGGTGGTGGAAATGGCTTGGAAAAGCCTTGTATTCTATACGCGTCTGCCTGCCTCTGCTTTGAAAAAAAAAAAAATTTGTTTTCAGATTTCAGTCTTGGAATTCTATAAAGTTGATCATCAACAAGTGTGTAATTTGTTCCAATTTCCTGCTAAAAAGGACCACAAAAGTAAAAATATCTACACGTCTTACCTCACAATTTCAGGTTGAAATTGAACAACGAGTGCTTTATAATCTATCTATTTCCTGCTAAAAAAAAAGAGAACCACAGAAGTTTAAATCTACACGCCTTCCTCATAAGTCATCACTTTCACTTGTGAACCCAAAATCCAAAAAGTCACCAAGAAACCAATCTTGGAAACTCAAAAGCCTCAATAATGTCGTTGAACTATGGTCTATGATTCCAAAAACACTTATTAGAAATTACAACACAATTTCTAATTTTGATTATTGTTTTCATCAACTTTTAACTAGGTTTCTTAGGATTGTATTCGAAAAATTACAAATCACCATAGGCGTGATTTTTTATAAATATATTTAATATTTTCTTAATATAAAAATTATATTCAAGCGGTTAGAGATAAGTCTTAAACCGGTTAAAGATAACTCTTAAAATGTGCCTAGATGAGGGAGCCATAGAATTTGAAATATTTCAAAAAATATATCTAAAACCAAATTTTGAGAGATAGACAAGTTGGACCACCACTCTTACCAAGGTGATTTTGTACCTAGTTTCCTACCGTTTCACATTTGTGATAAGAGTTTGGGTCTTATCCGTAGGAAACATCTCTCGTGTGTTGGAAGTTGCATTTCAGATACTATTAATACTTGTGTTAGTTGGTTTCTCTAAGTCCCGATACACCCTGAAATATAACAATGTGAGAAATATGATCCCCATATTTTGACCATTAAACTGCAAAGTATGGGAAGATACCCCTCTAAAGTGAGATGAGAGTTGTGAGATAGAAACTGTATTCTGAACTGTACTTGTAATGCGAATCTCTCTAGTTCCCGATAGTACTTCGTCACCGTATATACCTTATATACGTTATAAACATACATACACAAACTTACATTTTTAAATAAACACAAACTTACGTTTTATTACAATTTACAATTATTATAATAGAACTTTTGGAATCTATCAAAATTAGACAATACATTATACATGTACGTCTTGGATATCTAATTCCATAAGTTGGAAAAAAAAAAACTCTACACACATACTTTTAAAATATGTACGATAGGACTCAAATCCTGACCATTAATATGAAAGGAAGGTACATAACCATCGATAGGGAGAGGCGGTGATAAATACAAACTTACTTTTATCTCTCCAAAGGGTAAACTCAAATTAAATAATTCTTTTTCATAGGCAACCGCGTCCCATCACCATATATTAACATCACATCTATTTTAAAAAATAAAAACAAAAACACTTTCAAAATACACAAAAACAAACTCACCTCTTCGGCTCTCTCTCTCACACTAAAAAAGACACACAAACACAACGCTCTCTACAAGGCAAAAAAAGATGATAGAAGAGAGACAACATCACGGCGGTCCACCTCACGGGATCCTACTAGCGGTGGTCGTCGGCATAGTGGTACTAGTCCCGTTCCTCCTCGGCGACTCCGGTGAGGCTTTGACGGAGTTCATCGCAGAGCTCCTCAGTCCGGTCGGTCTCCTCCTCTTACCCGTCATTCTCCTCCTCACAATACAGTTCCTCTCCTCCGATCGCGGCTCGGTTCTCTCCGGCGTTTTCTACACCGGAGAACCTGACTCCATCCACCGGGTCAGCGGGTCGCCAGTCGGTGTCGCGCTTATTCTCGTTCTGATCTTGTTCTTACTCTACAACCGGGTATCGATCTTCGGCGGCGACGACGATTCCGGCGATTAGTTCGACAATGGTGTATGGATCTGGGTTTCTTTTGTGGGTCTGTTGATTTTCTCTGTTTTTATTTTGGTATATTTTTTTTATTTTGATAATATGATACAGAGAAGTCTACGTAGAATTTAATGTATGAAAATCATGGGTGGAGATTATTAATATAATTTTACGTAAATAACCAGTAGTGAACGGTATTGTACGAGGATATTTTGGTCATTTGTTAAATAGTGGAAGTTGATTTTCAATATATAATGACAGAACTAGCCTTGATGTCACTGTTTACTTTTCTTGCTTTTGTTATGATGATTTAGGGCTTTTTCAATACTGTTTAATGAATATGGTGGTTCTGCAACCGTCGGTGGGTGCCGGGTGGTGTTGCAGTGGTGGATGGTGATGGTGGCCAGCTCTGTTTTCTTTTTTGTCGTTTTGTTGAGGTTCTCTTTGTGGCATTTGAATCTTGGATGGAATTCTCTGCACTGTCACGTGGGCACGTGGTAACACTGTTGTTTTGCGTTTAAAATCATTATTTTATGAGGAGTTTCAACTTTCGAGCAAAATTCACGGTTACATGTAAATGTTTAAGTATTCCATTATCAGCGTAGACATTTTCAGTGTTGACTAAAGTCTTTCTGGTGCTGTTGGAGTATATATCACTTGAGCGAATATATAATATTTGATGATGTCAAGTCCCGGTAAACTTCTGACCTGATTGCTGGGTGTCAGATTTTATTACAATTTGCTTAATAATTTTTTTAAAAAAAATACTAGTCAAGTGGTTAGTGATATAGAAGAACATCTCCAACGGTCTCATTGGATAAGAGCATCTGCATTGGAGTGCATTGGAGTCTTCCCTTAACTTAATTAAAGGAGAAGCTGTATTTAACTTTTTTGAAAACCACAAGATATTTAACTTTTAAATCCTAACAACATTTATTATCGGACGAGTAATTTGATTTACACTAAAATTACAAATTAAAACATTAAAATAATAAAAAAAATTATTAAGGGAACAACTTAAGGTAGAATACATACACCCCTTACAATAACATTCACCCGTATTTAAAGGAGTCCCCTTACAGCAATATCCATCCTTATTTAAAAATGTCTTCAAGGGAGATCGTTAGAGATGCTCTAAGTGGTATTTGCACACTACTATTAAAATCATGACATGGGAAGCATATTTGACTAGTTATTTATACCAAGACTTCATTTGGGTGCACAAGCATACGCTCTTCATAACATGTACAATCAAATGATGCAATATAGACAATTTCCATGTTGGATATGGAAGATAATTAGATTTGGAATTTTGGATCTTCTCCTGTGCACTTATTATTTGACCAAAGATACCAACCAAGTTGACAAAACTTTTCAATCAATGATGCAACATAAGTACTGTAGTTGATAATCCCCTTATAGCTAGAGATATCAATACCCTAATCCACACCTCATTGGATTATGATTGAAGAACACAACAAGGTACTGCTGCTGCCGAGCAACCAAACATAAATATGCAAACAATTCATGAGAGAACAACAATCTTCAGCAACAAATATAACCTTTTTGAAACTCATCATATACTAGGACAATCATCACGAACAAAAGGTAAATGAACACAGAGGTTTTTGACAGATAATCGAAGGAGGATCCGAGATACAAATACCCCAAAACGCAAACTGAAGATGTAATCGAATCTGGATAAGGAGAAGCAAAAACTATCTTAACTACCTTAAAATATCTTCCATTGCAATATAACGTGTCAAATATTTCTTAATTTTGATAACCATGCTTGGCTTCCTGGTCATACAACAAAGAAGCTGGGTACAAGCTGCTCACTGTGCTAATCCATCATAAAGTGGGAGTGCAATGCATGATTCAGGTGTCAGAACACCACCCTCATCACCACATTTGACGAATCTTGAAAACCATTTCTGTTGATCCAGGACCACCACTTTGGTAGTCAGTGCAAGGCCAATGAGTCCTGGAATGAAAAACAATCGTTGGGTCACGTCTTTGGAACTCAACTGCATGATTTGTCTTATCTACCGACTGCCAACTCTTTGGTCCAGGCTCGATCATATATTCACAGTCTGTCATTTAACCTTTTTCCCAGATTCTAGCCATATACCCTGTTCTGTTCATCAAAGAAACGTTAACTCATTAATAAGATCGTAGTTTCATGCCAACTAGAAAAGATGTCTCTGCAATCCAACCGGATATGATGGCGACACATTTTACTATCCTGAACTGACCATGGAGCCGATATAAGCTTTCCCTATGAGAGCCATGAACTACCTTGAGTCTCCATTATATATAATTAAGTAATCATTCATGACAATGCCAAGAAGAAAAACCCCAATTTTGATAGTTGCTTTGCTCCAGAATAAAAAGCAGCAAGCCAATAGGAAAAATCACTCTTTCCACACCAAGAATCAATGCCCAAAAAGATTCGATTTCCAAATTTCTTTTGTCCACTAGCAATGTCTTACAAATAAATATGGAAAGATATGCATAAGAGGCAAAATAAAAGAATAAAGGGCAACAATACTGGCTTATGTTGAACTAGATGGAAAGTTGGGTTTGGAATCATGCCATTATTTGTCTGACACCTATATTTGGACTTGTAAAGGGCTATATTCAGCAACTTCTTAAAGAGGTCCGAGAAAATCTGTTTCCTAACATTGTGACCATACTTTACACCCAACCAATTAAATGAAACAGATTAAAGATTAAATCCAAGTTCAACCAATGAAATGAGACTATCTTGTCTAATTTCGAGCAAGATATAAAATTGCCAACAAAAAGAGAAAATAGAGAAAATTAATGGTGAGATTCACCAAAGGTAATCATTTGTATCATCTTGGACTTGTTGAACATGAATAGTAGTACTCGATGAGGATGTTGCCCATATAATTAATACTAGATGGATGAAGTGGACAAGTGAATATATAGCTCAATGTGTAATAAACCTATCGAGTTTAAAGGGAAGTTCCATACTATCCAATTATCCATGCTTCATTACACATCAAGAGGATATCAAGAAACAGGATTTTCAAGTTTCTTTCAACCTTGAAAGACAGATAAAAGCGGCACTGCTTCATGAGACATGAAAAATGATAAAAAGAACATAGATTACAACAGCTAGAAACGACATGATATCTGCTTAAGATTCCATGTTGTAGGTAACTGAAAAAAACAAATCCAAGTAGCCAACATAAAAATTTGGTAAAATTAAGAAAAGAAAGGTAACCAACATAAAGAAGTTTGTCATCAACGGATTTTGTAAGAAATGTCCCAAAATATATGTACGACTGTAAGTGCATACAACAGTGCGTGTTTCCATGTATGCATGAAATGCATAGTAATATATGCCAAAAGTATAAGGAAAGAACATTAAAGTAACCTATCACAAGGTCAAATATCAAGCACATGCAATAAAGCTTTCGCAATGTTTCAAACCACACAGTGGCTGGCCCAGTGCTGAATATTTTTTCTCTTTTAATAACCCTCTTGACTAAAAAAGTCCTGCAAGTCATTGCCGTTTCCAATGGCTAAGAATGGAAGTTTTGAATAACTTTTCAGCTAGCACAGTCTGCACCATTATAATTTAATAGGAGACACCATTGTGGTAACAGGAGACACCACTCAAGGCAGCATCTTGTCCTAATTGCATCAAGATTTTATTAAGTGGAGTACAACCAATAAACTCTGAGGTTCTATCTTAACTAACCTTTTAAACAATAAAAATATAGAAAGCAAATTAAGGCAAATCCAAAAACATTAGTAATAAAAGGATCCTCATTAAAGCATTGAATGACCAGAAAATGCTACACAATTTTACCACAACCAAACATCGACATTTAACTGCAAATATATCGATTTTGAAGGAACAACACCTAACACAAACATAGAACATACATCACATTAATATAAGAAAAATTAGCATTTTATCTTACCTTCATGCTAATCCCAGATTTTCTAGTTTAGTGCAGTGTGGAGTAGGTAGATTCCTATTCCACTGACGATTCCGGAGCTCTACATTACACCACCGCCAAAGCAAAGTTCTGTAATCCTTAAACACATTGTCCTCGATACCAGCTCGGGCAGAACTACCGAGCGGATAATTCTCATCGAACAATGATGATTTGACATAAAATTCCACACCATGTTTCTCAGTTGTCTTAGGAATCTGATAATGAAAATTCTTTTGCAAAGAGTAATCTGGCTCCGAGAAAGGCAGACAAGCAAGCAAGAATATTAACAAAAATGGTAACATCTGAAGAAGAGTCACAAAATTAAGTCCTCCTCCATGGAACTCCTCCCTCTGTTGGGTTCCAGTCCCTCTAGTCCTGTAAACACGGGTCGTCCGAAACATATCCGTCTGACCGAAAAATGACCTGAATATCTCGTCAGGATCGAAATCATCCTCGTAAAAGCTATTCCCAGCTCTCCTCCTCCTCTGCCTGACATTATGCTGCTGGTTATGCTCGAATTCATCAACCAAACCAACATGGTCATACTGCCTCCTCGAACTATCATCGCTCAAGCACTTGAACGCCTTACTCACTTTCTTAAACGCTTCCTCAGAACCCGGGGCTTTATTCTTATCCGGGTGAACTCTCAAAGATAACTTCCTATACGCCTTCCTAATCTCCTCAACCGAACAAGTCTTCTCCACACCAAGAATCTCATAATAGTCTGTGTTTCGCTTAATCTCCCTGATCAATCGAACATGTTCTTCGGTATAATTCTGCTCACTGTTCAAACCCTCACCGAACTTATCAGGACCAGGCTCACTCCTATCACAACTACCACACTTCTCCTCAGTAGGAGACGGCACGTGTGACCCCGAATCACAAGAACCGATCCTCTCACAACCAGACAAGAGCTCATCAACAGACAAATCACGATTCAGGCGTTGCGCGATTTTGATAAATTTCAACGCGCGGTCCTTGTTACCAGACGCTATCGCATCTTCAGCGATACGAACACATCTCAATGCCTCGTCTTTATTACTATCCATTAATTAATTAAATCAGAAATTGAAGATCAATTGTTTCAAATTTCCATTCTAAGAATTCGATCTCACCTAAACCCAAAACAAAACAAACAACAACAACCAATTTTTTATTATAAAGTTGATTTCAATATAATCATACTAAAACCCTAGAATTACTTTATAAAAATTGATAGAGTAAAGACTTTACCTGATACAGAGATCGAGAGCTTGTACGAAAAAGAGAGTCCAGACTCGACACTCGAGACTCGAGAGAGAGAGCGCGCGAGAGAGGGAGGGGGTTCACGAGAACCGGACCGCAGAGAGACACATTGCCGTAGATGTTTTATATGACATGCCATGTAAGCTGTTGTTGCTCATTGTCCAATCAGATAATGCCACGTCAGATGTAGATGAAGAGAATGCTTTGCCTCTCTACAGTTGGAAGTTGTCTTTGGATTCACCTAACTAATTGGACCGACAGCTCACTGGACCTGAATATTGCACTGGACCTGAAAATCGGGAAAATAAATATATTAAAAAAAAAATTGAAAATCGGAAAAATAAACTAAATTTTTGCTAATATATATATATATATATATTATTTCTTAAAATCTTACACCAAACCATTCAGTGTCTATACTCTATACATATCTATTTTCATAATACGAATTCTGCAATCGATAATAGATAACACATCTCAACGTTTTTTTCATCAAATATTACAAATTTAAGAGTTGAAGAAGAGAATAAAACTCGAATCTAAATTTAATAATATTAGTGATTTATTATTAAACATAAATTTTAATATCAAATAATTTATGAAAATGTGAGATTATTACCATAAATAAATCATGGCTGCAATATTAGTTCCATGTTCAATTTTAGATTTAAATTAACATGACATTTACCCTAATTATTGATTTTTATTTTTTTATTTTTTTATCTATAATATATATCGGTTTGTAGTAAATAAAAAAGTGTTTTCTAAATATAAAGAGCTTATTATACATCTTATTTACAATGCTAGAAATTGTTTTTATAGAAAAATGAAACTGTTTCAAGCTTGTTTTCGAGTTTAAAACAGCTTGAAACAGTTTTCCAACAGCAGAATGTAGTCCTAGAGATCATTCGTTTTCGTCATCTGAATTGAAAAACTTTCTACTTCTCAGAGATTCAAGAACATGTAACGGCCGATCGTTTCGAGAGCTGCCTCCTCCTCCCCCCTGAGTAGTCTTGAGTTTGGGCACACTCATTGAACTGAGCGGCGGCGTTCTATTAACTTCCTTAAGCACGGACCGAGTGGCTGCCATGACATTTGCCATGGCTGCAGCTGCCGTGGAAGGCCCTGCACCTGCTGCTGAGGTGGATGTGGATTCGTACTTTTGCATGTCATAGATGAGTTCTTTCTGGAGCTGTTTATCAGCGATCAGTATTTCATCGATCTCATTCTTGTAGTCTTTGAGTAGGTTTCGGAGACACTCCATGAGTGAGCCGATGAGAGGGCTGTTCTTGCTCTCTAGTAGCCGTTTGAGTTCGATGAAGATCGGGATGGTGTTTTGGATGAGGCCTTTTCTCACTGCTTGCGTTATGGCTCTTCCTTTGGCTGCCACAGAGTCTCCTGCGCTGCCACCGCCTTCTTCATCTATTTCTGCAGCGTCAGAGGATGATCCACGGCTGGGGGAGATCCGGATCTCTTTGGAGGCAAGAATTCGGAAAGTGTCCTGCTCCAAGGTATATATATAAAGTTAACATTCATTTACATTTTGTCACATACTCATATGACATGCAAACTTGCATGTAAATGAAGAGGTGTGAAACGGGTAAGGCGACCCTCAAAATTAAGGCTCAAGCTTGTGTTCAAGTCCTATGATTCAATGAGCAGGTGACCACAAGCCAGTTTAGAGGCAGGGTCGGCTCAAAAATATGATAAAAAAAATTATATATACCCTCAAAATCGAGACTCAAGCCGGTGTTCAAGTCCTATGGTTCAATGAGTCGGGTGACTCATAAGCCAGTAAGATTAGGTTTTAAAGAAAAGGTCGGCTCAAAAAATGATAAGTAAATAAAAAAAATAAAAAATTACGTGAAATTATATACTACCTAACATGACACATCTATTTGAATAAACAAATCTAACTCATTTCAATGAAAAAATAAAGATAAATTTGAAATATTATTTGAGATATAATAGAAACAATTTGTTATAAGTGGTGTCCTAAAAATATGCATTGATTTAGTACCTGCAAGACGGACTGTCCAGAGACATCTTCTATATTGAGCATGCCATCCGAGGCAGCTGCAAGAATCTCTGCACATAGCTTTGCAAAAGTGGCCAAGAGGTGTTCCGGAGCCATTTGTTTCAACAAAGAAACATAAATGTGCATTCTTTTTGACCTGGAGTTTTCATCGTTGCCCCTGAAAAAAAAACTCATGTATAAGCAAATGAATCTGTGTCTCGGTTGCAGAGCTCTTCTTGTTGCTGAATATATATATATATATATGAAAATTATAAGGTGCAAATCACTGGACATAATTAAACCAGAACACAACGGTATGCAACTTCAGTTCTGGCTTAGTTCTGTCCAGGGGTTCGCACGTGAGAAGACTCCAATGTATATATATACATACATATATACCTGATGGAAAACAATTGACGCTCTGTCTGCGAACCCTTGGAATCATTGTGACCGGTATGGGTATGGCAATTATTCAGGACAAAAATGGCTTCCACAAAGCTGTTGTAAGCTAGAAGTGGAGCCTTGGCTGCCATCACATTAAGATACACCCAACAAATGTAAGTCACCAACTAAAATGATGATGCATATCTGGTGAGTTGAGAAACTTTTCTAACCTTTTAAAATATTCCCGAAAAGAAAATCAGCAAGGTGTCTTATCTTTTCCGATTCATCAACTAGAGATAAGAGAAATCGAAGGAAAAGCACTCCTCTCCACTTCACATAGTCTCTCTGAATTTGAGAATAAAATTATAGTTCAAAAGTGTTCTTCTGTCTGCTTTCTGATGTATTAGATGTAAGTTTGATAGTTATTATCATTTGTGATAGAATTCAGACAGATGGATACCTGTAACAATCTTGAGAGCAGTATAAATGTCTGCCTTCTTACAAGTTCACACGGATCACGGAGACACAAGGTGATCTTTGGTATATAACTGTCAAGTTGAAGATTAAGTATTCAGAATAGTAACGAGATTACTCAGAAATAGCTTTTGCATTCTAAAGTAAGATTCTTTTCTATTTCTTTCTGCAGGACTCACCAATCAACCAGAGCAGTGTAACGAACACAAAAATCAGCCATCATGACTACAAGATTATTCCGAAGAGCTGCAGAATCACTCTTTTGAAGCTCCTGCAGCAACAAATGCATAATCAGCACTTTGGAATCCTGAAACTATTGGGTAGAGATTTATCTAGGAGAAGGCAATAGTGCCAAGATTTTGCAGGAATAATTTGGAAGATAAATTACTGATACGACTAGGGAAATAATACTCCAACAGTTCATTTTTTTTGCAACTGAGTAATGTATGCATGAACAACAAATTGGTATAAAATGACAAATATTACAAGAATTCAGAGGACCCTGTCGCTATTAAATATCAGGAATAAGTATGTGTTGATGTGTAGTTTGTGAAAGTAATTTTTGAGACTATAGGGTAGATTTGATGATCATACCTGCACAAACAGGGGAATGTAACGCTTTGCAAGATTGTCATCGGCTAGACATAACTTCCCCATGGTCAACCATGCTTGGATATACAACGAAGGCGCTGTCTGCTTCAGAGAGACTGCAGGGCCGGGTAACTTATTCAATTTCGGATCTGAATTCCCAGAAGTAATGATGGTGTGTAACAGTGAAGTGATTGAGTTCATATCAGCAGTTGGACAGATGATAACCAAAGATCCAATTGTGTAAGCTGCAGTGACTGCTTCCGACAATGATTTCGCTGCTTTTTTGCCCTTTCTAGTACTCCTAGGTGGTGTAAAGAAATTACTATCTTTGTTAGCTAATGAAATCTCTGAAATGTATTTTTCTAAAATTAGAGAAGCTTTAGAGAGAAGCTGATGTATCCATTTCAAAACAAGCATATCAGCCTCCTCAGGATTTGTAGCTTTCCGTTTACACAATGTTCTAAGAGCTTTTGCATGGGCATTAACCTGTCGATATAAAATACTAATCAAACATAATGCATATACACTAAAGAACATGAGATTTTATAAAGAGTTGTTAAATCTTGAAGAGAGTGGATTAAGCAAAATAAGAAATGAGAGTTTATAAATAGTTAGTAAACCATGAAGAGTGTGGATTAAGCAAAATAAGAATTGAACTGGAACGCTCAAGACAAGGATGAGTACCTCTGTTGGATGCATATCGAATCCTTCAACCCGCTTAAGCAAGTTATGAGCTAAATCTGCAGCAGGTTCAGGGGGCAGCTCCACAGAAACATTAGAGATTGTTTGAAGGAGGAAAACACGATCCCCAGCCCATGAAACAGAATTGGATACTATTCTATCTTCACCTCCATGCTCGTCTTCTGGTGCAAATGAGCTTTTAAACTCCACTCCTGCTCCATATTTGTCAAGAAGCCGCCAATGGTGATGGAGAAACTCCCACTCCACTGCCTTTGGAAGGTATGCTGACACCTCTGATAGAAGAAACCAAGCACCAGGTGGGGCTGTCCACTTCTCGATAGGCAAGGAATGGCTCAACCATATAGATTCAGATGACCTTATAATATCCTGAAGTGCAACTGCAATTTTGGGCTTCAGTCTTTTCTTCTTTCCCAAGCTGGCGCAGATTTTCTTCACCCATGGTGACACCTCTCCGTTACAGATCTCTTTCAAAAGACCTAGGACCCCTTCAGGAAATGATAGTTCAATGTCTCCTACTATACTTTTTGCTTTAACATTTGAGTCATGGTGAGTGTGATCAGTAGATCCAGCTTTAGATACTCTGTCCAAGACCAATTCCAAGAACAAATTCTCACATTCTTCTTGTAAGCTAGACTCATTGTCAGTTATTAAAGGCGGAACAGAATGTAGCCACTCAGTAGTCACATTTTGATCAGAAAATTTTCTGGAGGCCTACAAAGTTTGACATAGAATTAACATGAGATTTAGAAATGCATGAAAGAATCTCCATTGAAAGACATGAGAGGGACAATCAAGAATCCTTGTTTGGAAAGAAAGAAACCGATCATGAAGAATTATGTTGCTATATCTAAAATTTCGTAAAAATGTACAACCAATTGATCAACCAACAAAGCTACTTGTTAGTTGTTACAGATAGATTTTTATCGAAGATTCAATCAACAACAGCCACAGTAAATTTATACCTTTTCTATCTAAAAGATATATCCCATGCACATGAATAGACCTGCAATTAAGTGGTTAAACCTTTAGGAATATGAATGTACTAAGATTTTGTGATCATCATGGTTTCAAGTCTCATACAGATTTAACTGATAAAAAAAAGTTAGAAAATCCATATGAAAGAGTTTTTCGAAAGGGAAAGGTTGGTTATAGCAAGAGAAACATTCTTGTCAGTGGCTTGCAAGCAAAGTAATTTTAACATCTAAATAAGTTCAATTTGACAACTTCAATTTGCTATATCAAGTTTAGGAATCTGAATAAGCAATCAACAGTAGACATTGTCACTGATGCACAAAAGTGAAATCTACAAGATGTACAAAATCTCTCAAGTCACTGCAAATCTAACGCCACTCAAATTAAGCAGCCAGACTTAAAATAATTAAAAATCGAAAACTTTAATGAAGCACAACAGCAAACTAACTAAGATTTGATTATATATTTATATGATTGATCATTTGATCTAACAAGTAACCACCAAAAACTACTTCTACTTAAATGAACAACAAAATTTGACAAATTCTATCAGATTTTTAAGCATTTAAAGTGTGCAAAAAAAATACCACAGCATATCACAAAACACATAAATGGAAACTACACGAAAGATTGAATTAAACGAGACATCACAAAACCAATTCACAAACATGTATTACTCCTATCATCAACAATGTGACATTACTCGGATGGACAAAAACTTAACATGAAGAAAACCAAAAACAATGAACTAACCTCGGAAAGTGCAGTGATTGCTGCTTTCCTGATGCTAACAAGAGGATCCGAACAAGACATGCCCATCGTCTTGAGAATGAATTTGTCTATAGAACCGCCTAAAAGACTTGTCACCTTGGTAATGAGAAGAAGCGCAGCCTTCCTCACCGCGGCCTTCTCATCTGTACACCTTTTCCTCAAAAGACCATTCATTTCGCCTTCCTCAGACCCGATCACTTGCTTCAAAACCCGCGTAGTTCTATCATCATTAGAAAAGAACCCGACTAGCTGAGCCAAATTCGACAGGGCTCGAGCTCGAATCACAGCACTGGAATCCGAACAACGCTGAATCAAAGCCTCCAAACAACTAAAACCCCAAGAATTTTCAACTTCAACATCCAAATCCACCCCTAAAGGATCTCTCAGCAACATCATTATTGTCATTATAAGATCAACTGCTAGTAGTCTAAGGTTAGCTTTTCCTCGACTCATTTTCACAGTGTATTCAGCGAACCCAATTTGATCCTCGACCTCCATCGCTTTAACAATCTCCATTATCGCCTCCACAGCCAACCCTCTCGGCTCAGCCTTCTCCGGCGCCTTGTTCACTAAATACTTGGGCAGATTCACCACCGCTTTCTTGATCTCTTCGCTCTCTTTAGCCATACCCATCATTTGATTGCTCAAAAACCCCAACGCGAAAGTCCTCGCTTGACACTTCCCCATCAAAATCAACGGCGTCAGTGACTTCAACACCTCAGCCGCAGTGCTCTCCACACTCCCGTGCTCGCTCCTCATCAACTTGCTCAAAATCCGCCCACACAAATCGATTAAATTACCATAACTACCCAAACCACCACCCAATTCGAGCGACAACGACAACACTGGGATTTCAGTGACAGTCTGTATCAAAGATTTCAAACTATCCGGAAACCGATTCAAATGAATCAAACCCATCACGGATTCCAACTTCTTCATGACTAAAAAGAACATTTTCGCATCAAACCCGCTCACATCATTGTTGAATCCATCAGATTCCCTCTCTACATTCTTCCTCCCACGAGCCCGTCCCTTCTTTTTGCACCTGACCAGCAAATTGGACCCACCACTGGACCCCTGTTGTGGGTTCTTGAGGGATCGGCGAATGGAGCGGAGGAGAGAGAGAAACGCCACGGGAGTGAAGAGAGTGAAAACAGGGGAGTTCGGGGAGAGAAGTAAGGAGAGATAGACTTTCGAAGCCGAAAGCGAGAGATTCGTTGTGGTCGAATCCATGGCGGAGGATATCGGAGGGACGAGAGAAGAAGCGGAGAAGTTCTTCTTCGACGAGAGGTTGTCGAAGAACCGGAAAACGATGTCCGGGTCATTCGCGTCCAAAAGGGACTGGAGGTCCGTGAGAGTGGAGTGAGAGATGGGTGCGGCTTGATGGTGGTGGTTGTGATTGGAATTGGAGGAACTGTTTGTTAGGATTTCTTCGAGGTCTGCGATAATTCTTGATATGGTTGCGTCTTCTTCTTCCATGGTTGTAGTAGCTGTTGTCTATTTTGTGTTTTTGCAAAAAATGGCTTCTTGCAATTTTTCTCTCTTTTTTATCAAATGCTTTGAATTTTGGAATTCCCGCTTAAAAAATATTTACCACTAAACCAAGCCACGTCCACGTGTATATTTATTATTTATTTGAGAATTTGTTTAATTATTTCATTTTTTTTAAAACAATCCTATGAAAATTCTAGTAAAGAAGAATTTTTATATGATTGATTCTGAATAATATAGTAAGAGCATCCACATTAGTTGTAAAATAAGACCCACTTTCACAAGATCCATTTATATTTAGGTCTCATATGCTACATTGGATGAAAGTTGGATCCAAAAAACAAGAGTCAAAAGTGGGCTCCACCCAAGTAGATCCAAATGGAGTTCCATATTTGGAACCCAATTTGGGTCTTGCCCAATGATTGGGTTGGGTTTAAATTATATATATAATTTAAATTTAAATATATAATTATTAATTTTAATAAATATATATATAATGAAAAAATATATATATTTAATATATATATTTCAATTATTTAAATTTAAATATATTATTATTAATTTCAATAATTATATATATAAATGACAAAATATAAATAAATTTAATATATATAAAAATTATTATAAGTTAAATATATTATTATTAATTTCAATAATTATATATAATGAAAAAATATATATATATAATTTTAATTCAGAACTGGAACCAGAACTGAACTGTCGGAACCATCGAAAACCAGATCGAAACCGAAACCGAAACCGAAACCGAAACCGAAACCAAACCGTAACTGAACCGTTGAAACAGACGAAACTCAGACTGAAACTGAGACCGAACAGTCGGAACCGCCATACATGAACTGTTGGAACCGTCAAAACCGGACCGGAACCAAGGAGCCGGAACCAAACCTTCAAAACCGGAATCAAAATCGGTTTTGAAGGTTCGGAACCGGAACCGGCGCCATGTCTAATCGTATACAATATTTTGTTTTAAATATTTATTTTTATTGTTGATGTAATTCGGTTGTGATAATTTTAAATTAATAATTTTTTATTATTTTAAATTAATTATAATTTTTTAAATAATTATTGATAGTATTGATATTTTAACTATATTATATAATTTATTTATTAATATATATATATATATAATATTTTAAAGAAGAGTAATGATTGTTTGGAAAAAAGTTAAAAAAGTGGATCCACATTTACTTTTCCAATTTAGTCTCATCGTGGAAAAAAGAGATCCAAATAAAGTGGATCCAAATGGCAAGATCCATTTTTAAAAAACAAGACCCATTTATGATGATGTGGCAATAAATGGGTCTTGTTTTTTAGACCAACCAATGTGGATGCTCTAAGAGTTGAACCTAATAAGATGGCTATTAATGGTCAAGGCGGGAAACCTATTATTTCCCCAGGAAATTCTTAGCCCACTTTGATATCAACTATACAGTAAAACCCAAACAATGTGATGGTGGAAAAAGATGAAGCATTAATATTGCCTTTAATTAATGGAGAGAAAAATTTGAAAGGAATGAATTGATACAACCATCTTCTTGAATTATATATTTTGATACCTCGTAAATGTATTCTTGCCCAAACAACTGCTTGAAGAAATATCCTTAAATAAGGGTCAAGATCGCTCGTTAAGATGATAAAGAGAAAGATTCATTAATGTTGAGAGGGGAAATAATTTCGATCTTCCATTGAGATACCTCGATCACTAGTTAGTTATTGTTATACAAAAACGATGTATGCATACGAAAATAATTTTGAGATTAGCCCAAAAGCAATCATCTTCAAAGTATATAATAATATTCTGGAAAAATGATTATTGAGAGGGAAATGATTTGGATTTAAGAGTCCTCAATCAGTAGTTAATTATAAATGATGTAAGTATACGAAAATAAGTGTGAGATTAGCCTAAAAGAAAAGTATGTAATAATTCAACAATAGAGGACAAGTGAATACCAAAAGCTAGTCGTGACTTTATTACACATTCTTTGATGAAGTTTAAAACAGGACAATGAAAATTAAATAAGCTGCAGTTATTCTAACAATAATACTGCATCATGTCCATGGGAGCGAAGAGTCAAATAAAGAAAATTAAATAATAATGATTACAAAGACAACAACAAATATTTCTGGGACTGGTTCTTGTTCCCTAGAGTCAAAGAAGAGCCACTGGCCATTCTCAATCCGGCGACAGTTTGGGCATTGCATAATGCCATCAACGTTGAAATATGAACCAATGCAATCTGTGAATAAAACATGAAAGCACGTAAAATTAGAGAGTACATTAATGGAGGATTAAAGATATATGAGGTGAATTTATTCATTTTTAAATATAACATCGAAAAGAAATTAGAAACATATGATAAAAACACCGGACAAATGTTTATGTGAGTATTTAATATGTGAGTTATGATAATGGTGAAAATAAAATAATAGATTTAGGAATGAATAATTTCAGCATTTGCACAGAAAAGTGAGAATGCGTAAAGGATGAAAAAAAAATATATATATAATGTAAGGGAGAAAGAGAAATTAATTTGAGGGACTAATTGCACAAACGCCCCTAAGTTTAGACATAATTACATAAATATGGAACTTTTACCCATAATTGTACAAACATCCCCTACCGTTAGTTGACTTCCGTTAACTCTAACCGTTGACCACAATTTTAAGCAACAATGACTAAAGTGCCCCTAGTTACCTATTTTATTATTTAAATTAATAATTAAAAAACAAAACAGAAAAGACAAAGAAAACAAAAAAACAAAATCAATCATTTTTTTTCTTTTTCATTTTCTCAATCCCCAAACACTATTCAAAAATAAACTTAACAAACAAAAATTAAAACTCAATCTCACAAATCAAAACCAAAACTCAAATCCTCAACAGTAACCAAAAATCAAACCCACAAATCAAAACTCAAATCCTTCAATATCATAATCAGTTAACCACATCCATTAAAATAAATAAATTAGAATTTCAACCTAGAAAGTTAAAAATCCACCGTTGAAGTTCTAATTTTTTTTTAATGGGATGTGGTTAACTAATTGTAGAATTGATGAATTTGAGTTTTTATTATTATTAATTTAAATAATAAAATAGGTAACTAGGGGCAATTTAGTTATTATGGGTTAAAATTATGGTCAACGGTTAGAGTTAATGGAAGTCAACTAACGGTAAGGGATGTTTGTGTAATTATAGGTAAAAGTTCCATATACATGCAATTAAACCTAAACTTAGGGGCGTTTGTGCAATTAGTCCTTAATTTTAGATTTAGATTTAGGAAAGAAAATATAGGAGATAAAATAAATTAATGATAAATGGAGGAGAGAGAGAGAGAGAGAGAGAAAAAAAGATATAAATAACTATCCAAATCTCAAATATTACATCAAAAATTATGTTCTCGATCACTCCCATGTATATATATTATACTTTTCTAATTAGGACCCGACTTTATAATTTTAGGATGTTTAATCACAACCATACATTCACAGGGGTCCACAGCCCTACATTAACAAATACCCACATCCAATATGAATGTATATCTGTGGTTGAACGTCCTTAACTTATAATTTCAGGACGTTATTGAGTTATAATTTCAGGATATTCTTGAGTTATGATAATTGTGGAAATAAAATAATAGATTTAGGAATGAATAATTGCAGCCTTTGCACGGAAAAGTGAGAATATGTAAAGGATGAAAAAAGAAATGTACGGGAGAAAGAGAAATTAATTTTAGATTTAGATCTAGGAAAGAAAATATAGGAGATAAAATAAATTAATGATAAATGGAGGAGAGAGAGAGAGAGAAAAAAAAAAAAAAAACAACCATCCAAATCTCAAATATCCGATAATTAAACAACAAATAAATTCATAAATTAAACAACAAACAAAACCATAACAAGCATTATATATGTATCAACAATTCCTTCAACAAGAACAAACTTTGCACACAGCATCACCAACCACAAACAACGTAAATAAATTCAAATAAATTAAACAACAAACAAAACCCCACAAACAAGAACACGTATATATATATACAAAATTAAACCATATCAAACAAACCATATTAAAAATTATGTTCCCGATCCCTCCTCTCTCTCTCTCTCTCTATATATATATATAAAGTTGACTTACCAAGGTGGAACCTGTGTGAGCACTGTAGTGTCACCACTGTTCTTCCTGCTGTAGAGGAGAACTCCTCCAGGCAAATGGTACAGGGTTCAGCTGAATCAGACATTTCTTCAACAACAAAAGAACTGATATCTCTCTCTTTTTCTGTGTTTCAAGTTCAAGAACTGACAATGCCTATTTATAGTTATCACCGTAGCGACAGCGACTCAGTGATAATTAGTTGAAATTACAAATTTAAGGTGGTTATTTGAGTTTTCCGGTTTCTGATTGGTCAGTTGTAGGGGTATAATAGTAATATACTCTTTTTATACTTGTTAGATTGTGATGGTTAAGCTCTTGACAAAATATGATATCTCTCTCTTTTTTCTACAAGTTCGAGTAGCGAAACCAATATATATAGTTTCTGATTGGTCGGTTGTAGGGGTATAATAGTAATATACTCTTTTTATACTTGTTAGATTGTGATGGTTAAGCTCTTGACAAAATATGATATCTCTCTCTTTTTTCTACAAGTTCGAGTAGCGAAACCAATATATATAGTTTATGATTGGTCAGTTGTAGGGGTATAATAGTAATATACTCTTTTTATACTTGTTAGATTGTGATGGTTAAGCTCTTGACAAAATATGATATCTCTCTCTTTTTTCTACAAGTTCGAGTAGCGAAACCAATATATATAGTTTCTGATTGGGTATAATAGTAATATACTCTTTTTATACTTGTTAGATTGTGATGGTTAAGCTCTTGACAAAATATGATATCTCTCTTTTTTCTACAAGTTCGAGTAGCGAAACCAATATATATAGTTTCTGATTGGTCGGTTGTAGGGGTATAATAGTAATATACTCTTTTTATACTTGTTAGATTGTGATGGTTAAGCTCTTGACAAAATATGATATATCTCTCTTTTTTCTACAAGTTCGAGTAGCGAAACCAATATATATAGTTTCTGATTGGTTAGTTGTAGGGGTATAATAGTAATATACTCTTTTTATACTTGTTAGATTGTGATGGTTAAGCTCTTGACAAAATATGATATCTCTCTCTTTTTTCTACAAGTTGGAGTAGCGAAACCAATATATATAGTTTTTGATTGGTCAGTTGTAGGGGTATAATAGTAATATACTCTTTTTATACTTGTTAGATTGTGATGGTTAAGCTCTTGAAAAAATATGATATCTCTCTCTTTTTTCTACAAGTTCGAGTAGCGAAACCAATATATATAGTTTCTGATTGGTCAATTGTAGGGGTATAATAATAATATACTCTTTTTATACTTGTTAGATTGTGATGGTTAAGCTCTTGACAAAATATGATCTCTCTCTTTTTTTTCTACAAGTTCGAGTAGCGAAACCAATATATATAGTTTCTGATTGGTCAGTTGTAGGGGTATAATAGTAATATACTCTTTTTTATACTTGTTAGATTGTGATTGGTTAAGCTCTTGACAAAATATAAGGACGTAGCATGTATCATGTATGTATACAATCTTCAATCACCTCTACCAACTTTTTTCCATATCTTAATTTATAAGATATCTTTCCTGGGCAATCCTGGCAGATCGAAAGATTTCTCATAGGATACCATTAAAAAACGTGTATATTCTCATAGATGCAAAGAATTAGAATTTATACATAAAAAGTGGATTGAAATATTCCACTGATTTTTGTTTTGTTTTTGGGTATTTTATATAAAACACCTATAAAGATGTTTCTTGAGGGAAGAGATCAAAATCAGTAAATCACTGTTTTATAAAACCACCTCCATGATCATCATAAACTACACAAGTGATTGGCGCTGAATCTGGCGCAAAAAATGGGAGAGGCAAAGCAGCGCGAGTGATGGCACTGTGATTGGAGTGAAAAGTTGTCTGCAAAATAGAAATAGGTGCACTGGTTGGAGTTAGCCTAAGGATACCATTTATCAAACATGGGAGCTTTTTGTATCTGGCAATGTAATTATTCCTTCTAAATACGGTAAAACCTTCCTAAATTAATACTCGATAAATTAATAACTCTATAATTTAATAATTTTTTCCGGTCCCGACTTGGGTTAATGGGATAAATTAATACTTGATCATCATAAACTACACAAGCTCCTCCAACCAGGTTTTGTCCTGAGCAACTCAGTTCTGCTCATCCCAGTAAGGGGCCGTTTGGTATGGGGTAATCAAAATAATGTGATTCCTGGGAATGTGAAACCCAGGAATCACATTACTGGGAAAGTTGTATACATGTGTTTGGTTGTGCATGGGAATATTATGTTCGATTCCTGGGAATGTTAGATAATTGTGTTTGGTTGTGTATGGGAATGTTTTTGTCTTTATATAAAAAAACATGTCAAAATTAATTTGAAAATAAAAAAAATTATAAATAAACAAATAACATCACACATTTACACGTCATCGTCATTGTTGTGAACAAAACCAGATCAGGAAGCCAAAAAATAAAAAACTGGATCACTTGTCTTCTTCTTCATATTCTCGTTGCCGAAGTTCGTCTTCTTCTTCATCTTCTCGTCGTCGAGAAGCTCGTCGCCGAGAAGAGAAGCTCACCGTCGCCGAGAAGAGAAGCTCACCGTCGTCAAAAAGCTCGTCTCGCCTCGCGGAAAAGCTCGCAGTCGCCAAGAAGCTGTCATCGTCGAAGTTCGTCGTCGTCGGCGTCGTCATCATCGAGCAAACCCAGATGATGTGATTCGATTTTAAAATTGATCGATTTAGGTTTGGGTTTGGGTTTTTGAAAATTGATTTGATTGGACAAGATTGGGATTTGGGGATGAATTGAAGGGTTTGTGTGATTGAAAATTGAAGAAGAAGAAGAGGTGGTGTGATTGAAAATTGAAAATCAAAGAAGAAGAAGTGTGATCTGCGTGAGAACGAAGAAGAAGAACATAAAAAAAAAAAAAAAAAAAAATTAATGAGGTGGGTCCCACGGTGGGAATCAGATGGAGGGGCATCTGAAACCCACCTGTTGGGGAGGGAATCACATTACCCTCTTGTAATGTGATTCCCATGGGATTCACATTCCCAGGAATCTGAAATTATAAACCTAGTAACAAACATGGGAATCCTATCAGATTCCCATTCCCATGCCAAGATACCCCCATACCAAACGGCCCCTAAGGATCCATGTATCGGAGGTAATCTTGTACGTAATCTTGTTCTGCAACTTGGGGGACCAAAATATAAGTCATTGGCAGCGCATTGTAATGAACCGGTAGGTTCAAGGCCTGCCCATCATGAGTATGTGCAGTATGCGGCACCAACCAGAAGAAAATCAGCAAGGTGTCTTATCTTTTCCGATTCATCAACTAGAGATAAGAGAAATCAAAGGAAAAGCACTCCTCTCCACTTCACAGTCTCTCTGAATATGAAAATAAAATTATAGTTCTATAGTGTTCTTCTGTCTGCTTTCTGATGTATTAGATGTAAGTTTGACAGTCATTATCATTTGTTATGGAATTCAGACAGTTGGATGGATACATGTAACAATCTTGAGAGCAGTATAAATGTCTGCCTTCTTACAAGTTCACACGGATCCTGGAGACACAAGGTGTTTTTTAGTATATAACTGTCATGTTGAAGAATAAGTATTCAGAATAGTATTGAGATTACTCAGAAATAGCTTTTGCATTCTAAAGTATGGTTCTTTTCTATTTCTTTCTGCAAGACTCACCAATCAACCAGAGCAGTGTAACAAACACAAAAATCCACCATCATGACTACAAGATTATTCCGAAGAGCTGCAGAATCTCTCTTTTGAAGCTCCTGCAGCAACAAATGCATAATCAGCACTTTGGAATCCTGAAACTATTGGGTAGAGATTTATCTAGGCGAAGGCAATAGTGACAAGATTTTGCAGGAATAATTTGGAAGATAAATTACTGATACGACTACGGAAATAATACTCCAACAGTTCTTTTTTTTTTTTTTTTTTTTTTTTTGGCAATTGAGTAATGTATGCATGGACAACAAATTGGTAATAAATTATAAAATGACAAATATTACAAGAATTCAGAGGACCTTGTTGCTATTAAATATCAGGAATAAGTATGTGTTGATGTGTAGTTTGTGAAAGTAATTTTTGAGACTATAGGGCAGATTTGATAATCATACCTGCACAAACAGGGGAATGTAACGCTTTGCTAGATTGTCATCGGCTAGACATAATTTGCCCATGGTCAACCATGCTTGGATATACAACAAAGGCGCTGTCTGCTTCAGAGAGACTACTGTTGGGCCTGGTAACTTATTCAATTTCGGATCTGAATTCCCGGAAGTAATGATGGTGTATAACAGTGAAGTGATTGAGTTCATATCAGCAGTTGGACAGATGATAACCAAAGATCCAATTGTGTAAACTGCAGTGACTGCTTCCGACAAGGATTTTGCTGCTTGTTTACCTTTTCTCATACTCCTAGGTGGTGTAAAGAAATTACTATCTTTGTTAGCTAATGAAATCTCGGAAATGTATTTTTCTAAAATTTGAGAAGCTTTGGAGAGAAGCTGATGTATCCATTTCAAAACAAGCATATAAGCCTCCTCAGGATTTGTAGCTTTCCGTTTACACAATGTTCTAAGAGCTTTTACATGAGTATTAACCTGTCATCATAAAATACTAATCAAACATAATGCAGCATATACACTCAAGAACATGAGATTTTATAAAGAGTTTGTTAAATCTCGAAGACTGTGGATTAAGCAAGATAAGAATTGTGCTGGGATGCTCAAGCCACGCTAATGGAAATATGGAAGTATAGTGTTTTACCTGTAAAACAAATCTAAAAAGACAAGGATGAGTACCTCTGTTGGATGCATATCGAATCCTTCAACCTGCTTAAGCAAGTTATGAGCTAAATCTGCAGCAGGTTCAGGGGGCAGCTCCACAGAAACATTAGAGATTGTTTGAAGGAGGAAAACACGATCCCCAGCCCATGAAACAGAATTGGATACTATTCCCTCTTCGCCTTCTTGCTTGTCTTCTGGTGCAAATGAGCTTTTCAACTCCACTCCTGCTCCATATTTGTCAAGAAGCAGCCAATGGTGATGGAGAAACTCCCACTCCACTGCTTTGGGAAGGTATGCTGACACCTCTGATAGAAGAAACCAAGCACCAGGTGGGGCTGTCCACTTCTCGATAGGCATGGAATGGCTCAACCATATAGATTCAGATGACCTTATAATATCCTGAAGTGCAACTGCAATTTTGGGCTTCAGTCGTTTCTTCTTCCCCAAGTTAGTGCAGATTTTCTTCACCCATGGTGACACCTCTCCGTTACAGATCTCTTTCAAAAGACCTAAGACCCCTTCAGGAAATGATAGTTCAATATCTCCTACTATACTTTTTGCTTTAACGTTTGAGTTACGGTGAGGGTGATTAGCAGATCCAGCTCTAGATACTCGGTCCAAGACCAGTTCCAAGAAAAAATTCCCACATTCTTCTTGTAAGCTAGACTCATTGTCAGTAATTAAAGGCGGAACATAATGTAGCCACTTAGTAGTCACACTTTGATCAGAAAATTTTCTGAAGGCCTACAAAGTTTGATATAGAATTAACATGAGATTTAGAAATGCACGAAAGAATTTCCATTGAAAGAGATGAGAGGGGCAATCAAGAATCTTTGTTTGGAAAGAAAGAAAGAAACTGATCATGAAGAATTATGTTGCTACATCTAAAATATTATCCAACCAAACCCATTTCATAAAAAAGTACAACCAATTGATCAACCAACAAAGCTACTTGTTACACAAAGATTTTTATCGAAGAGACGAAGATTCAATCAACAACAGCCACAGTAAATTTATACCTTTTCTATCTAAAAGATATATCCCATGTACATGAATAGACCTGCAATTAAGTGATTAAACCTTTAGGAATATAAAGGTACTAAGATTTTGTGATCAGCATGGTTTCAAGTCTCATATAATAAGTTCAATTTGACAACTTCAATTGGCTATATCAAGTTTAGGAATCTGAATAAGCAATCAACAGTATACATTGTCACTGATGCACAAAAGTGAAATCTACAAGAAGTACAAAATCTCACAAGTCACTGCAAATCTAACGCCACTCAAATTAAGCAGCCAGACTTAAAATAATTAAAAATCGAAAACTTTAATGAAGCACAACAGCAAACTAACTAAGATTTGATTATAAATTCATATGATTGATCATTTGATCTAACAAGTAACCACCAAAAACTACTTCTACTTAAATGAACAACAAAATTTGACAACTTCTATCAGATTTTTAAGCCTTAAAAGTGTGCAAAAAAATACTACAGCATATCACAAAACATGTAAATGGAAACTACACGAAAGATTGAATTAAACATGTATTACTCCTTCATCAATAATGTAACATTACTCGGATGGAAAAAAAACTTAACACAAAGAAAACCAAAAACAGTGAACTAACCTCGGAAAGTGCAGTGATTGCAGCTTCCTGATGCTAACAAGGGGATCCGAACAAGACATTCCCATTGTCTTGAGAATGAATTTGTCTATAGAACCACCTAAAAGACTTGTTACCCTGGTAATGAGAAGAAGCGCAGCCTTCCTCACCACGGTCTTCTCATCTGTACACCTTTTCCTCAAAAGACCATTCATTTCGCCTTCCTCAGACCCGATCACTTGCTTCAAAACCCGCATAGTTCTATCATCATATGAAAAGAACCCAACTAGCTGAGCCAAATTCGACAGGGCTCGAGCTCAAATCACAGCACTGGAATCCGAACAACGCTGAATCAAAGCCTCCAAACAACTAAAACCCCAAGAATTTTCAACTTCAACATCCAAATCCACCCCTAAAGGATCTCTCAGCAACATCATTATTGTCAATATAAGATCAACTACTAGTAGTCTAAGGTTAGCTTTTCCTCAACTCATTTTCACAGTGTATTCAGCGAACCCAATTTGATCCTCGACCTTCATCGCTTTAACAATCTCCATTATCGCCTCCACAGCCAACCTTCTCGGCTCAGCCTTCTCCGGCGCCTTGTTCACTAAATACTTGGGCAGATTCACCACCGCTTTCTTGATCTCTTCGCTCTCTTTAGCCATACCCATCATTTGATTGCTCAAAAACCCCAACGCGAACGTCCTCGCTTGACACTTCCCCGTCAAAATCAACGGCGTCAGTGACTTCAACACCTCAGCTGCGGTGCTCTCCACGCTCCCGTGCTCGCTCCTCATCAACTTGCTCAAAATCCGCCCACACAAATCGATTAAATTATCATAACTACCAAACCACCACCCAATTCGAGCGACAACGACAACACTGGGATTTCAGTGACAGTCTGTATCAAAGATTTCAAACTATCCGGAAACCGATTCAAACGAATCAAACGCATCACGGATTCCAACTTATTCATGACTAAAAAGTACATTTTCGCATCAAACCCGCTCACATCATTGTTGAATCCATCAGATTCCCTCTCTACATTCTTCCTCCCACGAGCCCGTCCCTTCTTCTTGCACCTGATCGGCAAATTGGACCCCCCCACTGGACCCCTGTTGTGGGTTCTTGAGGGATCGGCGAATGGAGCGGAGGAGAGAGAGAGAAACGCCACGGGAGTGAAGAGTGAAAACAGGGGAGTTCGGTGA
Organism: Acer campestre; assembly: GCA_954870605.1. NCBI lineage: Eukaryota > Viridiplantae > Streptophyta > Magnoliopsida > Sapindales > Sapindaceae > Acer > Acer campestre. Next base: position 2,882,739 of record OX940811.1, read on the forward strand.
GAGAAGCAAGGAGAGTAGACTTTCGAAGCCGAAAGCGAGAGATTCGTTGTGGTCGAATCCATGGCGGAGGATATCGGAGGGACAAGAGAAGAAGCGGAAAAGTTCTTCTTCGACGAGGGGTTGTCGAAGAACCGGAAAACGATGTCCGGGTCATTTGCGTCCCAAAGGGGCTGGAGATCCGTGAAAGTGGAGTGAGAGATGGGTGCGGCTTGATGGTGCTGGTTGTGATTGGAATTGGAAGAGCTGCTTTTAGGGTTTCTTCGAGGTCTGCGATAATTCTTGATATGGTTGCATCTTCTTCTTCTTCCACGGTTGTCGTAGCTGTTGTTTTGTTTGTGTTTTTGCAAAAATGACTTCTTGCAATTTTTCTCTCCTTTTTATCAGATGCTTTGAATTTTGGAATTCCCGCTTAAAAAATCTTTACCACTAAACCAAGCCACGTGTATATTTATTATATTATTTGAGAATTTGTTTTATAATTTCAGTTTTTTTAAACAATCCTATAAAAATTCTAGTATAAAAATGATTAATTCCAAATAATACTAAGAGTTGAACCTAACAATATTGCAATTATTGGTCAAGATGGGAAACCTCTTACTTCCCCATGAAAATCTTAGCTTGCTTTGATATCAAATATATATGGTAAAACCCTAACAATGTGATGGTGGAAAAAGATGAAGCATTAATATTGCCTTTAAATAGAGAGAAAAATTTGAAAGGAATGAATTGATACAACCATCTTCTTGAATTATATATTCCGAATACCTCGTAAAAGTATTCTTGTCCAAACAAGAGCAATACCGCTCGAGGAAATATCCTTAAGTAGAGGTCAAGATCCCTCGTTAAGATAATAAGAAGAAAGCTTTATTGTTGAGAGAGAAATAATTTAGATCTTCCATTGAGAGATCTAGATCACTAGTTAGTTATTGTTGGACCGAAATGATGTAAGTGTACGAATTTAGTAATGAGATTAGCCTAAAGGAAATCATCTTCAAAGTATGTAATAATATTCATTAATAGAAGGCTTTAAAAAAAAAAAAGTAGTATTATCCAAAATGAATGGAATTAATGATCTTTCAAAGATGAAAGACAAAACAATCTATTAAAGATTGAGGAAATACCCTTAAGTAGGGGTTGTTAAAATTGCTCGTTGAGATTATAATTAGGAGAAAACGTCCTTGTTAAGAGAGAAATGATTTAGATCTTCCATTAAGAATCCTCAATCACTAGTTAGTTATAATTTATAAATGATGTAATTAAGTGTACGAAAATAGTTGTGAAATTATCCTAAAAGAAAGTATGTAATAATTCATTAATAGAGGAAAAATGAATACCGTGACTTTATTACACATTCTTTGATGAAGTTTAAAACAGGACGATGAAAATAACATCGAAAATGAAATAATAATGAATTACAAAGACATATATTTCTGGGATTGGTTCCAAGTTCTGTTCCCTGGAGTAAAAGAAGAGCCACCGGCCATTCTCAATCCGGCGACAGTTGGGGCATTGCATAATGCCATCAACGTTGAAATATGAACCAATGCAATCTGTGAACAAAACAAGCAAGCACGTAAAATTAGAGAGTACATTAATGGAGGATTAAAGATATATGAGAAGTGAATTTCATCATTTTTAAATATAACATCGAAAAGAAACTAGAAACATATGATAAAAACACCAGATGTGAGTATTTGATATGAGAGTTATGATAATGGTGGAAATAAAATAATAGATTTAGGAATGAATAATTGCAGCCTTTACACAGAAAAGTGAGAATACGTAAAGGATGAAAAAAAAATGTAAGGGAAAAAGAGAAATTAATTTTAGATTTAGATTTAGGAAAGAAAATATAGGAGATAAAATAAATTAATGATAAATGGAGGAGAGAGACAGAGAGAAAAAAAAAAAGATATAAATAAGTAAATAACTATCCAAATCTCAAATATTATATCAAAAATTATGTTTCCGATCTCCTATATTCATGATCGACCGGTATATTTTAAATTATCACCAGTATCTATCGGAAAGATATATAGTAATTAAAGCAATATATCAAAACTCAAAGTTTCCATCAAACGGCTTAACAAAATCAAATACAAACATGCATCTGAAACTATAAAAAAAAATTCAAATCAACAATTCCTTCAACACGTACAAACTTTGCACACAGTATATAATACTATATATCACCAACCACAACCAACATACAAAGCCCAGAAACAAGAACATGCATAAATGCAAAACCATATCAAACAAACTTTTACTTATACACCCACCTAGATGAAACACGTGAGAGCATAGTAAAGTGACAACTGGTCTCCCACAGTCAGCAGATACTCTTTCCAAGCAGATTGAACACAGAGGATCAGTATTTTCAACTGGAGCAGACATTTTTTTTCGGATAATTATAACAAAAAGAAGAACCAATCTTTTTCGTTGAGGATTTTGAAGGTTGGTGATCGAAGAGAGAAACAATGACACAAATAACACCACACCACGACATATATATAGTAGCAGTTACAAATGAGTTCCAAATGTCTTCCAAGTTCCAACGCTCACTTTCATGCAGCCCTTGCCTGTCAATTCCATCTATTGTTTTGATTCCCAGACATGGTTAAACTGCATGAGCTACTCACATCTCCTAACTAACCCTCTCACGCACCATTCTATCTTCGTTGGCACATGTCAACTTTTTTTTTTTTTTTTTTTTTTTTCCATAAAAATTAATTGTTCTCATACCAGCATTCCCTTCCGAAATTACCCTTCTCTTTTTACCAAATATAATTTATTATCTCTCATCTAATCCTTTTTGCAAAAATCCTTCCGACTTTTTTTTAAGGAAAAAAAAAAAAACGTTTTTGGATTTTTTTTTTTACTCCAAAACATCATTTATACTCTTTTTAAAAAATATATATATTATATTGTCACTTATTTCCTTCAATATTTATTATAATATGGAAAAATTGATTGCAATATATAAATATATATTACAATCAATTATATTTATATATATATTAAAGGAGTATAAATGATATTTAGGATTAAAAAAGAGAGTTAAACTTGTAATAAAATAACCCAGTTTTTTTTTTTTTTTTAAGTCAAAATCGTTTTTGGAAATAATTAAAATGAAAGATATTACAAATTATATTTTGTAAAAAGAAAGGACAATTTGGGAAAAGGTTGGTTTTTTTTTTTTTTTTTTTCGAAGGAGGAAGAGGTTGGTTGGTCTGAATTGAAAAAGCTTTCATTATATTCTAATTTTCATATCAAAAAGCAGAAAGTTGACATGTGTCGATACAAGAAGAGTCCCTCTTGTTTTGATTCGATTCCCATATTCGGTTAAACTGCATGAACTGCATGAGTTTGACTTTGACCCTGGTATTAAATTAATTAAAAGAAATGTGGAGGGTTATTCAAGACAAGAGAAGAGATCGATGAAGTGTTAGATTGGGTTACGTTAATGGACAAAGATCCTCTCCTCATCCCATTTAATCTTATAACACATAAGCATTGCAATGAATGAATGGTTAAGATATGATTGATACTTTATTAACAACCAATCACATGCTTTTAAAAGGTGAGGAAAATGTGAGGATGAGGTAAGGTAAGGAGAGGATCCTGGTATGTTAATGGGATAAATTAATACTCGATAAATTAATAACTCTAAAATGTAATAATTTTTTCCAATCCCAACTTCTGTTACGTTAATGGGATAAATTAATACTTGATTAATTAATAATTCTATTAATTAATAAATTTTGAACGGTTTAACATTATTAATTTATAAAGGTTTTATATACCGTAATACAAAAAGTATGTGCCATGCCATAATTATGAAATAGATCAATTTTGATACTACGTATGAGGAGGGAATGAAGATTCAACAAATTCCTATATATATATATCAACACCAAGCCTATCATGATGAGGTGTGTATGCAAGGATACCATTAAAACATTTCTCAAAACATAGGTGCTTCACATTTGTTCAAAAAAAAAAAAAAAAAAAAAAACATAGGTGTTTCACACACATACACACAATATGTTTATGCATCCACACACACATTGTGTGTGTATGCATCCACAATTCCACATTTCTCAAGCATGAGAGATTCCACAATTCCACAATTCCACATTCCACATTCCACATTGTGTGAGAGAAGTAAATATTGTGTGTTGAGAGAACTTTTTTGGGTGGCACCCTTTTCATTGTCGAGAATTCTCATTCCTGATTTCAATCTAATTCCAATAACATTTAATTTTTTTAATTGAAGAGTATAATCAACATACAAATGATTCCATGAAACTTGCAAGGCAATGGGCTTGATTGATTTCAGTAACAAAGTCAGAAGAATTTCCCAATCTTTGAACCAAGATGCAAAGAAATAGATAGAAACTACTAAAAATTAATTAATACATAAAAAGTGGATTGATTCCACAGATTTTTTTTCTCTAGTAATATTGTTTTGTTTTTGGGTATTTTATATAAAACACCTATAAAGATGTTTCTTGAGGGAAGAGATCAAAAGCACTTCAAAATCACTGTTTTTTACAAAACCACTTCCGTGGTCATCATAAACTACACAAGCTCCTCCAATCATGTTTTGTCCTGATCGAGCAACTCAGTTCTGCTCATCCCAGCTGTAAGGATCCATGTATTGGAGGTAATCTTGTTCTGCAACTTGGGGGACCAAATTGTAATTAATTAGTCATTGGCGGCGCCTCGTAATGAACCGGTAGGTTCAAGGCCTGCCCATCATGAGTATGTGCTAAAATGAATGGAAATATTAGTGATCTTTCAAAGATGAAAAGACTAAACGATCTATTAAAAATCAAAGAAATATCCTTAAGTAGGGGTCAAGATTGCTCGTTGAGATAATAAGGAGATCGAAAACTTCATCTTAAAAATCAAAGAAATATTCTTTGATGAAGTTTAACACAGGACAATGAAAATTAGATTATTTATGGTTCTAACTATAATACTGCATGATATCCATCGAAGAGTCAAATCAAGAAAATTAAATAATAATGAATTACAAAGACATATTTTTCTGGGATTGGTTCCAAGACATATTTCTGGAGTCATAGAAGAGCCACTGGCCATTCTCAATCCAGCGACAGTTTGGGCATTGCATAATGCCATTGACGTTGAAAAATGAACCAATGCAATCTGTGAACAAAACATGCAAGCACGTAAAATTAGAGAGTACATTAATAGAAGATTAAAGATATATGAGAAGTGAATTTCATCATTTTTAAATATAACATCGAAAAGAAATTAGAAACATATATATAACAAAAACACCGGACAAACGTCTATGTGAGTTATGATAATGGTGGAAATAAAATAATATATTTAAGAATGAATAATTGCAGCCTTGAACAGAAAATGGATGAAGAAAAAAAAATGTTAGGGAGAAAGAGAAATTAATTTTAGATTTAGATTTAGGAAAGAAAATATAGGAGATAAAATAAATTAATGATAAATGGAGGAGAGAGAGAGAAAAAAAAGAAAGAAATAAATAATGAAGGGGGTGAACATTACCCCCTTTCCCAACACTTGACATGTGTTAAGGGAGGGGTATTACAATCACAATCTAAACCTTCATCAATCTCTTCTCTCGAATAAACCCTCCACATTTCTTTTAATTACTTTAATACCGGTAACGGTCAAAGTCAAACTCAGTCATGTTTGATGCGATAAAGTATAAAAAGAGTAAATTACTATTCTACCCTACAAATGACCAATCAGAAACCAACAAACTCAAATGATTACCTTAAATTTGTAATTCCACTTAATCTCCATATACGGTGTGAAAATGGAAGTAGAAGGTAGTTACCAACGCCGGTAATGTTACAATTAAGTGACAGGCAAGGGTTGCATACTTGCATGATCTAATTAACTTCAAATCATGTCACTGGCTCACTGCTACTATATATAGTTTGGGTCATTTTTTCCAACTGAAAATCCCCAGTTGAAACAGAGAAGAGAGAGAGAGAGAGAGAGAAATCAGTTCTTTTTGTTGTTGAAGAAATGTCTGATTCAGCTGAACGCTGTTCCATTTTCCTGGAGGAGGTCTCCTCTACACGAGGAAGAACAGTGGTGACACTACGGTGCTCACACATGTTCCACCTCGGTAAGTCAAAACTTTTTATGTATAGAGGAGGGATCGGGACGTAATTTTTGATACAATATTTGACACGTTTTTTTAATTATTGAAAATTTAAGATTTGGATAGTTATTTATTAAGTCCATTTTTGCTCACCCCCCTCCCCAATACATGACATGTGTCTAGGGATGGGTATTTTTGTCTAAATGCATGATAGTTTTTGGACAAAAATACCCCTCCCTTAACACATGCCAAGTGTTGGGGAAGAGGATAATGCTCACCCGAGGGTGGGTGGGGGGTGGTGAGCAAAAGTAATCTCAAGGATGTATCATGTATGTATACAATCTTCACTCACCTCTACCAACTTTTTTCCTTACATAACTCTATAATTTAATAATGGGGAATTATCATTTTCCACCTGAAGTTTGCCATATTAAATAAATTGATCCCTCTAGTTTCAATAATGGCCAGTCAACCCCTAGAAACTCAAAATATTGGCCATTTTAGCCCTTCAATCTGTCAACTTTTCTATCCAAAATCCCTTTGACCGTTAATTAAAAGTTTAAAACACCTACATCAAGAATTGAACCTTTGACCTTTTGGTTAAAAGACACAAACCCTAACAAACTTATTACTCATTGTTAAAGGTTTGTTTATTTAAATGCATATATAGTTATATAATTTGTTTAAAATAATTTAAATATGTTTATATAATTTAAAATAAACTCATATTTAGTAATAATATATAAAAACAGATTTATGAAAGAGAAAAAGAAAATAAGAAAACAAAAGGAAACCCATAAAATCCAGAAAATCAAAGCCCATAATTTTGTTTTTTGAATTTTTTTCCTTTTCAAAAAATATATTATTTCAATTTGATAAAAAAAAAAAAACCCAAAAAATCAAAGCCCATAAATTGAAAAGGGAAAAAATTCAAAACAAAAAAAAAAAAAAAAAAAAATATCCTTTTTTTTTTTTTTTTTATATTTTTTTTCCTTTTGTTTTCTTATTTTCTTTTTTCTTTTTCATAAATATGCTTTTATATATTATTATTAAATATGAGTTTATTTTAAATTATATATAAGTTTATTTTAAACTATATAAACATATTTAAATTATTTTAAACAAATTATATATATTTTTAAATCAACAAAACTCTAACAAGGAGTTGGACTAGTTTAGTTGGTTAGAACTTGTGACTTTTAGCCTAAGGTTCAAGGTTCAATTCTTGATGGAAGTATTTTACATTTTTATTTAACGGTCAAAGAGATTTTGGATGGAAAACTTGATAGAAGAGACAAAATGACCAATATTTTGAGTTTCAATGGGTTGATTACCAATTATTGAAACTAGGGGGACCAGTTTATCTAATATGACAAACCTCAAGGGGGAAAATGATAATATCCCTTTAATAATTTACTTCACTCACCTAAATTAATATTCGATAAATTAATAACTCTATAATGTAATGATTTTTTCCAGTCTTGACTTGGGTTAATGGGATAAATTAATACTCGATTAATTAATAACTCTATTAATTAATAAATTTTGAACGGTCTAACATTGTTAATTTATAAAGGTTTTACTGCATATAATACATAAGTATGCACCATATCATAATTATAAAATAGATCATTTTTGATACTACGTATGAGGAGGGAATGAAGATTTAACAAATTCATATATATCAACCCCAAGCCTATCATGATGAGGTGTGTATGCAAGGATACCATTAAAACATAGGAGCTTCACAAATACACACACATAATATGTGTATGCATCCACACACATTGTGTGTGTATGCATCCACAATTCCACATTTCTCAAGCATGTGAGATTCCACAATTCCACAATTCCACATTCCACATTGTGCATTATGCATCCACAATTCCACATTTCACTATATTAAAATTTTAATATTGTGTGTTGAGAGAACTTTTTTGCGTGGCACCCTTGTCATTGTGAGGAATTCTCATTCCTGATTTCAATCTAATTCCAATAATATTTACTTTTTTTTTAATTGAAGAGTATAATCAACATACAAATGATTCCATGAAACTTTAAGGCAATGGGCTTGATTGATTTCAATAACAAAGCCAGAAGAATTTCCAAATCTTTAAGACAAGATGCAAAGAATTAGATAGAAACTACTAAGAAAATTAATTAATACATAAAAAGTGGATTGATTCCACTGATTTTTTCTCTAGTAATATTGTTTTGTTTTTGGGTATTTTATATAAAACACCTATAAAGATGTTTCTTGAGGGAAGAGATCAAAAGCACATCAAAATCACTGTTTTTACAAAACCACTTCCATGGTCATCATAAACTACACAAGCTCCGATCCTCCAATCATGTTTTGTCCTGAGCAACTCAGTTCTGCTCATCCCAGCTGTAAGGATCCATGTATCAGAGGTAATCTTGTTCTGCAACGTGGGGGACCAAAATGTAATCAGTCATTGGTGGCGCATCGTAATGAACCGGTAGGTTCAGGGCCTGCCCATTATGAGTATGTGCAGGATGCGGCACCAACTGGAAGAAACCTCCTATCTCAGGTGCTGGAACGTGTCCTTCTGGAATAAAGCTGCCAATGTCAATGTACCTATTCCTGTCAAGTAACACGAAGGCAAGCGCCAAGTGATAATAAATTAGGTCATTTTTTCTTTTTGCTACTAAGAGAAGTGAACGGAGATTCAACGGATTCATATATACATATCAACACCAAGCCTATCAAGATGAGGTGTATCAAACATGAGAGCTTTTTTCAACATTATGATGAACATCCATAGTAATATAATTATCAAGAGGTCGTAGCTACAATGTAGGGTCTATTAGGAATTTAAACAGATTTATCCTTCAGGCTAGAGTTGTTGACCCTCCCATTCGCGGTTCTTGTTTCACTTGGTCGAATAACAGGGAGGAGGCCTCTTGGGCTCGTTTGGACAGGTTTCTAATATCTCCAGACATTCTCACTTGGTTCCCAAATTTGATTAAGACAGCTATTCCTAGAAGTGTGTTAGACCACAATGCAATTACTCTTGTTGAACCTAAGGATGGTTGGGGACCGATTCCCTTCAGATTTTACAACAATTGGCTGGAAGATAAAGACTTGATGAAGCAAGCAATGGAGGGGTAGAAGGGGTGCAAGGTGAAGGGCTCCAACGGCTTTGCTCTGGCAGCTAAACTTAGGGCATCAAAGGTTTCTATAAAGAGATGCCTCCCAGCTAGGGATAGGGACAGTTTTTCTCTAAATGTTTTTGAAGGCCGATTGCTTGAGGTTGATAGAAAATCGGTTTCAGATGGATGGACAGCGGCTTTGAGACAGGAGAGGTTAAATATCTTTGAAGAATTGTGGAGAGGAATTAGGAAGGAAGAGCAAATGTGGAGACAGAAGTCCAGAGTTAAGTGGCTAAAGGAGGGGGACAAAAATATCAAGTTTTTTCATTGCTTGGTGAACGGTAGAAGAAGAATGAATTTTATTAGGGAAATCGATATTGATGGGAGAAAAGTTACGAAGCCTATAGAGGTAAAAGAGGGGATAGAGGATTATTTTAGGAATCGCTTCAGGAAAGCATCGTGTCAGAGACCGAATCTTAGAGGTTTGGATTTGAAATGGCTGGCGGACCAGGAACGTGACATGTTGGAAAGGCTGTTTTGTATGGAGGAGATTTGGGAAGCGATTAGTGGTTGCGACGGAAATAAAGCTCCGGGTCCAGCCGGTATGAACTTGAATTTCATTAAAGAATATTAGGGGGAAATTCATGATGATTTTTTGAGGTTTATTAATAAATTCTATCAGGAGGGTTCCATTGTTAAGAGGTTGAATAACACTTTTATAGCCCTTATCCCTAAATGTGGGAACCCAATTTCTATGAAAGATTTCAGACCAATCAGTTTGGTGGGTTCTCTGTATAAAGTTCTAGCCAAGGTCCATGCAAATCGGTTGAAAGTTGTCATGAACTCAGTCATAGGCGAGTCTCAGATGGCGTTCGGTTTAGAGCGGGGCTTAAGGCAAGGAGACCCTTTGTCCCTTTTCTTATTTAATATCATCAGTGAGGGTCTCAGTAGTTTACTTAGAAAAGCTATGGACTTGGGGTATGCTAAGAGGTGTGGTTTTTGGGGACAATGAGGTTCATTTGTCTCATTTGCAGTTTGCTGATGACACAATTCTCTTCCTCAAACCTAATTTGGAGTACATTCGGAATACAAGAAGGATTCTCAGGTGTTTTGAGTTGGCCTCGGGTCTGCAAATTAATTTTCACAAATCGTGCGTGGTTAAAGTGAGAATAAACCGCTCGAGTATTATGGATTGGGCGGAGGCTTTTAGATGTAAAAGCACAAGCTTGCCAATTACGTATCTTGGCTTTCCTTTTGGTGCCAAACCTTGCATCAAATCATTTTAGGAAAATCTCTTGAGCCGCATTGAGAATATGTTGGCATCTTGGAAGAAGAATTTCCTTAACAAAGGGGGACGTTTGGTTCTCATAAAAGTCGTTCTCGCAAGCATCTCCAATTATTTCTTGTTAGTTTTCAACTTGCATGTTGGCATCGCTAAAAGGATGGAAAGAATTCAATGCTCTTTCTTTTGGGGTGATGAGTTGTTGAAGAGGAAAATACACGCAGTTGATTGGACTTATATCTGTCGTAGCAAGAAAAATGGGGGGCTGGGAATTGGGAGAATAAAGGACAAGAACAAGACTTTGCTAGTGAAATGGGTCTGGAGGTTTGGAAATGAGGAGTCTACTTTGTGGAGAAGAGTGATTTGTGCAAAGTATGGTGTTAGGAGAGGGGAGTTGCTGTGGAATTGGAGGGCTTCTAATCAAGGTTCCGACTTTGTTAAGGCTGTGAACAGCTTATTTATCACTGGTTCCTCAACTGAAGGGATTCTTAAGGAAGGTATGAAACTGATTTTAGGCGATGGTAGGAGGATAGATTTTTGGAATGAGTTGGGTGGGGATGATATGTATCTCATGAATGCGTTTCCAAGAATTTATGCCTTATCCTCCAAGAAGTTTGGTACGGTTGAATCTTTTGGATTTTGACAGGGCCAGAATTGGGTATGTAAAATTCCCATGAGGAGACACTTGTTCGATTAGGAAAAAGACCATTGGAGTGCTTTTAATTGTAGGCTGGAGCAATTCAAACCCCACTGGCTGATTGCGGATGCTCTTGCTTGGGCTTTCTGTTCAAGAGGAGCTTTTTCGATGAGTTCGTTCCGGCGTCGTTTGAACCGGGTCCAGGGGATGATTCGGTGGAGTGCTCTCGTGTTTGGCAAGGGATTTGTCCTCCCAAAATTGATATCTTCACCTGGCAGCTGTTAAGGGGCTGATTAATGGTTCGACAGGTGATGAAAGGTTTTGGTTTTCAACCAAAGTTGGTCCACGAATGCCCTATGTGCAAGAATGCGGAGGAGACGATTGATCATCTTTTCCTTCACTGTAAATGGTCCTCTGAAATTTGGCGCAGCTGTATGGTTTGGTGGGGAGTGTCTTGGTGTGCCAATAAATCCCTTTTGGATTGGGCTATGGGTTGGTTTGGCCTGTGCCCAAAAGCTTGTCAAGGTAGAGCGTGGAGCACTCTTTTCTTTGCCACCGTTTGGACAATCTAGGATTCTAGGAACCAGATGGTCTTTAGAAATTCTGATCAAGGGGTTTCTCAAGCCGTTGACATGATCAAATTTAGAGTTGTTTGGCGGTTTAAGCACCATGCGGAAGGCTACGCTGATTCGGTCACTGTTATGCTCCAATATGTTGCTGTCAGCTGCTCTGTTTCGAAGCCTCGAAAGGTGGTTAAATTAGGTGAGTGGATCCCTCCTTTGCAAGGTTGTTTGAAGTTCAATGTAGATGGCTCGGCTAGGGGAAATCCGAGGGCTACTGGTATTGGAGGAGTAATGCGAGACCACAATGGTAGGTTCTTGGTTCTTTTTCAAAGCATATTGGAATGGTGGACGCAAATACGGCTGAGATTATTGCAATCCACCAAGCCTGTGCTCTGTGTGCTTGCTCGCCTTCTATGAGAGGGAAGGAGATCACCATTATTAGTGACTCAAAGGTGGCTGTTTCATGCGTTAATGGGACTGGTTTTAGTAGCCTGAAGCACATAAATTACATATACGATATTCGTACAATGCTGAATTATGTGGGAAGAATGGCTATCATTTTTAATCCGAGGTCTACCAACAGCTTTGCTAATGCTTTGGCGAAGAGAGGCTCAAGTTTGGAGGGGTAAATGGTCATGTGGGATATAGTCTGATGTTTGCTTTTTATGTTTTTGGGTTGCTTTTTCTGGGTGTCTTTTTGCTTTTTCTGTGTTTCTTTCAAGTGGCTCGTTGTGCTTATGGGTCGTTTTCTTTTGTCTTGTCTCTGTTATGTGTTGTTTGGATGCCTGTTGCTCCTCTTTGTCGTGATTTTTCTGGTTCCCTGCAGATGGGTGTTGTTGGGTGCTTGTTGTCCCCTGTTTTTGGGGTTGTTTGTTTGGCTGTTTGCCTCTATTAATAATCGTTCAAAATAAAAAATAAAAAATATGACCAAGGTTTGAAATTTACGATAAATTTATGTTCTTAATCCGATCTATACTCGTTAAATTCTAGTTTTATCGGTGTTTCGACAGTGTTGGTTTGAAGCCAAACTCGTCAAAAACACAAAACAAATTATTCAATGCAAGTATATATTGTAGCCAAATTTTTACTTTCATTATTTTTGTTGATTATATTTACATTAGAAGTGTTTTCCCGATCCAATTTATACTTATTTTTATAGTTTAACTATGTAAAACAAAATTACGGCAATTTCAACTATTTCGGTTTGAAACGGAATCCTTTGAAATCACCAAAACGAGTTCTTAATTGTTTACAAGTATTGTAGCAATTTTTTCATTCGATCGTTTTTGTTGCCTATATTCACGTTACATAGTTATACTTGCATTCTTAGTCCAATTGATGCTCAATTCAGTAATTCAACTATGAGAACTTGGGTTTTGATCACGGTTTCGATTTGAAACCAAATCCGTCGAAACCACACAAACGGATTCTTATATACAAGTATTGTAGCCAGTTTTTCATTTGTTCGTTTTTTTTTTTTCCACTAATATTTACATTAAACTTTATACAAATTAATTAAACCTTAGTTTTGGCAGTTTCAACGGTTTTGGTTTGAAACCGAAATCGTCGAAACCATAAAACGAGTTATCCAATGCAAGTATTGTATCAATTTTTTAATTTGATCATTTTCTTTGATTGTATTTATATTTGACGGGTTTTCTTAGTCCAGTTTATACTCCTTTTTTTTAGTTTAACTATGAAAATCAAATTTATGGCAGCATTGACGATTTCGGTTTGAAATCCAATTCGTGCTCGATTCATGGTGTAGGTGTGAGGGCTATACTCACCGAACCAATCTCATCTCGTCACTTAAAATATTAATTGATGAATATATGAATTTTATTTTTATTTATTTTCCCATGTGATTAATTTTTGATATGAAAATGAGGATATATTTGTTTAAATTATGCTTACTCCGACGAAAGATGAGATATATAATTCAACACAATAAATTATTTAATCTTACGTCCAACATTCAAATTTATAATATATATTTCTTTAAAAAAATATGTATGTTCAATTTCGTAAATGAAATAAAGTAAATGAGAATTAAATTTCATCTGGTAATATATCAAATAATTTCTGATATTTATGCTTAATTCAAGAAAAAAAAATGAGAGTTTAATTAAATTAAAATAAAATTTAATTAAACCTTTTAAAAAATTTGTTGGCTTGGGATCGGACTGCAGCGCCACTATTAGCTAAAATATATGATCTATAGTAATTGACTTTTACATGAGAGATTCAAATCTTTAACTTTTATGTGAATCTTTGTATTGAAAATCAATGACTATTAATTAATCGTATGACCTCAAATCTAAGATATCGTGAATCGGAGCTCGTGGTGACAAGTTGTTCTTACTAATTTAAAAACCGTGTTAACAATTTATAGATGCTCTAACAGAAAATGCAAAAGTAATATATATATATATTTAAATATATTTAAGTATGTAATGGTTTGGATTGGGTTATGCGGTTTGATAACACACAACCCACAAACCAACTCAAACCAATTGGGTTGCTCAAAAATAACTCATTCGGTTTATTTTATTTAATGAAATTACCAAATCAACCCGTTTAAATTAGTTTGGTTTGGGCGGGTTGATAGGTTTGACGGTTTGGGTACCCACCCCTAGCCGAGTGCTTATAGGTCAGTCCCAGCAATTAAAATAAAAATTAAATTGCATATTGTCAATGATGAGTACTTGTATGTCAGTCCCAACAATTAGAATAAAAATTAAATTGCAGCAATTAGAATAAAAATTAAATTGCATATTGTCAATGATGAGTACTTATAGGCCAGTCCCACCAATTAAAATAAAAATTAAATTGCATATCGTCAACGATTTAATACAAGAATTTCCTGTGTCTTGTTCTCATCAGAATCTAAGTTTGTCATATCAACTCATATGTGAAGAAGCTAGAAGCTGGCCATGCCCACAACACTCAAATGGGGTTCAACTACAAGCCAAGACTTTAGGCTAGAAGCTTTTCACTGTTTTTATTTCTGTGCTGCTGGGTTTGTACTATACATACGTATATGGTGAAATTGCTGTACCAGTTTACAAGATTGTTGGATTTATTTTGATTTTGAAATCTCAATCTTTATCCTTTCACATACTTGGAGGTATTATATATTAGTTTGGTCCATTGATCAATTCGTTTACTAGCCTTTTTTTTTTTTTTTTCCCAGTGAGATTCTTGCACACTTGTGACAGGAATTTGCCCCTGCTTGCTGCAACATTAGACAGCGACATGGTTGGATTCGACAGCTTCAGACCTTGATATTCATAGTGCACGTGTAGTATTTGATCTCGGTAGGTCTCGACAAACTTCTTGGACTTCTTCCTCCAAATATTATGATAAACGAGAGAAAAACAACCCTCATCGAATGGTTAATCTTTTTCCGCCTTGATTTTTTTGAGTAACAAACAGGTACACATGCCAAGGAAAACCGAAAACTGTTGCAGTTAAAGGCTCTCAAATCTCCATTTATTTGCTGTCTATAGTTACTTAGTAGCCTGCACGTTTAATTGAACGTAACTAAAATCAGTTTCTTACAATAAGTCAGATATCAAATCTCCATAATTCGGGGAATAAAAAAGAACCTACAGTTGAGGGACGTGGACGTTGGGCATTTATCAACAAATTACGTGCAATATCAAACCAGGCAAATTAACATAAAAGAGTTTTCGCAATGCAAAAATTTCATATTGTCAACTTCCAACAAAAAGCACTCCTAACTACAGAGCAAATAATCCTATAATGTCGCACCACTCGAATTTTACTGATCGATTAAAAACCAAAAAGCCAAAAACTCAGACCCCAGAATTTTAATCTTCCTCCTCACCCTCATTCTCTGCAATGTTGAAGTATCTGAGTTCATAAACATTCCCGTCCTTGTTGGACGCAATTACGCGAAGTCAGTCCCTGAAACTGTGCTTCTTCAAATGCTTCTTCGTCAAGTACTTCAAGTACCTAATCCAATTTCAAACCTACAAATCCTATGGATAAAAAAAATCTTCTATACAGTAAATCTAATAAAACCTCATGTTCCTTTTCATAAAAAATAAAATAAATAAAAAATACACGTTCTTGTAATCTGTTTCTTGAAAAAAAAAAAAATTAACTCTTAAACAATAAAATTTGCTTCTTACACACCTACAAAATATTACGGAAAAGTCTAAGAATGGTATCAAGCATCTGTAAGAATTGTTTGACAATGACATTAAACATCTGGAAACAATTCATTCTCTAGAAGTAAGTTTGATTTTTATTTTATTTTATTTTTATAATGATATCAAACTGTCGTTGCGTTGAAGCAATCATGTTGTTTTTTCTTTTCCTCCATGAAACAAGAAGAAGAAGAAAAAAAAAAACACAAAAAAAAAAAAAAGAAAAAGAAATAAGAAGAAAAAATAAACCGTTCAATGGAGGTGAGAGAGGGGTATATGGAGATCAGAGATAGAGAGACCAGATATGAGTGTATTAAGTTTGAAAAATAGGTAAAAAAGGGTAGTTTTGGAAATAAATAAATAAATAATTAATAAAAACATTTAATTTTATTTAATTAAATCAAAAATTTAAAAAGTGGTGCATAAATAAGCCGGTAGGGGGTTGTGCCAATAGCACCACTCTATAACCTTGGATGTGTTAAATTTATGTGTGGCAAAAGAACATGTCATGATATGTGTGGTAGCAAAAAAATGGCCTTTAGGCCCAACTCCTAAGCCCACAACCAACTTCGTGTTGGAGTCGGTTTAGGCCCACCTGATACTGGTCGACCTGGGAAACCTCAGTTGAATCCTAATGAGACTCATTCACTATGACTCTACCAGTCAGTTATCTGACAACATAAACTGTTTGGATGGGTCAAGGATCTTTTTATCCCACGAAATTTGACCAAGGTTTAATTTCAATCTCTGAAAGAATAAAAAAGCCAAAAAAAAAAAACCATGAGATAGAAAGGAAGAGAGAGAGAGACTATGATCTTGTAGGGTCCAAGGGTCATGGACGTAGTGAAGATTTCAGAAGCAAGCTTTTTTTGATTCACATTGACAACCTCAATCCAGTGATGGATCCAGTGGGCTTATGGAATATCTTTAAACCTTTCGGAAGAGTTCGGGATATGTATCTTTAGTCAAAGAGCAGAGCACGGAGAAGTCTATTTGCTTTCATTTGTTTTGAGACTATGGAAGAAGCAACCAAGGTGGCAAGATAGACGAACGGGATGCATGTGTATGGATGGCCGATTGTGTCCAAGGTTGTGTCTTATGGATGGAATAAAAGAAGAAATGCAGAAGGTTTACGGCATCAGAATGAAGCAGTAAGCAAGGGAAAAGGATTGAAGGGAGGACCAGCAGAGCAGTCAATCAATGGCAACAAAACCTTTGTGGAGGTTTTGAAAGGTAACTCTGGCATGAAGGGCTCGCAGGACAACAAAGGAAACTGTCAATTGGGGCGTGATCATGAATGTAAGAAGGAACTATCTATGTACTGGAGCAGTCATCAGAGAGAGGAGTTATAGTTGAGAAGATGTACGGTGGGAGCTCTGAAATCTTTCTCTAATGGGGATGAGTTAATGAAAGATTAAAGAGCATAGGTTTCCACTTTACATCTCATTTTCTGGGAACTAAGAGTGTTTTATGGTGCTTCGAATCTGAATTGGACAAGGAAGGATTCATTAACAATAATTTTTTTTAGGAAGATCGATTTGTCTCGATGAAAAATTGGACAGAATCTCCAAATTCAAATTGGCATTTGGTTTGGATCAACTGTACCGGAATCCCATTATGCTACTGGAGCCCTTAATTCTTTGAGAAACTCGGTTGGCTGATAGGGGAGCCATTATTAGTGGATGAGGATACTGCACATCGGAGAAGGTTGGACAAGGGAAGAATGATGATTCTTGTTGGATAGGATGATCAAGCCTATGCCAAGGTCAAGGTTGATGTGGGGAAAGCTGCGTTTACAGTCGTTGTCCAGGAAGAAAACACTGAGATTGAAGGGGCCTGGATTGAGCGTTTCTTAGGATTGCAGAAGATCGAATTGAAAGAAATGCAGAAACCCAGCTAGGTTAGAGATGGTGGGGAGGAAGAAGATAGGTGGGGAGTAGGTGAGAAGATAGGTTCGAAATGTCAGTCTAGGGAAGAGAATTGCGGGGCTCAGGATCCTGCAGAGATTTAGCACTAGGGATGTCAAACCAGAACAAGGAAAAATGTGGTAATAAGGAAAACAAGGACCGCCCTATCCAGCTTTGATGTGTCAGAAGATGATATAGGCTTTTTAAATATACCTAGGAAGAACTTTCAGGAAAAAGGGAAGAAAAAATGGGTCCCCAAATCAAGACAAACTGTGCATAGAAAAGGTTTTGGAAAGTTGATTATTGGGGGGAACAAAGGCCACACGGGAAGAGGTAGATTGTCTGACAGCACGCCAACGTCTGAAGAAGAGGGTTTGATTTCGGACTTCGAGGGATGGAGGGGTGAATGCTCAAGATCAGAAGTTCAAAAGGTGAGAGAGGAAGACATAGAGACAGAGCTGGTATTGAGAGATCATAACCTGAAAATCCAATTATATAGATTCTCAAAAAGCCCATCTTTGGATAGGCCTCTAAAAGAGTACCTAGAGAACATTGAGCAGGGAGTTAGGCTTAGGGCAAGAGAAAAAGCTAATAGTTTTCAACAAATATCAAAAAGCCAATCTTTGGATGGTCCCCTAAAAGATTATTTGGAAAACATAGAACAAGCTTTCATTAGAGCCAAATTCAATAAAGGCTTCTTTTACCAGAAGTAGCATCAGAATGAGGAGAATGTGTCTGTGCATAATCAAAGAGGCCCGAATGATAGCTACAACTCAGAGAAGTCAGTCTCAGTGGTTCAAGAGACCAAAGCTACAACTAACTCAGATAAATCAGCTGCAGAGGACGACAAAGACAAAGATGGAAGTACTTTTAGATCGATTTCGGCTACTAGGGAGGAAGGCGAAATATACACAGAAATCACCAAGAGGAATCGAGGGAAGAATAAGAAAATCAAGAGCAGAGCTGTAGGTTTGAATCGGATGAAGAATAGAGGGGAAGAGATGACAATCAAAAGGGTGTGGAATGTGGAAGAAGATGTCAGCAAGGTCATGGAAGTAGGTGTCCGGTTGGGTATTGACTTTAGAGGAAAAGAAAGGGAGATGGAAGATTTCATCAGAGGAAGAGAATTGGAGGATGCGGTTGTTTATAGTCAGAATGGAGGACAGTGAGTTCTTGTGGGTGTCCGATTCGGGGGTTCCAATCTCTTTAATGTTAGTCTTTTTTTGGAATGTTAGGGGTTAGGGTAGGAAACACAAAAGGAGGGTGGTGATGAATTTGTCTAATAATTTCAAACCAATAGTTTTTTTTTTCTCCAGGAGACAAAATTAGGATTTTTGGTTAGCAGAATGGTGAGCTCTTTAGGAAGGGGCTGGTTGTCTAGAGGAATGGGAATGGATGCTCAAGGGTCGGCTGGAGGAGTGATCACTCTATGGAATGAAGACCTCTTTTCAGTCAAGGCTAGTATCAACAACGAGCGATGCATCATAATAGCTGGTGAGCTCTTAAATATCAAAAAAAGGCAGTCTTCACATCTAACTGCTCAAAATATAACCTCTTTGCTGCAACAATACTTAACACTAACCAGATTGTAGTTAGTTTAACAACAAGATAAAAAATTTCAGAGTAGTCAATACCTTCTATTTGTTGGAAGCCTTTGACCACTAGTCGTGCCTTGTATCTCTTGGAACCATCATGTTCCTCTTTGATCTGAAATACCCACTTATTCTGTAGGGATTTCTTTCCTTCAGGCAACTTGGCTAACTCCCAAGTTTGATTTGAAATCAACGACTTCATCTCATCATTCATTGCAAGCTCCCACTTGCTCACATCTTCTCCTTGAAACGCTTCATCATAGCACTCAGGTTCCCCTGCATCTGTCAACAATATGTATTGCAAGTACTTCCTATTTGGTATAGAAGTTCGAGTTGATCTTCTCACTACACTCTGAGCCTGTGTCACTGGAACATCTCTATATGGGATATGATCTATAACTTGGAGCGACACACGTTGTTCTTCATCATTCTTAATAACTGGTTCCACGACTCTGTTCTCTGACACATCATTCGGCCCAAAATACTCTGGCTCTTCTGGCTCAGACACTTGTGTGTTTCTGTCTTTGTACATAACCTTTTCATTGAAGACAACATCTCTACTTTTGATCATCTTGCGGTTTTGGTCATCCCACAGCTTGTAACCAAATTCATCTTCTCCATAGCCCACCAAAGTACACTTCACTGACTTGGCGTCTAGCTTATTCCTCGCATGATCACCTATATGTACATAAGAAACACACCCAAACACTTTAAGATGAGAAAGTTTTACCTCTTTCCCAGTCCAAATCTCTTCTGGTATAGCGAGGTCCAAAGGCTTTGATGGTCCTCTGTTGATCAAATATGCTGCTGTATTGACTGCCTCTGCCCAGAACTATTTTGACAACCCTGAATGTAACCTCATGCTTCTGGCTCTTTCAGTCAATGATCTGTTCATCTGTTCTGCTATTCCATTCTGCTGTGGGGTTCCAGGAACCGTTCTACTGAGCTTAATCCTGGTCAGATAGCAAAACCTCTTGAACTCACTGTCTTCATATTCTCCAAATGCAGTTTTTTGATCTTTAACCTTGACTCATTCTCAACCCTAGCTTTCCATCTCTTGAAAGTATCAAACACCTCAAACTTGTGTTTCAGAAAATAAACCCATACCTTCCTAGAGTGGTCGTCAATAAATGTGATGAAATACTGTTTACCTCCAGTTGATGAGACTGAAGCTGGACCCCAAACATCAGTGTGCACTAGTTCCAGCTTCTCCTTTGCTGGTACCCTTCCGGTCTTCTTGAAGCTCACTCGCTTCTATTTTCCTAATACGCAGCTCTCACAGAAATCAACCTCAACACTCTTCAAATCTGGCAACTTACCTTTCGAATGTAGACTCTTCAACCCCTGACTACTCATGTGCCCAAACCTCTGGTGCCACAAGTTCGAATCATCTTTACCTTCCGCTATAACGATTGAACCACAACCATCAGTTGTAGTGTAAAGCGACCCATTCTTATTTCCTCGGGCGATTGTCATAATACCTTTCGAAATCTTCCACTTATCATCTATGAAAGTCATTATGTAACCCTCTGACGCTAGTTGCCCAATGGAGATCAAATTTTTTCTCAAATCCGGCACGTTATTGAGTTTCCAAACTGACCCTTTCAGTTGAATCTTCACATCTCCCTTCCCAGTAATATTGCATGCTTGATCGTCACCAAGATACACCTTACCTAAATTTTTGAAGACGTAATTCTCAAATAACTCCCTATGAGGTGTGACATGGAAAGACGCTCCTGAATCCAGAACCCAAGACTCCGTCTTACTTTCCAACGAGCAGATGAGGCAGTCATCTGACTCCTCTGACACACAGTGCGCACTGCTCTTGCCCTTATCTTTCTTTTCAGATTTACACTCATACGAGAAGTGGCCTTTCTTACCACAGTTCCAGCACTCTACATCTTTCTTGTTTCGTTGCTGATTTCCTGAATAATTGACCTGATACCTGGATTTAGACTTACCTCTTGACTTTGATCTTCCTCATTGATTCGTGTTTCGATTTCTGTTTCTGTCTTCTCTACCTTCCATATTCAATGCTGAAGATGTAGACGCTCCAAATCCCTCTTCATGCATCCTAATCTCTTCAGTCATGATCATGTTCACAACCTGTGAGAAATCCAGTTTCTCCTTTCCAAACGAGTTGACAATTGATTGACATGTTATCTTCCAACTTTCTGGCAATCAATTGGGTGAGCATAAACACCGCCAAGAATTCTTCATCGAAACCCATAGACACGGAAGTTAACCCATCCTTTACTTCATTGAACTGGTTTAGATACTCTATAAAACCCTGACTTTCTGTCATCTTTAAATTTGATAGCTTTTTGACAAGATGGACCTTCCTTACCGTAGAAGGCTATTCATACAGGTTTGATAAAGTCTTCATCAGATCTCTGGCAGTTAGCTGATCCTTTACATTAAAAGCGACCTGGTTCGTCAAACTGAGACGAATTGCTCCCAATGCTTTCCTATCTAGCAGTTCGAACTCCTCTTCATCCATGTTCTTTGGCATCTGCTTCTTTGACCAATCTGCATCGGTCATGGTTGTCGGCTTCTCTTTTATCGGCCAATGCAGGTCTTTCTGGTACAGATAATCCTCCATCTGCATCTTCCAGAAGCTGAAATTCGTCCCCAACCAATTTCTCAATCTTATGAGAATCTTTCTCAAATCCCATCCCTACGATAAAATCGTTGACCTCGAGATAACATAGATTTGTGTGAAAAATAATCTGCCCCAACCTAGGGCTATGATACCAATTGTTGTAAGAAAAAATCGCACACACAAATCTAAACACACAGATAATATGAAAGCAATAAAAAGAAAAAGACGACACTAAAGATTTTACGTGGTTCAGCAATTTACCTACGTCCACGGAGCGTACTGCACTCAATCCACTACTTTCAGAGTTGATTACAATCTCTCTATTTCTCTGTCTCTCTTTCAGTCTCTCTACAATTTGCTCTCTATCTCTCTAGCAATTTTTCTCACACACATTAAGGTTTACATAATGGTAGTATTTATATGGGAGCACTAGGGTTGGTCAAATCCCAATTGGTATCTATTTCCTTTTTGCTCTTTCTTAATTGTGCAAGTCTTATTTCATGCGGATTTGTGTAGAACCGCTGCCGATATCATAGCGCTTCTCCCAGCGTGCTCCTCTGTGATAAATACCGCTGTCTCAACTGCTACCAAAAAATCACAGCACCCTAATGCAGATCACTACCAAATACGCAGCACAATGCGCAGTGGTTCAACAAATTCAGACCGCTGCCTCATGCGCTGTGAAAGACACAGCGATTGCAATTTCAATTTTCTTTGTTTTGTTGACTTTTGCTGGACACTCCACCAACCTTTAATAATTGGGTGATTATCATTTGGGTCCCTAACTTTTTCTGAAACATCCATTTTTTAAACAAGTTTGCTTTTTTATCAAAACGATCCCTGACTTTTGAAAAGTATATCAAATAGATCCAGCCGTCTGTCAATGGTTAGTCAACATTAACGACCAGGGGGTTATTTTTGTCATTTCATTTAAGAATTGTTAAATTGCACACGTGTAATGAGTCGTTTATTATTATAATATGAAATCTGAAATCTTTTAGAAGGAAAGTTCCTTCTTAACCTTAAATCCCTAGAAAACAAAAACAAAACTTGCAACTGGTCCCCTTGCATCTGGTCCCCACCAGCCATATACAGGCGTTCGTGTTTACCAGTTGGAAGTGAAGAAGGTTTCGCGCCACCAATCTTGCACCAAAGACGACGCATTCACTCACCTACAACGAAGAATTTCTGAAAATCTGTAAGTGTTGTTTGTGAACAACAATCTGCGAACAAAAATTTCACCAAATGAATTTTTCTTTTTGTTTTTTGGGGAAATTTTTTGAGGGCTTTTTCATGATATCTAAATAATAGTAAGCAAATTTTGTTTTTGTGAAAAAATATTAACGATTTGAGTGTTTTTTTTTTTTTTTTTTTTTTGTGAACACCAATTTTTGAACAATAATATATGTCGTGAATGTTATGTTTTGTTTTTGGGGAAAATTTTTTGGGGCTTTTTCATGATATATATGTAATAGTAAGAAAATTTTGATTTTGTGAAAAAATATTAACGATTTGTGTTGTTTTTGTTGATGTGTATTACCGATTTAGGGTTTATTCGAAAAAAAAATTAAATTTCTTCATGTCTTTTACTTTTTCAGTAGTTTTATAGTTTAATCAGTAGGTTTATACTGTGGGTTTTGCATGGGTGTTCTTGCATGGGTGTTCTTGTTGGTTTTCGAAATTTTTTGTTCATTGTTGTTCATTTTATGTTGTTTATTTAGTTTAAACTTTCTGATATGAAAGAGTTTATTCTGATTCTGACATGGGTGTTGTTGTTATGCTCTTTCATTAGGTTTGTGAATGATGTTACCGTTTCAAATTTACGTGAAGTACGCCGATGAGGTTTTTAACCTACGACTCTATGAACCTGAGGACTGCAGTCTTATTACCATCATAAATGATGTTAAGAAGGAGATTACTGGGCATCATGTTCAAAAGGGAGAAACCTGGGAGTTGTCGGTCACATTTCCATGGAATAATAACAGTCACGTGATTTCATCAGATGAAGAGTTGATGATCGTATTTGAAGAGTTTGACCGCCGATCGAAGCCGATCATTGAGTTTGATCTAAATTTGTTTCCTCTTGCTGCTGAAATCCCTGAGGATGATGTTCAGTTGATACCACCAATGCTTGAGAGTAATGAACAACCTGGTATCCCAGATAGTGGACAACCTGGTATCCCAAATAGTGGACCACCTGCAGCAAGTGTTTTAGAGCCTGATATCCCAATTAGTGGAGAACCTGCAGTAAATGATGAAGAGTTAGATAGTGAAGACAACGATTATGATGGTAATGAAGAGTCAGATGAGGATGCAGATTCAGATGTCAGTTTAGATGATGATTGTGGCGAAGTAGATGATGACAGGCATGGCTATTGTGATCCAGATGGTGACGATACTTGGCTGCTTTCTTCCTCCGATGAAGAAACTGGACTTATCAAGATGGCAAAATATTGCAGACAACATCAATGGGCACCTAATCCAGATGGGTCCATTGAAATCAGTGAAGGGCAGATATTAGGGAATGCAAAAGTAGCAAGAGATGTCCTTAAGAGGTACGCAATCCAGGAGGGATTTACATTGAATAAGATTAAAAATGATAAGTGCAGATATACGGTGTCGTGCAAGAATAAAACATGTGACCGGAGAGTGCACGTTTCATCTCTCCCTGATGGGGTCACATTCATGGTAAGGAGTGTTACTGGTGGGCACATTTTATGTCCGAGGATGACAGCAAACAAAGAAGCTAATGCTAAGTGGGTTGCTTCTGTTCTTCAATCCACCATTCTTGCAGAACCAAAGCTTACTCCCAAATCATTGAAGAGGACATTGCTGGAAAATTATTCAGTTACTTGTTCAAGCCTAACTATTTATAGGGCGAAGAACATTGTGCTGAATAACTTGAAGACTGACCATATAACTGCATATGCAAAGATGAAGAAGTATGGAAATGCAATTATTGCTATGAACCCAGGTACTTATGTTAAAGTATCATTGACTGAAGTACCTGGGACCAACCCAAGATTCGAAAGATTTTTTCTCAGTTTTAAAGCCTTGCAGACTGGTTTCAAGAAGGGTGTTAGGCCTTTAATAGGTATTGATGGCTGCCATTTGAGTGGGCAGTTTGGGGGTGTTATGCTTTCAGCAAATGCTTTAGATGGGGACAGTGGTATTTTTCCAATAGCATTTTGTGTATGTGAGTCTGAGACATTGGAAAGTTGGACCTGGTTTCTGAAGTTACTGGCAGAGTGTTTGGGTTGGGATGATAGAAAACCCATTTGTTTCATGAGTGATCGACAAAAAGGCGAGTTAAAAGCCTTGGATAATGAGTGGCCATTTGCAGGGAAAAGGTATTGCTTTAGGCATATGTTGGCAAACTTCAAGTCAACATTCAAGGACAATAAGATGAATGGGAAGTTGTGGAGTATAGCAAGAGCTGGTAGTAAAGCTAAATTCATGGAGCATATGAAATCACTTGGAGAAGATTCGATGGAAGCTGTGGAATGGTTGATGAAGGAGCCGTGTGAGAAATGGGCAAGACATGCATTTGATTGTGATATTAAGTCAGATCATATCACAAACAACATGTCAGAGTGTTTTAACAACTGGATCAAAGATGAAAGGGATAAACCAATTTTGACTTTGTTGGAGCATTTGAGGAGGAAAGTTATGGTGAGGTTTTCAGAAAAAAATGATGAAATGGAAAAGCTCAAGGATTCCATCACTCCATATGCAAGGCAAACATTGACCATAAATGAGAAAAAGGGAAGGAAGTTGCAAGTATATCATGGTATGGGAGACTGGTATGAGACTGTAAACAAAAAAGGCCGAAAAATTCTTGTGAACATTAGTGAAGTCACTTGTGATTGTGGGATGTGGCAGATCAGTGGGCTGCCCTGTAAGCATGCTGTTGCTGTCTTCATGTATAATCGAGTGTTTCCACATGATCATGTTCACTGGTATTATACAAAGGAAGCTGTGAAGTTGACATACAGTGGTGCTATCAACCCTATTCCAGAAGAATCTAGGTGGCCTGAATACCATTCTCAACACATTGAACCACCTGCGAAACGTACGAAAGTGGGCAGACCTAAGAAGATTAGAAAAAGGGCGCCTGATGAACCACGAGCACCGACGAAAATATTCTCCGATCGATGTCAGACGTGTAAAACTATTGGGCATAACAGTCGCACATGTAAAGATAAGGTATTGGTATTTCATGTCAACTTTATTTAGTGTTTTTTTTTTTTTTTTTTGGGGTGCAATTGCAGGTTTTCCCTTCCCCTTCCTTTTAATGTCACATTGTATACATATAGGGAAAAGGAGTTGGTTCAAGTTCAAAAAAGAAAAAGACAAAGACATCTAAAAGGAGTGCTACTGCACCAACTTTTGGATATGCATTTTTTGCTTACTATAACTGCAAGTGTTTTTTTATTTTTTATTTTTTTTTATTTTTAAATACAACTGCAAGATTTGCTGATTAGGTAATGATTTATTTTCCTAGGACACAAGAAGTGCATCAAACAGGTAATGGAGGTAGCACAAACACCACATTTGAACACTCCATGACTCCAACCAGTTCATCTCAGCAATATTCAACTGCTTTAGGGTAATATACATGTTTCTTCATATAGATTTTTTTATTACAGAATATAACTACAACTCAGTTTTTGAATACCTAAATTTATTATTGTAGTGCTCGAAACCAAGAAGGCACAAGCACTGCATCTCAGCAACATAGGGCAGCACCAAGACATGTGCCTGATGGTTGCTCACAGATAGGTTCACTTTCCCAACCTTGAAGAATCTCTGGTAATATATTTTGTATCAGATTTGGTAAACACAAAAAACTTTTACAACAGTTTTTGTGATGTTTAAATCTGATTTTTTTTGTGATGTTTAAATCTGATTTGGCAGTTAGTACTAGTTGTTAGTTGGGCCAAATTCAGTTGCATTTGAAAATTGTGTTGGTTGGATGTTTAATGACCTTTTAGGGGCTGTTTTTGTGCTCGTATTTTGTGCCTAAATTAGGGTAGTTTATTGGATGCTTAATATATGTAAATTTGCTATCTCAGACATTTGATGCATTATTATTCTACAACTTCATTCTCAATAGCATATTACTTGCATGAAACTCATTTCTTACAGTTCAAGGTCATACCAATGCATATGTCTAATAACACTGTGTGCACTAGAACAATAACTTTCAACCAATCTAAAGTTGCTTGAACCTTCTCATACTTGGCAGTGATTGTATGAAACTGTGTTGTGTCATATGTTTTAGATGATTCTTCATATGTTGACTCTGCACATGTTTTAGGAATACCATATGATGCAATTTGTTGTATACTTTCCCATTCCTCATTATCAGGAGACCACCACTTGAAATATTTGCATGCTTCGCAACCGAAAAATAACCTCTTTGGGTTGTTACTCGTCTCCGAGACACGTAATGCTGCCTTCTTACCATTCCCGCATCTACATAGCCTATTCTTCACCTTGATCCAGCCAGCATTTGAACTTGTAGAGTTTGATGATGCCATCAGTTATTGAAGAAATCTGAAACAAAGAATTTGGCTGCAAAATAATCACTGCAATAACAATTGTGAAATAGAAAAAAAATGTGAGAGTAGAATGCTGTCTGATTTGGTGAGGTTGGAGAAGAGAGAGCAATACAACTTTGAATATATAAAGGGAAATTGGAAATTGTTGACCGTTGTTCAACGGTAACAACAAAACTATTAGTTTTTTTAATTTTTTTTCAAAAACAAAGAAAGGGGTAAAAACATAATTTCACGTGTTATTTAAAAAATTTGGATATTTTTGTCTTAAGTAAGGGCACTTTTATCTTAACAGATGTAGGTAAAATTGTGATTCTAAAATTTTTAAAGGGTAAAACAGTCCTTTCAGCCTTTATATGTATAAAGGGCAAAAGAGAGATTCTAGAAATTTTAAAGGGTAAAACAATCCTTTCAGCCATTAACAGGTATAAAGGGCAAAAGAGACATTATGCATTTTCTGTGACTTTTCCGTGACGTTTGACCGTTTAAAAAAAGTCAAATGGACCTATTTGTTATACTTTTCAAAAGTCATGGAAAGTTTTGATAAAAAAGCAAACTTGTTTAAAAAATGGATGTTTCAGAAAAAGTTAGGGACCCAAATGATAATCCCCCTTAATAATTTTACTTTGCTTTTCAATTCATTACACAAAAGGACAAAAAACAACTTTTGCTTGCTTTAATTAATTTGTCTTATTTAAAGTCTTCACACAATAATCCCAACAACCTTGGAGTCACTAACAATGGTGATGTACTGATGTCCCTACCCACAAGCGAAGAATCTGATGGATAGAGCTGGGCTGCCTTCTCGATACCTTGTAAATGCATTTTCTCCGAATCAAGAGCAATACCGCTCGAGGAAATATCCTTATGTTGGGTCAAGAACGCTTATTAAGATGATAAGGAGAAAGCTTCATTGTTAAGAGAGAAATAATCTGGATTCCCCATCCATAGTCCTCGATCACTAATTAGATGTGTGATTAGCCTAAAAACAATCATCTTCAAAGTATGTAATAATTTATTAATAGAGCGCTTTAGAATCCAAAATAAACGGAATGAGAGATTTTTCAAAGATGAAAAGACTAAACAATCTACTAAAGAGAGATTATTTTTAAGCTCCGATTAAAGTACATTTCAAACCTGTCTTCATAGAATTTTGATGATTTCCTAACTTCAAGTCAGGTAACTACAAAGCTAGCCTTCATCAATACAAATGGAATCCCACCATCAACAGCCAAAAAAGGAAAAGAAATTATAAGAAATTAAATCACTTCTTTCCGAAGAAATGATTCATTGAAATAAATCAATAATGAGTCACCATTGATAACGACACATCTTAGATCGAAGGCTCGAGCTTCCTTACACGGACTCTTCTTAGCAGCCATATATCCTAAGTGGTACATTACAAGTAGGCACAACAAGCTAAAAGATCAACCGAGACCTAGAGAAAGATAGAGCATACCAATTAAGTATGACATTTCACATATTCATTAACAAGAAGAGCGATGCATTTATATACAAGTAGGCATGCAGCCCTTGATGATCTTCATTTTTTCCATATTCTTGTTGGAGATGCCATGCTTAAAAGTAATTTCTTAAAAAATTATTCCCTCGTAAAGCTTCCGGTGTCAAGCTTGCGAAGTATATCAACACCTCAACATCTTCTTGGGATCATGAGCTAATTATGCGATCACACTGCATTCGTCTTACGTCTCGCTATCCAAACGTGTATATAGATTGAAGAAGTACTCAATAAGAAGTACCCAAGAGTGAACAGCAGACAATTCTCTGGTGGTTCCATTCCTTCGTATTCAACCTCTTGGTCAACCCAACCTGAACGGAAGAAAAAGGCATGCCAAATAGTTGTCCACTTTGTACATTTTCTGAGGCAGACCAAAGAGACACTTAAGAAAAGGGAAGGGAACTTCTCGACACAAAAGGCGAGAAGTGACCACCAAGAACAATAGCAAGTGGTCTTGATTTGGCAAGGCCATTCCCCTTGAGCACATATTAATGACTACTCGTTCAGTTCAAGGGAAGCTAGGTTGATCAACGGGAATTGAAGAAACAGACAGGTGTCCAACATTCAATGAGGCAGTAGGAGGCATCACCATTTTGCCTGCTTCTAATGGATGACTCGTGGTTAACTAAGCCTCAGTATTGTATGTGATTATGATCGTCATGGTAATAGGCTTCGCTTATACTAATAACCAAAATTCCTTCTTCCAATACCGTAGATCAAACATTCCATCATCAACTTACTAAAGTTAATTAAATTCATTAACTAGAGAAAGAAACAGTCCTTAAAGTAATAACATAGGACATTACTTTTATCAAAATAGTTAAGTAGATAACCATGTAAGTAAACTTGGACATGTGTGAAATGCTTGTCTGCTTCACACCACAACTGTAACACTACCTTATCGAACAGAATCGACAAGGTATGTACTATGTAGGAAGATACTGAACTATTTAAGCTAAAATAGTTCAATCAATTGTACACTTGGTGAACTAAACTGCAATATCACCTGGTTTGAATAGACAAATGAACCCAAACAGATATATGTTTGGTCAAAACAGTTTTTATTTGCTTTGACAAACATATATTGACTAACTCTAAATGAAGATACAAATTAAAACACATGAATACCAAATGCTGTATCTGAAATCATTAAAATAAACACAATCACAACTGATCTTGTGACTTTATAATTACATCCTTAATTTGATGAAGTTTCAGACAGGAGAATGAAAAGTTTGTTTAGGGTTTTATTAACTTTTTCAGACATAAGCTGCAATTATTCTAACTGTAATACTGCATCCATTGGAGCAAAGTCAACTTAAGAAAACACTGAATTACAAACACAATTTAAAATTTACGCAATACTTGAATAAATAACTAGAACTGGATAAAAAACAGAATTTACAGATACCGTTTCAGGTTCTTGATCTTCTACATCTTGGTTGAAGTTCTGCTCCATATCTGTTTCAGAATCCCTGTTTTCGAAGCAGAGTCACTCGCCATTTGATACAAGTGGGAAAATACACAACTGCCAGTAAACCAACCATATAACAAGTTCAAGAATCAAAAAGAAATGCAATTGGGTTTGAGTTTATGATGCCAAATAATTAATCTATGCCCCCACAAAGATGAGCAAGGCTTGGCTCACTCGGAAGCCATGATATAATCAATTTTCACCAAGTACTAATCAGGTATGGGATCCCGTCCCTCCAATTTTTTTCGTGAATAATTCTAAATAAACAAGGGTATTTATTGAATTAACACATGTATCAATTGGGGATCCTGCACGAAAATGTTCCATGGAGATATATAGTAAAAGTAATATATACATCCTAACTCAACTTTTAATCAGCCAATTCATCAAACGGCTTATATACACTAACAAAATCAAATACAAATAATCTGAAACGATAACAAAAATTCAAAGTCGGCCGCTTTAGTTTACAGATCAACAACTGACAACTCCCTTAACACGATACAAACTTCGCACAGAGTAACCACCACAACCAACATAAATCAATTCAATCCCAAAACCCACAAACAAGAACATATATACAAAACTATATTAAACAAACTCATATATATATACATCAACTTTTACACTGACCCAGATGGAATATATGGGAGCATTGAATTGTGAGTGTGACCATTGTTCTGCCGCAAGTAGCGGAGGCCTCCTCCAAGCAAATCGAACACAGAGGTTCAGTATTTTCAACAGAAGAACTACTGGTGATGACAGCTAAGCTGAGTCAGACATTTCTTCAAACAACAAAAGGAACCGATCTCTCTCTTATTTTTCTCTGTTTCAACTGGATTTGAAGTTGGTGAAGAGATAAAAAATGACCCAAACAATATATATCGCCACAGAATCGAAAGCTCACTTGCATGCAAGCCTTGCCTGGCACTTGTTCTATAACCGGCAACTACCATTTATTGTTTAGATTCCCATATATGGTTAAATTGCATGAGATATAGAAATTCAGTGCAATGGTATGGTGACACGTGGCGTTGTTTTTTAGTTTGCTCGATTCTGATTGGATACTGTTTAATAAAATCTTACAAAATTGGTAGGGTAGAAAAGTAATTTCCACTTTTATACTATATATGGTGTTTTGGTGGAATTACAAATTTAAAGGTAATCATTTGAGTTTTCTGGTTTATGGTTGGTCACTTGCGGGGGTAGAATTGTAAATTAATCTTTTTAGACTCTTTTTTTAGACTTTATCCCACCCATCCTTGACTGAATCTGAATTTGACTTTGACAGTTACTACTTACTAGTATTATAGTAATTAAATGAAATGTTGAGGGTTATTTGAGAGAATAGATTGATGAAGTGTTAGATATATTGTGATTGGTTGAGCTCTTGACATAATATAAGGATGTATGTATACAATCTTCACTCATCTCTACCAACTTTTTAATATAAGATGTTTATTGATGGAAAAGATCAAAATAACTGATTTTACAAAACCACATCAATCATCATAAACTACAAGTCTACAATGCAGTACTCCAACCTCCATCCATGTTTTGTCCTGAGCAACTCAGTCCCGCTGATCATACTATAAGATTAATTCATCGGAAGTAAGCTTGTTATTCAATTCAGGCGGCGACCCAAATGCAAGTCGTCGGCGGTTCATGTTGAGGGTCATTATGAATTGGTAAGTTCAAGGTCACCCCACCTTGAGTAATGTTGAATTCGAGAGGTGGCGCTGGTGCAGTTGGAACGTTCTCGCCTTGAACCAAGTTGCCCATATCATTGTATCTATTCCTGCCAAGTGCCAAATAACACAACAGTGATAATGAACTGGATTATTTTTTGCTAGCTAGTACTACAACTCTACAAGAAGGGAATGGAGATTCAATTGATTGATCATATATATCAACACCAAGCCTATCAAGATCGATGAGGCGTGTGTGTGTATGCAAGGATACCATATATCAAAACATTTATCAAACATGGGAGCTT
This sequence comes from Acer campestre, assembly GCA_954870605.1. NCBI lineage: Eukaryota > Viridiplantae > Streptophyta > Magnoliopsida > Sapindales > Sapindaceae > Acer > Acer campestre. The sequence goes on from OX940811.1 coordinate 2,915,276, forward strand.
TTTTCAACATTATGATGAACATCCTTAGAAATTATCAAGAGATGACTCATTGTATCGGTCAATGTGTATTTATTCCTGCTAAATAACACGAAAGCATGCACTATGTGATAATTATGAACTAGATCATTTTTACTACTATGTACAAAAGGAAATGAAGATTCAACAGATTCATATAAATATATATCAACGCCAAGCCTATGCAAGATGAGATGCATGTGTATATGTACGTATGCAAGGATGCCATTAAAACATTTCTCAAACATAGGAGATTTTCAACATTAATTATGATGAACATCCATAGAAATTATCAAAAGATAACTTCCCTGTATCTATCAATGTAAAAGACGATTATAATTGTAATTATCAGGTAAGTATAGAGAATCTATTGGAAGCTTACCCGTTTTCCACCATCAGCCATGTTATTTGGCTGACCACCGGCACCACCCTGAGGAGCTCCAAAGGCTGCATCTGGAACTACAGCCTGGTTGAGATCAATGATCTCGTCTTGCACTGGACCGTCAATGGTCTGGTCGCTCACTGGACCAACTAAAGTTGGCTGACCCTGGTTCTGAGGGCTCGTGACAGGCACCTCTAGGATCAGAACAGGTAGAGTAATCCAGTGATGATTACCAGCAAAAACTGTTCGCAAAGGCACTCGAATAAAATCTCGTTCTCTGGCTGCGGAAAATGTTCATGAAAGTATTATTTCACAAGAAGTTGATAAATTATAAACAAGAGATTTGAAGAGAAAATCAAAACAACTTACGCCCCATTGCTGGTAATGCGAGAACGCTGCAATATTCAAGACATTGAGAAGTGAGACAGAGAATGCATGAGGAGGGACATCTAATGTGAACTAACAATAAGAACAATCAAAATGTTTGGAATTAATTTCTTGATTTGCTGTATCAATACAGTAATTAATGTGTAGTTCAACTAAATTACACTCAAATACATTGTCCCAAAGATGGTAGCAGTGGATTCTCAACAAACAACCAACCTACCATCTGTTCAGATTACTATTTGTAGGGAATTCGATGAACACACAATCAACAAGTATAGGCATATAATTAATCCGAATCTCAACCTAAACATGTTTTTAATATCATGATTAATCAAACCCTAAACACATATTATTAACCCATGTCAATTCAAGAGAAAATGGAGATAATAGAAAGCGGAAGCGTACCTGAATCCATTGCCGGAGGTTGGTGAACGGGTATGGATCTTCCAAATTATCACGACCTTTTGTAACCTAAATGTTTCTCTCTTGTTCTGTGATGGGGATGCAGACAAGTGAAAAAGAATCGTGTAATTTGGGGACCATAACCCTAATATATAATATAAGGTTTGCTATTTCTAATTTGGCCCCTCATCAAATTAGATATAGCACTCTGGTATCTACACATTAATTCCATGACAATTACACCCTTAAGCCTTAAGCCTTTAAATCTTAATTAGATCACTTTAATTAGGCTTAACCAAAGATAGCACAATACATTTGATATTTACATGTGTGACCCCACATGTTGGAATTTTCCAACACTATTTACTAACTTTTGGATGTAAAAATTTGAACTAGTGGATTCATGTTTTTATGTCCAAAGGGTATGTTGTCTATCAAAGAGAATGCATCATCCAGAAACATAAAGCTGATTTTCTATAACATAACCCTATTGTTAAAACTTGTAAACAAAAATTAATATTTAAAATATATATATATATATATATTTATATATCAGCATTGCAAATTCTTAACATATAAACGGGGTAAATACCAACTCGAAATTCCATGATGAGAGTTCGTGCTTACTTACCGGCCATGATATGGGTGCCGGTTTTCTCCATGATCATCTTCCTGAAACATCCTTAACCATATTAATAACATGAGAAAAATCACCAAAAACAAATTATTAATGCATAATGTCAACCAACAAAAAGAACAAACAAAATGTAAGAGAAAAGGATAGAAGTAGTAAAAGTTTGGAATTCATTCCTTGATTTGTTGTATCAATGCATTAATGTGTTAAACTAAATTGCACACAAATACATTGGCCCAAATAATCGAAAAATTGTTTTTAAAAAATAAAAAATGATGAGATTCAAAATTTTTTGAGTGTGAAATCTTAATAAGATTTGAAGGACAATACAGGGGAGCAGAAAAAAAATATGATGAATTCAATGAATTTATGTAGAAACTAGTGATGTAGGACAGTTAGCGTTGGATTTTGAAGAAGAGATGGACAGAAAACTGTCCAAAAGGGGTGCTCCGAAGAAACGGGCATAACTTTTAGCTCGGTTGTCAGATTTCCTATTATAATATGTTTTCAGAAAGGGTTTTCAGAGTTCTACAGCAGGGCAACCGAGGTTTCCCCGGTTGACGTCATTTGCATCCTCAACGGAGCTGTTTAAGTTAGGTTGTCGGGCAGCCGAAGTTTTTAGCGTTTTTATTTGTTTTCCGTTTTGGTTTAGTTTGAGGATATTTTAGTCTTTTTGTTTATTTTAGGGTTTCCTGAGTCTATTTAAGGCTCTTTGTTATCAATTTCGAATTATTGAATAATATTATTATTTTGGTTTCAATTGAATTTACTGGTGGATTCCAGATTGTGAGAACTAAGGTGGCGTTTGGTTAAATGACGGAATGGTAATCGGAATGGTAATCGGAATGGTAATGGGAATGGGAATGGGAATGAGAATGGAATGGAATGGAAAGCTGATTTCTTTGTTTGGTTGGGACTTTAGAATTAGCATCTGAATCAGTATTATTTTGTTTGGTTAATAACTGAATGGAATGGAATTAACTGTATTTTGACCAAAATACCCCTAATTATAAAACATTCATAATAACATGATATATTATGGATAATAATAATAATAAAACATAAAAGTATATATAATATTATATATATAATATTATATATATTATTATAATATAACATATTATATATAAAATATATATATTATAATAAAATAATATACATATAATATAAATATTATTATATATATTTTAATATAATATATATAATATATATTATTTATTAGTAATATTAATATTTTTAATATTAATATTATTATATATAATATATATTATTTAATATAATAATAATAATACATAATATAATATATATTATTATCCAAAATATGCATTATATATTATATATTATATATATAAATAATACATATATATAATATAATATAATATATATTATATTATACATAATAATATATTTATATAATAAATATATATTATTATATGTATTATATATTATATATTAATATATTAAATAATATATATTATATTATATTATATAAATATATTATTATATATAATATAATATAATATATAATAATAATATATTTATTATATTATATTATATTATATTATATTATATTATTTAATATATATTTATATAATATATATTATTATATGTATTATATTATATATTAATATATTAAATAATATATATTATATATTTATATTATATAAATATATAATATAATATAATATAATAAATATATATTATTATATATATACATATAATACATATAATAATATAATATATATTATTATATATATACATATAATACATATAATAATATAATATATATATATAATATAATATAATATATATAATATAATATAATATATATATAATATAATATAATATAATATATATAATATAATATAATATATTATAATATAATATATAATATATATTATTTATATAATATAAATATATAATATATTTATATATTATTTTATATATAATATAATATATTATATTATATTATATTATATTATATATAATAATATATTTATATAATATAATATATATATATTATGTATATATTATATATTTATTATATGAATTATATTATATATATAATATTATATAATATATAAATATATAATATATATTATTTAATATATTAATATATAATATATATATATATATATATTATATTATATAAATATATTATTATATATAATATAATATAATATAATATGATATAATATATTATATTATATATAATAAATAATATATATTATATATTTATATTTATATAAATAAATTATTATATATAATATAATATATATTATATTATATTATATTATATATATTTATAATATTATATATTATATATTACATATATATATTATATAATATATATTTATATATCATTAATATAATATATAATGATAATTTATTATTTTGGAAAAGAGGGTACTTTTGGAATGTAGTTTGTGCATATGAGGGCTTTTGTGGAATAATTTTTTTACATTGGAATGGAATGGGCATTCCATTGGTTTTTGGATGGAATGCCCATTCCACCAAAATGGTGGAATCACCATTCCAATGGAATGCCCATTCCATTGAATCTTAGCCAACCAAACATATGGAATGAATTCCATTCCTTTCCATTCCTTTCCATTCCAACCAACCAAACACCACCTTAGGGTTTACGCTGGTAAATCCTTTACTTCCGTTCTGCGTCAACTAGGCATGATTTTAAACCTAGATCCAGAATCCAAATAGAAAACGAAGATTTTGACATTACAGTAATTGTTAGAGTTGATTTAATCAATTGTTCACAAGCAAGAAGACCAAACAATAAGCCAATAACAAAAAGAAATTAAAAAAAAAAAAAAAACACAGAACTCAATATACAACATTATGTTGTCAACATATCTTAGAAAATAATACTGAAAGATTATACCTAGCAAATCATTTTCCCATGCCACCCGTCCAACAAGAATCATCATTCTTCCCTTGTCCAACCTTCTCCGATGAGCAGTATCCTCATCCACTAATAATGGCTCCCCTATCAGCCAACCGAGTTTCTTAAAGAATTAAGGGCTCCAGTAACATAATGGGATTCCGGTACAGTTGATCCAAACCAAACGCCTATTAGAATTTGGAGATTCTGTCCAGTTTTTCATCGAGACAAATCAATCTTCCCAAAAAAAATTATTGTTAATGAATCCTTCCATGTCCAATTCAGATTCGAAGCACCATAAAACACTCTTAGTTCCCAGAAAATGAGATATAAAGTGGAAACCTCTGCTCTTTAATCTTTCATTAACACATCCCACATTAGAGAAAGATTTCAGAGTTCCCACCGCACATCTTCTCGACCATAACTCCTCTCTCTAATGACTACTCCAGTACATAGAAAGTTCCTTCTTACATTCCTGATCACTCCCCAATTGACCGTTTCCTTTGTTGTCCTACGAGCCCTTCATGCCAGAGTTACCTTTCAAAACCTCCACAAAGGTTTTGTTGCCATTGATTGACTGCTCTGTTGGTCCTCCCTTCATTCCTTTTTCATTGCTTACTGCTTCATTCTGATGCCGTAAACCTTCTGCATTTATTCTTTTATTCCATCCATAAGACGCAACCTTGGACACAATCGGCCATCCATACACATACATCCCGTTCGTCAATCTTGCCACCTTGGTTGCTTATTCCATAGTCTCAAAACGAAGGAAAGCAAATAGACTTCTCCATGCTCTGCTCTTTGACGAAAGATACACATCCCGAACTCTTCCGAAAGGTTTGAAGATATTCCATAAGCCCACTGGATCCATCACTGGATTGAGGTTGTCAATGTGAACCGAAAAAAGCTTTCTTCTAAAATCTTCACTACGGCCATGACCCTTGGACCCTACAAGATCATAGTCTCTCTCTCCCTTCCTTTCTATCTCATGGTTTTTTTTGGCTTTTTTATTCTTTCAGAGATTGAAATTAAACCTTGGTCAAATTTCGTGGGATAAAAAGATCCTTGACCCATCCAAACAGTTTATGTTGACAGATAACTGATTGGTAGAGTCAGAGTGAATGAGTATCTGAATGAGTCAAATTAGGATTCAACTGAGGTTTCCTAGGTCGACCAGTATCAGGTGGGCCTAAACATGCTCCAACACGAAGTTGGTTGTGGGCTTAGGAGTTGGGTCTGAAGGCCATTTTTTGGCTACCACACATATCATGACATGTTCTTTTGCCACACATAAATTTAACACATCCAAGGTTATAGAGTGATGCTATTGGCACAACCCCCCACCGGCCTATTTATGCACCACTTTTTAAATTTTTGATTTAATTAAATAAAATTAAATGTTTTTATTAATTTTTATTTATTTAAATCCAAAACTACCCTTTTTACCTATTTTTCAAACTTAATACACTCATATCTGGTCTCTCTATCTCTGATCTCTATATACCTCTCTCTCACCTCCATTGAACGGTTTATTTTTTCTTCTTTTTTCTTTTTCTTTTTTCGTGTTTTTTTTTTCTTCTTCTTCTTGTTTCATGGTGGAAAAGAAAAAACAACATGATTGCTTCAACGCAACGACAGTTTGATATCATTATAAAAATAAACTAAAATAAAAATCCAACTTACTTCTAGAGAATGAATTGTTTCCAGATGTTTGATGTCATTGTCAAACAATTCTCACTGATGCATGATACCGTTCTTAGACTTTTCCGTAATATTTTGTATGTGCGGAAGAAGCAAATTTTATTGTTTAAGAGTTAATTTTTTTTTTTTTCAAGAAACAGATTACAAGAACGTGTATTTTTTTTTTTTAAGAAAAGGAACATGAGGTTTTATTAGATTTACTGTGTAGAAGATTATTTTTATTCATAGGATTTGTAGGTTTGAAATTGGATTAGGTACTTGAAGTACTTGACGAAGAAGCATTTGAAGAAGCACAGTTTGAGGGACTGACTTCGCGTGATTGCGTCCAACAAAGACGGGAATGATTACGAACTCAGATACTTCAACATTGCAGAGAATGAGGGTGAGGAGGAAGATTAAAATTCTGGGGTCTGAGTTTTTGGCTTTCTGGTTTTTAATCGATCAGTAAAATTCGAGTGGTGCGACATTATAGGCTTATTTGCTCTGTAGTTAGGAGTGCTTTTTGTTGGAAGTTGACAATATGAATTTTTTGCATTGCGAAAACTCTTTTATGTTAATTTGCCTGGTCTGATATACACGTAATTTGTTGATAAATGCCCAACGTCCACGTCCCTCAACTGTAGCTACTTTTTTATTCCCCGAATTATGGAGATTTGATATCTGCCTTATTGTAAGAAACTGATTTTTAGTTATGTTCAATTAAACGTGCAGGCTACTAAGTAACTACAGACAGCAAATAAATGGAGATTTGAGAACCTTTAACTGCAACAGTTTTCGGTTTTCCTTGGCATGTGTACCTGTTTGTTACTCAAAAAAATCAAGGCGGAAAAAGATTAACCATTCGATGAGGGTTGTTTTTCTCTCGTTTATCATAATATTTGGAGGAAGAAGTCAAAGAAATTTGTCGAGACCGACCGAGATCAAATACTACATGTGCACTATGAATATCAAGGTCTGAAGCTGTCGAATCCAACCATGTCGCTGTCTAATGTTGCAGCAAGCAGAGGCAAATTCCTGTCACAAGTGTGCAAGATTCTCACTGGGAAAAAAAAAAAAAAGGCTAGTAAACGAATTGATCAATGGACCAAACTAATATATAATACCTCCAAGTATGTGAAAGGATAAAGATTGAGATTTCAAAATCAAAATAAATCCAACAATCTTGTAAACTGGTACAGCAATTTCACCATATACGTATGTATAGTACAAACCCAGCAGCACAGAAATAAAAACAGTGAAAAGCTTCTAGCCTAAAGTCTTGGCTTGTAGTTGAACCCCATTTGAGTGTTGTGGGCATGGCCAGCTTCTAGCTTCTTCACATATGAGTTGATATGACAAACTTAGATTCTGATGAGAACAAGACACAGGAAATTCTTGTATTAAATCGTTGACGATATGCAATTTAATTTTTATTTTAATTGGTGGGACTGGCCTATAAGTACTCATCATTGACAATATGCAATTTAATTTTTATTCTAATTGCTGCAATTTAATTTTTATTCTAATTGCTGCAATTTAATTTTTATTCTAATTGTTGGGACTGACATACAAGTACTCATCATTGACAATATGCAATTTAATTTTTATTTTAATTGCTGGGGCTGACCTATAAGCACTCGGCTAGGGGTGGGTACCCAAACCGTCAAACCTATCAACCCGCCCAAACCAAACCAATTTAAACGGGTTGATTTGGTAATTTCATTAAATAAAATAAACCGAATGAGTTGTTTTTGAGCAACCCAATTGGTTTGAGTTGGTTTGTGGGTTGTGTGTTATCAAACCGCATAACCCAATCCAAACCATTACATACTTAAATATATATAAATATGTATATTAATTAAATTATCTGACAAAACAAACAAAAACCAAAGTTAACCCAATGTAACAAGAAGTGAACTTTGAAACTTCAAAGTAGTTACTTGGATGGAGGTGGATATTATTAATTTAGAAGTTTAAACGATTTAGTTTTATTTTATAAGTTTTAGGCGTTCTACACTTGAGGATTTTTTTTTAACGATTGTTGTTCTACACTCGAGTTAAATTTAGTATTATAAATTAATATTTTTGTTTATCTTATTCATAATTGGTTTAACTACTTATATTGATAATTTAACATTATTAAATTTATTCAAATAAAAAAATAATATAATTATTTTCATAAACCGTTAAACCAAACCGATTTTTATTGGTTTTGTTTGGGTTTTACCTTGTAAATGGTTTGGTTTGAGTCGTAAAAAATTAAACCGATTTTATTGTGGTTTGGTTTGGGTACAATCAAACCCAACCCATGCCCACCCCTAAGTACTCCTATGTACAGGAAGAAAAAAAAGCTAGCAGTGCAAATAAGTCATCAAAATCTGCTACAACTTGCCCTCTCAATGCCCTATAAATAAGTCATTGCATGAAAGTATCTCTACAAAACAAGCTTGCATTGAATTGAAGCAATGGCCTCGAACTTGAAATCACTTCTCTTTGTTTCTCTCTTCATTGCTTTAGTGGCAGCTCCCATTGCTGAAGCAACTGTCCCCATTCGTTTGATCCAAATTCAAGGCAGTGTGTTTTGCACTCCCGATGGCAATGTGCTTGGCAATGGCACCGCAACCCCACCTTTCGCAAGTAAGTTACCAACAGGAGCTTTTACCTGATTCATTCAGTAAGAGTTCAAATTAGTAGTAGAAAGTCCTGATTCGTTAATTATTTCACTGACAGTTTACTTACACTTACAAGCAACATATATAACAAATGAAAATGTTGTACGATATTTTTTCAGATGCTCTGGTGCAATTGCGATGTGGACCTGCAAATCTTGTCGTTTCCGCTGCGGTAACGAACAGGGACGGAGTGTTTTCGAATATTGGGTTGTTCCCTCCAACTTTCAGTCTCACTACACTGCTGAGCACCTGCAACCTGGTGGTCAACACGCCGCTCTCCATCTGCAACCCCACGTTGCCTTCTGTTGGACGCCTGCGGTCGCCAATACAGTTCATCGGAAACATTCAGCTCGGCCCCTTCAACGTCCTCAACATCACGATCGTCGGTCCTATCCGATTCGCACTCGTGGCCTGATGACTTCAACATCATTAGTACAACATATATATATATATATATGAATAAGGTCACCTAAAAGACCAAAGACTGCTTGTTTTCTATGTTCCCAAAATATGTAGTTATTGTCTCATTGTGTTGTTATTTGCTTAATTTGCTTCTGCAAAGCAATTCAAGCAATAAAAGTTCATATTTTATCTGTACGGTTTCCAACACTAATAATATATACAATACCTTTATCAATATATATATATATATATTACTTTTGTATTTTCTGTAAGAGCATCTATCAATTGTTAACACGGTTTTTAAATTAGTAAGGACAACTTGTCACCACGAGCTCCGATTCACGATGTCTTAGATTTGAGGTCATACGATTAATTAACGGTCATTGATTTTCAATACAAAGATTCACATAAACGTTAAAGATTTGAATCTCTCACGTAAAAGTCAATTACTATAGATCATATATATTAGCTAATAGTGGCGCTGCAGTCCGATCCCAAGCCAACAAATTTTTTAAAAGGTTTAATTAAATTTTATTTTAATTTAATTAAACTCTCGTTTTTTTTTTCTTGAATTAAGCATAAATATCATAAATTATTTGATATATTACCAGATGAAATTTAATTCTCATTTACTATATTTCATTTACGAAATTGAACATACATATTTTTTTAAAGAAATATATATTATAAATTTGAATGTTGGACGTAAGATTAAATAATTTATTGTGTTGAATTATATATCTCATCTTTCGTCGGAGTAAGCATAATTTAAACAAATATATCCTCATTTTCATATCAAAAATTAATCACATGGGAAAATAAATAAAAATAAAATTCATATATTCATCAATTAATATTTTAAGTGACGAGATGAGGTTGGTTCGGTGAGTATAGCCCTCACACCTACACCATGAATCGAGCATGAATTGGATTTCAAACCGAAATCGTCGATGCTGCCATAAATTTGATTTTCATAGTTAAACTAAAAAAAAGGAGTATAAACTGGACTAAGAAAACCCGTCAAATATAAATACAATCAAAGAAAATGATCAAATTAAAAAATTGATACAATACTTGCATTGGATAACTCGTTTTATGGTTTCGACGATTTCGGTTTCAAACCAAAACCGTTGAAACTGCCAAAACTAAGGTTTAATTAATTTGTATAAAGTTTAATGTAAATATTAGTGAAAAAAAAAAAACGAACAAATGAAAAACTGGCTACAATACTTGTATATAAGAATCCGTTTGTGTGGTTTCGACGGATTTGGTTTCAAATCGAAACCGTGATCAAAACCCAAGTTCTCATAGTTGAATTACTGAATTGAGCATCAATTGGACTAAGAATGCAAGTATAACTATGTAACGTGAATATAGGCAACAAAAACGATCGAATGAAAAAATTGCTACAATACTTGTAAACAATTAAGAACTCGTTTTGGTGATTTCAAAGGATTCCGTTTCAAACCGAAACAGTTGAAATTGCCGTAATTTTGTTTTACATAGTTAAACTATAAAAATAAGTATAAATTGGATCAGGAAAACACTTCTAATGTAAATATAATCAACAAAAATAATGAAAGTAAAAATTTGGCTACAATATATACTTGCATTGAATAATTTGTTTTGTGTTTTTGACGAGTTCGGCTTCAAACCAACACTGTCGAAACACCGATAAAACTAGAATTTAACGAGTATAAATCGGATTAAGAACATAAATTTATCGTAAATTTCAAACCTTGGCCATATTTTTTTTTTTTTTTTTTGAACGATTATTAATAGAGGCAAACAGCCAAACAAACAGCCCCAAAAACAGGGGACAACAAGCACCCAACAGCACCCATCTGCAGGGAACCAGAAAAATCACGACAAAGAGGAGCAACAGGCATCCAAACAACACATAACAGAGACAAGAAAAAAGAAAACGACCCAGAAGCACAACGAGCCACTTGAAAGAAACACAGAAAAAGCAACCCAAAAACACAAAAAGCAAACATCAGACTATATCCCACATGAACATTTACCCCTCCAAACTTGAGCCTCTCTTCGCCAAAGCATTAGCAAAGCTGTTGGTAGACCTCAGATTAAAAATGACAGCCATTCTTCCCACATAATTCAGCATTGTACGAATATCGTATATGTAATTTATGTGCTTCAGGCTATTAAAACCAGTCCCATTAACCTATGAAACAGCCACCTTTGAGTCACTAATAATGGTGATCTCCTTCCCTCTCATAGAAGGCGAGCAAGCACACAGAGCACAGGCTTCGTGGATTGCAATAATCTCAGCCGTATTTGCGTCCGCCATTCCAATATGCTTTGAAAAAGAACCAAGAACCTTACCATTGTGGTCTCGCATTACTCCTCCAATACCAGTAGCCCCCGGATTTCCCCTAGCCGAGCCATCCACATTGAACTTCAAACAACCTTGCAAAGGAGGGATCCACTCACCTAATTTAACCACCTTTCGAGGCTTCGAAACAGAGCAACTGACAGCAACATATTGGAGCATAACAGTGACCGAATCAGCACAGCCTTCCGCATGGTGCTTAAACCGCCAAACAACTCTAAATTTGATCATGTCAACGGCTTGAGAAACCCCTTGATCAGAATTTCTAAAGACCATCTGGTTCCTAGAATCCCAAAATGTCCAAACGGTGGCAAAGAAAATAGTGCTCCACGCTCTACCTTGACAAGCTTTTGGGCACAGACCAAACCAACCCATAGCCCAATCCAAAAGGGATTTATTGGCACACCAAGGCACTCCCCACCAAACCATACAGCTACGCCAAATTTCAGACCATTTACAGTGAAGGAAAAGATGATCAATCGTCTCCTCCGCATTCTTGCACATAGGGCATTCGTGGACCAACTTTGGTTGAAAACCAAAACCTTTCATCACCTGTCGAACCATTAATCAGCCCCTTAACAGCTGCCAGGTGAAGATCTCAATTTTGGGAGGACAAATCCCTTGCCAAACACGAGAGCACTCCACCGAATCATCCCCTGGACCCGATTCAAACGACGCCGGAACGAACTCACCGAAAAAGCTCCTCTTGAACAGAAAGCCCAAGCAAGAGCATCCACAATCAGCCAGTGGGGTTTGAATTGCTCCAGCCTACAATTAAAAGCACTCCAATGGTCTTTTTCCTAATCGAACAAGTGTCTCCTCATGGGAATTTTACATACCCAATTCTGGCCCTGCCAAAATCCAAAAGATTCAACCGTACCAAACTTCTTGGAGGATAAGGCATAAATTCTTGGAAACGCATTCATGAGATACATATCATCCCCACCCAACTCATTCCAAAAATCTATCCTCCTACCGTCGCCTAAAATCAATTTCATACCTTCCTTAAGAATCCCTTCAGTTGAGGAACCAGTGATAAATAAGCTGTTCACAGCCTTAACAAAGTCGGAACATTGATTGGAAGCCCTCCAATTCCACAGCAACTCCCCTCTCCTAACACCATACTTTGCACAAATCACTCTTCTCCACAAAGTAGACTCCTCATTTCCAAACCTCCAGACCCATTTCACTAGCAAACTCTTGTTCTTGTCCTTTATTCTCCCAATTCCCAGCCCCCCATTTTTCTTGCTACGACAGATATAAGTCCAATCAACTGCGTGTATTTTCCTCTTCAACAACTCATCACCCCAAAAGAAAGAGCGTTGAATTCTTTCCATCCTTTTAGCGATGCCAACATGCAAGTTGAAAACTAACAAGAAATAATTGGAGATGCTTGCGAGAACGGCTTTTATGAGAACCAAACGTCCCCCTTTGTTAAGGAAATTCTTCTTCCAAGGTGCCAACATATTCTCAATGCGGCTCAAGAGATTTTCCAAAAAGGATTTGATGCAAGGTTTGGCACCAAAAGGAAAGCCAAGATACGTAATTGGAAAGCTTGTGCTTTTACAGCTAAAAGCCTCCGCCCAATCCATAATACTCGAGCGGTTTATTCTCACTTTAACCACGCACGATTTGTGAAAATTAATTTGCAGACCCGAGGCCAACTCAAAACACCTGAGAATCCTTCTTGTATTCCGAATGTACTCCAAATTAGGTTTGAGGAAGAGAATTGTGTCATCAGCAAACTGCAAATAAGACAAATGAACCTCATTGTCCCCAAAAACCACACCTCTTAGCATACCCCAAGTCCATAGCTTTTCTAAGTAAACTACTGAGACCCTCACTAACGATATTAAATAAGAAAAGGGACAAAGGGTCTCCTTGCCTTAAGCCCCGCTCTAAACCGAACGCCATCTGAGACTCGCCGATGACTGAGTTCATGACAACTTTCAACCGATTTGCATGGACCTTGGCTAGAACTTTATACAGAGAACCCACCAAACTGATTGGTCTGAAATCTTTCATAGAAATTGGGTTCCCACATTTAGGGATAAGAGCTATAAAAGTGTTATTCAACCTCTTAACAATGGAACCCTCATGATAGAATTCATTAATAAACCTCAAAAAATCATCCTGAATTTCCCCCTAATATGCCTTAATGAAATTCAAGTTCATACCGGCTGGACCCGGAGCTTTATTTCCGTCGCAACCACTAATCGCTTCCCAAATCTCCTCCATACAAAACAGCCTTTCCAACATGTCACGTTCCTGGTCCGCCAGCCGTTTCAAATCCAAACCTCTAAGATTCGGTCTCTGACACGATGCTTTCCTAAAGCGATTCCAAAAATAATCCTCTATCCCCTCTTTTACCTCTATAGGCTTCGTAACTTTTCTCCCATCAATATCGATTTCCCTAATAAAATTCATTCTTCTTCTACCGTTCACCAAGCAATGAAAAAACTAGATATTTTTGTCCCCCTCCTTTAGCCACTTAACTCTGGAATTCTGTCTCCACATTTGCTCTTCCTTCCTAATTCCTCTCCACAATTCTTCGAAGATAATTAACCTCTCCTGTCTCAAAGCCGCTGTCCATCCATATGAAACCGATTTTCTATCAACCTCAAGCAATCGGCCTTCAAAACCCTTTAGAGAAAAACTGTCCCTATCCCTAGCTGGGAGGCATCTCTTTATAGAAACCTTTGATGCCCTAAGTTTAGCTGCCAGAGCAAAGCCGTTGGAGCCCTACACCTTGCACCCCCTCTACCCCTCCATTGCTTGCTTCATCAAGTCTTTATCTTCCAGCCAATTGTTGTAAAATCTGAAGGGAATCGGTCCCCAACCATCCTTAGGTTCACCAAGAGTAATTGCATTGTGGTCTGACACACTTCTAGGAATAGCTGTCTGAATCAAATTTGGGAACCAAGTGAGAATGTCAGGAGATATTAGAAACCTGTCCAAACGAGCCCAAGAGGCCTCCTCCCTGTTATTCGACCAAGTGAAACAAGAACCGCGAATGGGAAGGTCAACAACTCCCGTGTTCAAATCCCTACCGACGCACCAAGGAAACGGAAGCGACGTTTGGGCTTGGAGAATGAGCTCCCATAACTCCTTCATATCCTTCTCAATATTGGTAGCATACACATCGCAAAAAACCATAAATTTTTTTATATTTAAGAGATCACCAGCTGTTATGATGAATCGCTCGTTGTTGATACTAGCCTTGACTGAAAAGAGGTCTTCATTCCATAGAGTGATCACTCCTCCAGCCGACCCTTGAGCATCCATTCCCATTCCTCTAGACAACTAGCCCCTTCCTAAATAGCTCACCATTCTGCTATCTAAAAATCCTAATTTTGTCTCCTGGAGAAAAAAAAACTATTGGTTTAAAATTATTAGCCAAATTCATCTCCACCCTCCTTTTGTGTTTCCTACCCTAACCCCTAACGTTCCAAAAAAAGACTAACATTAAAGAGATTGCAACCCCCGAATCGTACACCCACAAGAACTCACTGTCCTCCATTCTAACTATAAACAACCGCATCCCCCAATTCTCTTCCTCTGATGAAATCTACCATCTCCCTTTCTTTTCCTCTAAAGTCAATACCCAACCGGACACCTATTTCCATGACCTTGCTGACTTCTTCTTCCACATTCCACACCCCCTTGATCGTCATCTCTTCCCTTTTATTCTTCATCCGATTCAAACCTACAGCTCTGCTCTTGATTTTCTGGTTCTTCCCTCGATTCCTCTTGGTGATTTCTGTGTATATTTCGCCTTCCTCCCTAGTAGCCGAAATCGATCTGATTGTACTTCCATCTTTGTCTTGGTCTTGGTCGTCCTCTGCAGCTGATTTATCTGAGTTAGTTGTAGCTTTGGTCTCTTGAACCACTGAGACCGACTTCTCTGAGTTGGAGCTATCATTCGGGCCTCTTTGATTATGCACAGACACATTCTCCTCATTCTGATGCACCTTCTGGTAAAAGAGGCCTTTATTGAATTTGGCTCTAATGAAAGCTTGTTCTATGTTTTCCAAATAATCTTTTAGGGGACCATCCAAAGATTGGCTTTTTGATATTTGTTGAAGTCCATTAGCTTTTTCTCCTGCCCTAAGCCTAACTCCCTGCTCAATGTTCTCCAGGTACTCTTTCAGAGGCCCATCCAAAGATTGGCTTTTTGAGAATCTATATAATTGGATTTTCAGGTTCTGATCTCTCGATACCAGCTCTGTCTCTATGTCTTCCTCTCTCACCTTTTGAACTTCTGGTCTTGAGCATTCACCCCTCCATCCCTCGAAGTCCGAAATCGAACCCTCTTCTTCAGACGTTGACGTGCTGTCAGACAATCTACCTCTTCCCGTGTGGCCTTTGTTCTCCCCAATAATCAACTTTCCAAAACCTTTTCTCTGCACGGTTTGTCTTGATTTGGGGACCCATTTTTTCTTCCCTTTTTCCTAAAAGTTCTTCCTAGGTATATTTGAAAAGCCTATATCATCTTCTGACACATCAAAGCTGGATAGGTCGGTCCCTTTTTTCCTTATTGCCGCATTTTTCCTTGTTCTGGTTTGACGTCCCTTGTGCCAAATCTCTGCAGGATCTTGAGCCTCGCAATTCTCTTCCCAAGACTGACATTTCGAACCTATCTTCTCACCGACTCCCCACCTATCTTCTTCCTCCCGACCATCTCTAACCTGGCTGGGTTTCTGCATTTCTTTCAATTCGATCTTCTGCAATCCTAAGAAACGCTCAATCCAAGCCCCTTCAACCTCAGTGTTTTCTTCCTGGAAAACGACTGTAAAAGTGGCTTTTCCCACATCAACCTTGACCTTGGCATAGGCTTGATCATCCTATCCAACAAGAATCATTATTCTTTCCTTGTCCAACATTCTCCGATGAGCAGTATCCTCATCCACTAATAATGGCTCCCCTATCAGCTAACCGAGTTTCTCAAAGAATTAAGGGCTCTAGTAGCATAATGGGATTCCGGTACAGTTGA
Organism: Acer campestre; assembly: GCA_954870605.1. Taxonomy (NCBI): domain Eukaryota; kingdom Viridiplantae; phylum Streptophyta; class Magnoliopsida; order Sapindales; family Sapindaceae; genus Acer; species Acer campestre. Next base: position 2,932,092 of record OX940811.1, read on the forward strand.
TCCAAACCAAACACCTATTAGAATTTGGAGATTCTGTCCAGTTTTTCATCTAGACAAATCGATCTTCCCAAAAAAAATTATTGTTAATGAATCCTTCCTTGTCCAATTCAGATTCGACGCACCATAAAACACTCTTAGTTCCAAGAAAATGAGGTGTAAAGTGGAAACCTCTGCTCTTTAATCTTTCATTAACACATCCCACATTAGAGAAAGATTTCAGAGATCCCACCGTACATCTTCTCAACCATAACTCCTCTCTCTGATGACTGCTCCAGTACATAGATAGTTCCTTATTACATTCCTGATCATGCCCCAATTGACAGTTTCCTTTGTTGTCCTGCGAGCCCTTCATGCCAGAGTTACCTTTCAAAACCTCCACAAAGGTTTTGTTGCCATTGATTGACTGCTCTACTGGTCCTCCCTTTATTCCTTTTCCCTTGCTTACTGCTTCATTCTGATGCCGTAAACCTTCTGCATTTCTTCTTTTATTCCATCCATAAGACGCAACCTTGGACACAATCGGCCGTCCATACACATGCATCCCGTTCATCTATCTTGCCACCTTGGTTGCTTCTTCCATAGTCTCAAAACGAATGAAAGCAAATAGACTTCTCTGTGCTCTGCTCTTTGACGAAAGATACACATCCCGAACTCTTCCGAAAGGTTTAAAGATATTCCATAAGCCCACTGGATCCATCACTGGATTGAGGTTGTCAATGTGAACCGAAAAAAGCTTGCTTCTGAAATCTTCACTACGTCCATGACCCTTGGACCCTACAAGATCATAGTCTCTCTCTCTCTTCCTTTCTATCTCAAGGTTTTTTTTTTTTTTTTTGGCTTTTTTATTCTTTCAGAGATTGAAATTAAACCTTGGTCAAATTTCGTGGGATAAAAAGATCCTTGACCCATCCAAACAGTTTATGTTGTCAGATAACTGACTGGTAGAGTCAGAGTGAATGAGTATCTGAATGAGTCTCATTAGGATTCAACTGAGGTTTCCCAGGTCGACCAGTATCAGGTGGGCCTAAACCGACTCCAACACGAAGTTGGTTGTGGGCTTAGGAGTTGGGCCTAAAGGCCATTTTTTGGCTACCACACATATCATGACATGTTCTTTTGCCACACATAAATTTAACACATCCAAGGTTATAGAGTGGTGCTATTGGCACAACCCCCTACCGGCCTATTTATGCACCACTTTTTAAATTTTTGATTTAATTAAATAAAACTAAATGTTTTTATTAATTAATTATTTATTTATTTCTAAAACTACCCTTTTTACCTATTTTTCAAACTTAATACACTCATCTCTAGTCTCTCTATCTCTGATCTCTATATACCCCTCTCTCACCTCCATTGAACGGTTTATTTTTTCTTCTTATTTCTTTTTCTTTTTTTTGTGTTTTTTTTTTCTTCTTCTTCTTGTTTCATGGAGGAAAAGAAAAAACAACATGATTGCTTCAACGCAACGACAGTTTGATATCATTATAAAAATAAAATAAAATAAAAATCAAACTTACTTCTAGAGAATGAATTGTTTCCAGATGTTTAATGTCATTGTCAAACAATTCTTACAGATGCTTGATACCATTCTCAGACTTGTCCGTAATATTTTGTATGTGCGTAAGAAGCAAATTTTATTGTTTAAGAGTTAATTATTATTATTTTTTTCAAGAAACAGATTACAAGAACGTGTATTTATATTATTTTATTTTTTATGAAAAGGAACATGAGGTTTTATTAGATTTACTGTGTAGAAGATTTTTTTTTTTATCCATAGTTTGTAGGTTTGAAATTGGATTAGGTACTTGAAGTACTTGACGAAGAAGCATTTGAAGAAGCACAGTTTGAGGGACTGACTTCGCGTGATTGCGTCCAACAAGGACAGGAATGTTTACGAACTCAGATACTTCAACATTGCAGAGAATGAGGGTGAGGAGGAAGATTAAAATTCTGGGGTCTGAGTTTTTGGCTTTTTGGTTTTTAATCGATCAGTAAAATTCGAGTGGTGCGAAATTATAGGCTTATTTGCTCTGTAGTTAGGAGTGCTTTTTGTTGGAAGTTGACAATATGAAATTTTTGCATTGCGAAAACTCTTTTATGTTAATTTGCCTGGTTTGATATTGCACGTAATTTGTTGATAAATGCCCAACGGCCACGTCCCTCAACTGTAGGTTCTTTTTTATTCCCCGAATTATGGAGATTTGATATCTGCCTTATTGTAAGAAACTGATTTTTAGTTATGTTCAATTAAACGTGCAGGCTACTAAGTAACTATAGACAGCAAATAAATGGAAATGGAGATTTGAGAGCCTTTAACTGCAACAGTTTTCGGTTTTCCTTGGCATGTGTACCTGTTTGTTACTCAAAAATATCAAGGCGGAAAAAGATTAACCATTCGATGAGGGTTGTTTTTCTCTCGTTTATCATAATATTTGGAGGAAGAAGTCCAAGAAGTTTGTCGAGACCTACCGAGATCAAATACTACACGTGCACTATGAATATCAAGGTCTGAAGCTGTCAAATCCAACCATGTCGCTGTCTAATGTTGCAGCAAGCAGAGGCAAATTCCTGTCACAAGTGTGCAAGAATCTCACTGGGAAAAAAAAAAAAGGCTAGTAAACGAATTGATCAATGGACCAAACTAATATATAATACCTCCAAGTACGTGAAAGGATAAAGATTGAGATTTCAAAATCAAAATAAATCCAACAATCTTGTAAACTGGTACAGCAATTTCACCATATACGTATGTATAGTACAAACCCAGCAGCACAGAAATAAAAACAGTGAAAAGCTTCTAGCCTAAAGTCTTGGCTTGTAGTTGAACCCCATTTGAGTGTTGTGGGCATGGTCAGCTTCTAGCTTCTTCACATATGAGTTGATATGGCAAACTTAGATTCTGATGAGAACAAGGCACAGGAAATTCTTGTATTAAATCGTTGACGATATGCTATTTAATTTTTATTTTAATTGGTGGGACTGGCCTATAAGTACTCATCATTGACAATATGCAATCTAATTTTTATTCTAATTGCTGCAATTTAATTTTTATTCTAATTGTTGGGACTGACCTACAAGTACTCATCATTGACAATATGCAATTTAATTTTTATTTTAATTGCTGGGACTGACCTATAAGTACTCATCATTGACAATATGCAATCTAATTTTTATTCTAATTGCTGCAATTTAATTTTTATTCTAATTGTTGGGACTGACCTACAAGTACTCATCATTGACAATATGCAATTTAATTTTTATTCTAATTGTTGGGACTGACCTACAAGTATTCATCATTGACAATATGCAATTTAATTTTTATTTTAATTGCTGGGACTGACCTATAAGTACTCGGCTAGGGGTGGGTACCCAAACTGTCAAACCGATCAACCCGTCCAAACCAAACCAATTTAAACGGGTTGATTTGGTAATTTCATTAAATAAAATAAACCGAATGAGTTGTTTTTGAGCAACCCAATTGGTTTGAGTTGGTTTGTGGGTTGTGTGTTATCAAACCGCATAACCCAATCCAAACCATTACATACTTAAATATATATAAATATGTATATTAATTAAATTATCTGACAAAACAAACAAAAACAAAAGTTAACCCAATGTAACAAGAAGTGAACTTTGAAACTTCAAAGTAGTTACTTGGATGGAGGTGGATATTATTAATTTAGAAGTTTAAACGATTTAGTTTTATTTTATAAGTTTTAGGCGTTCTACACTTGAGGATTTTTTTTTAACGATTGTTGTTCTACACTCGAGTTAAATTTAGTATTATAAATTAATATTTTTGTTTATCTTATTCATAATTGGTTTAACTACTTATATTGATAATTTAACATTATTAAATTTATTCAAATAAAAAAATAATATAATTATTTTCATAAACCGTTAAACCAAACCGATTTTTATTGGTTTTGTTTGGGTTTTACCTTGTAAATGGTTTGGTTTGAGTCGTAAAAAATTAAACCGATTTTATTGTGGTTTGGTTTGGGTACAATCAAACCCAACCCATGCCCACCCCTAAGTACTCCTATGTACAGGAAGAAAAAAAAGCTAGCAGTGCAAATAAGTCATCAAAATCTGCTACAACTTGCCCTCTCAATGCCCTATAAATAAGTCATTGCATGAAAGTATCTCTACAAAACAAGCTTGCATTGAATTGAAGCAATGGCCTCGAACTTGAAATCACTTCTCTTTGTTTCTCTCTTCATTGCTTTAGTGGCAGCTCCCATTGCTGAAGCAACTGTCCCCATTCGTTTGATCCAAATTCAAGGCAGTGTGTTTTGCACTCCCGATGGCAATGTGCTTGGCAATGGCACCGCAACCCCACCTTTCGCAAGTAAGTTACCAACAGGAGCTTTTACCTGATTCATTCAGTAAGAGTTCAAATTAGTAGTAGAAAGTCCTGATTCGTTAATTATTTCACTGACAGTTTACTTACACTTACAAGCAACATATATAACAAATGAAAATGTTGTACGATATTTTTTCAGATGCTCTGGTGCAATTGCGATGTGGACCTGCAAATCTTGTCGTTTCCGCTGCGGTAACGAACAGGGACGGAGTGTTTTCGAATATTGGGTTGTTCCCTCCAACTTTCAGTCTCACTACACTGCTGAGCACCTGCAACCTGGTGGTCAACACGCCGCTCTCCATCTGCAACCCCACGTTGCCTTCTGTTGGACGCCTGCGGTCGCCAATACAGTTCATCGGAAACATTCAGCTCGGCCCCTTCAACGTCCTCAACATCACGATCGTCGGTCCTATCCGATTCGCACTCGTGGCCTGATGACTTCAACATCATTAGTACAACATATATATATATATATATATGAATAAGGTCACCTAAAAGACCAAAGACTGCTTGTTTTCTATGTTCCCAAAATATGTAGTTATTGTCTCATTGTGTTGTTATTTGCTTAATTTGCTTCTGCAAAGCAATTCAAGCAATAAAAGTTCATATTTTATCTGTACGGTTTCCAACACTAATAATATATACAATACCTTTATCAATATATATATATATATATATTACTTTTGTATTTTCTGTAAGAGCATCTATCAATTGTTAACACGGTTTTTAAATTAGTAAGGACAACTTGTCACCACGAGCTCCGATTCACGATGTCTTAGATTTGAGGTCATACGATTAATTAACGGTCATTGATTTTCAATACAAAGATTCACATAAACGTTAAAGATTTGAATCTCTCACGTAAAAGTCAATTACTATAGATCATATATATTAGCTAATAGTGGCGCTGCAGTCCGATCCCAAGCCAACAAATTTTTTAAAAGGTTTAATTAAATTTTATTTTAATTTAATTAAACTCTCGTTTTTTTTTTCTTGAATTAAGCATAAATATCATAAATTATTTGATATATTACCAGATGAAATTTAATTCTCATTTACTATATTTCATTTACGAAATTGAACATACATATTTTTTTAAAGAAATATATATTATAAATTTGAATGTTGGACGTAAGATTAAATAATTTATTGTGTTGAATTATATATCTCATCTTTCGTCGGAGTAAGCATAATTTAAACAAATATATCCTCATTTTCATATCAAAAATTAATCACATGGGAAAATAAATAAAAATAAAATTCATATATTCATCAATTAATATTTTAAGTGACGAGATGAGGTTGGTTCGGTGAGTATAGCCCTCACACCTACACCATGAATCGAGCATGAATTGGATTTCAAACCGAAATCGTCGATGCTGCCATAAATTTGATTTTCATAGTTAAACTAAAAAAAAGGAGTATAAACTGGACTAAGAAAACCCGTCAAATATAAATACAATCAAAGAAAATGATCAAATTAAAAAATTGATACAATACTTGCATTGGATAACTCGTTTTATGGTTTCGACGATTTCGGTTTCAAACCAAAACCGTTGAAACTGCCAAAACTAAGGTTTAATTAATTTGTATAAAGTTTAATGTAAATATTAGTGAAAAAAAAAAAACGAACAAATGAAAAACTGGCTACAATACTTGTATATAAGAATCCGTTTGTGTGGTTTCGACGGATTTGGTTTCAAATCGAAACCGTGATCAAAACCCAAGTTCTCATAGTTGAATTACTGAATTGAGCATCAATTGGACTAAGAATGCAAGTATAACTATGTAACGTGAATATAGGCAACAAAAACGATCGAATGAAAAAATTGCTACAATACTTGTAAACAATTAAGAACTCGTTTTGGTGATTTCAAAGGATTCCGTTTCAAACCGAAACAGTTGAAATTGCCGTAATTTTGTTTTACATAGTTAAACTATAAAAATAAGTATAAATTGGATCAAGAAAACACTTCTAATGTAAATATAATCAACAAAAATAATGAAAGTAAAAATTTGGCTACAATATATACTTGCATTGAATAATTTGTTTTGTGTTTTTGACGAGTTCGGCTTCAAACCAACACTGTCGAAACACCGATAAAACTAGAATTTAACGAGTATAAATCGGATTAAGAACATAAATTTATCGTAAATTTCAAACCTTGGTCATATTTTTTTTTTTTTTTTTTGAACGATTATTAATAGAGGCAAACAGCCAAACAAACAGCCCCAAAAACAGGGGACAACAAGCACCCAACAGCACCCATCTGCAGGGAACCAGAAAAATCACGACAAAGAGGAGCAACAGGCATCCAAACAACACATAACAGAGACAAGAAAAAAGAAAACGACCCAGAAGCACAACGAGCCACTTGAAAGAAACACAGAAAAAGCAACCCAAAAACACAAAAAGCAAACATCAGACTATATCCCACATGAACATTTACCCCTCCAAACTTGAGCCTCTCTTCGCCAAAGCATTAGCAAAGCTGTTGGTAGACCTCGGATTAAAAATGACAGCCATTCTTCCCACATAATTCAGCATTGTACGAATATCGTATATGTAATTTATGTGCTTCAGGCTATTAAAACCAGTCCCATTAACCTATGAAACAGCCACCTTTGAGTCACTAATAATGGTGATCTCCTTCCCTCCCATAGAAGGCGAGCAAGCACACAGAGCACAGGCTTCGTGGATTGCAATAATCTCAGCCGTATTTGCGTCCGCCATTCCAATATGCTTTGAAAAAGAACCAAGAACCTTACCATTGTGGTCTCGCATTACTCCTCCAATACCAGTAGCCCCCGGATTTCCCCTAGCCGAGCCATCCACATTGAACTTCAAACAACCTTGCAAAGGAGGGATCCACTCACCTAATTTAACCACCTTTCGAGGCTTCGAAACAGAGCAACTGACAGCAACATATTGGAGCATAACAGTGACCGAATCAGCACAGCCTTCCGCATGGTGCTTAAACCGCCAAACAACTCTAAATTTGATCATGTCAACGGCTTGAGAAACCCCTTGATCAGAATTTCTAAAGACCATCTGGTTCCTAGAATCCCAAAATGTCCAAACGGTGGCAAAGAAAATAGTGCTCCACGCTCTACCTTGACAAGCTTTTGGGCACAGACCAAACCAACCCATAGCCCAATCCAAAAGGGATTTATTGGCACACCAAGACACTCCCCACCAAACCATACAGCTACGCCAAATTTCAGACCATTTACAGTGAAGGAAAAGATGATCAATCGTCTCCTCCGCATTCTTGCACATAGGGCATTCGTGGACCAACTTTGGTTGAAAACCAAAACCTTTCATCACCTGTCGAACCATTAATCAGCCCCTTAACAGCTGCCAGGTGAAGATCTCAATTTTGGGAGGACAAATCCCTTGCCAAACACGAGAGCACTCCACCGAATCATCCCCTGGACCCGATTCAAACGACGCCGGAACGAACTCACCGAAAAAGCTCCTCTTGAACAGAAAGCCCAAGCAAGAGCATCCACAATCAACCAGTGGGGTTTGAATTGCTCCAGCCTACAATTAAAAGCACTCCAATGGTCTTTTTCCTAATCGAACAAGTGTCTCCTCATGGGAATTTTACATACCCAATTCTGGCCCTGCCAAAATCCAAAAGATTCAACCGTACCAAACTTCTTGGAGGATAAGGCATAAATTCTTGGAAACGCATTCATGAGATACATATCATCCCCACCCAACTCATTCCAAAAATCTATCCTCCTACCGTCGCCTAAAATCAATTTCATACCTTCCTTAAGAATCCCTTCAGTTGAGGAACCAGTGATAAATAAGCTGTTCACAGCCTTAACAAAGTCGGAACATTGATTGGAAGCCCTCCAATTCCACAGCAACTCCCCTCTCCTAACACCATACTTTGCACAAATCACTCTTCTCCACAAAGTAGACTCCTCATTTCCAAACCTCCAGACCCATTTCACTAGCAAACTCTTGTTCTTGTCCTTTATTCTCCCAATTCCCAGCCCCCCATTTTTCTTGCTACGACAGATATAAGTCCAATCAACTGCGTGTATTTTCCTCTTCAACAACTCATCACCCCAAAAGAAAGAGCGTTGAATTCTTTCCATCCTTTTAGCGATGCCAACATGCAAGTTGAAAACTAACAAGAAATAATTGGAGATGCTTGCGAGAACGGCTTTTATGAGAACCAAACGTCCCCCTTTGTTAAGGAAATTCTTCTTCCAAGGTGCCAACATATTCTCAATGCGGCTCAAGAGATTTTCCAAAAAGGATTTGATGCAAGGTTTGGCACCAAAAGGAAAGCCAAGATACGTAATTGGAAAGCTTGTGCTTTTACAGCTAAAAGCCTCCGCCCAATCCATAATACTCGAGCGGTTTATTCTCACTTTAACCACGCACGATTTGTGAAAATTAATTTGCAGACCCGAGGCCAACTCAAAACACCTGAGAATCCTTCTTGTATTCCGAATGTACTCCAAATTAGGTTTGAGGAAGAGAATTGTGTCATCAGCAAACTGCAAATAAGACAAATGAACCTCATTGTCCCCAAAAACCACACCTCTTAGCATACCCCAAGTCCATAGCTTTTCTAAGTAAACTACTGAGACCCTCACTAACGATATTAAATAAGAAAAGGGACAAAGGGTCTCCTTGCCTTAAGCCCCGCTCTAAACCGAACGCCATCTGAGACTCGCCGATGACTGAGTTCATGACAACTTTCAACCGATTTGCATGGACCTTGGCTAGAACTTTATACAGAGAACCCACCAAACTGATTGGTCTGAAATCTTTCATAGAAATTGGGTTCCCACATTTAGGGATAAGAGCTATAAAAGTGTTATTCAACCTCTTAACAATGGAACCCTCATGATAGAATTCATTAATAAACCTCAAAAAATCATCCTGAATTTCCCCCTAATATGCCTTAATGAAATTCAAGTTCATACCGGCTGGACCCGGAGCTTTATTTCCGTCGCAACCACTAATCGCTTCCCAAATCTCCTCCATACAAAACAGCCTTTCCAACATGTCACGTTCCTGGTCCGCCAGCCGTTTCAAATCCAAACCTCTAAGATTCGGTCTCTGACACGATGCTTTCCTAAAGCGATTCCAAAAATAATCCTCTATCCCCTCTTTTACCTCTATAGGCTTCGTAACTTTTCTCCCATCAATATCGATTTCCCTAATAAAATTCATTCTTCTTCTACCGTTCACCAAGCAATGAAAAAACTAGATATTTTTGTCCCCCTCCTTTAGCCACTTAACTCTGGAATTCTGTCTCCACATTTGCTCTTCCTTCCTAATTCCTCTCCACAATTCTTCGAAGATAATTAACCTCTCCTGTCTCAAAGCCGCTGTCCATCCATATGAAACCGATTTTCTATCAACCTCAAGCAATCGGCCTTCAAAACCCTTTAGAGAAAAACTGTCCCTATCCCTAGCTGGGAGGCATCTCTTTATAGAAACCTTTGATGCCCTAAGTTTAGCTGCCAGAGCAAAGCCGTTGGAGCCCTACACCTTGCACCCCCTCTACCCCTCCATTGCTTGCTTCATCAAGTCTTTATCTTCCAGCCAATTGTTGTAAAATCTGAAGGGAATCGGTCCCCAACCATCCTTAGGTTCACCAAGAGTAATTGCATTGTGGTCTGACACACTTCTAGGAATAGCTGTCTGAATCAAATTTGGGAACCAAGTGAGAATGTCAGGAGATATTAGAAACCTGTCCAAACGAGCCCAAGAGGCCTCCTCCCTGTTATTCGACCAAGTGAAACAAGAACCGCGAATGGGAAGGTCAACAACTCCCGTGTTCAAATCCCTACCGACGCACCAAGGAAACGGAAGCGACGTTTGGGCTTGGAGAATGAGCTCCCATAACTCCTTCATATCCTTCTCAATATTGGTAGCATACACATCGCAAAAAACCATAAATTTTTTTATATTTAAGAGATCACCAGCTGTTATGATGAATCGCTCGTTGTTGATACTAGCCTTGACTGAAAAGAGGTCTTCATTCCATAGAGTGATCACTCCTCCAGCCGACCCTTGAGCATCCATTCCCATTCCTCTAGACAACTAGCCCCTTCCTAAATAGCTCACCATTCTGCTATCTAAAAATCCTAATTTTGTCTCCTGGAGAAAAAAAAACTATTGGTTTAAAATTATTAGCCAAATTCATCTCCACCCTCCTTTTGTGTTTCCTACCCTAACCCCTAACGTTCCAAAAAAAGACTAACATTAAAGAGATTGCAACCCCCGAATCGTACACCCACAAGAACTCACTGTCCTCCATTCTAACTATAAACAACCGCATCCCCCAATTCTCTTCCTCTGATGAAATCTACCATCTCCCTTTCTTTTCCTCTAAAGTCAATACCCAACCGGACACCTATTTCCATGACCTTGCTGACTTCTTCTTCCACATTCCACACCCCCTTGATCGTCATCTCTTCCCTTTTATTCTTCATCCGATTCAAACCTACAGCTCTGCTCTTGATTTTCTGGTTCTTCCCTCGATTCCTCTTGGTGATTTCTGTGTATATTTCGCCTTCCTCCCTAGTAGCCGAAATCGATCTGATTGTACTTCCATCTTTGTCTTGGTCTTGGTCGTCCTCTGCAGCTGATTTATCTGAGTTAGTTGTAGCTTTGGTCTCTTGAACCACTGAGACCGACTTCTCTGAGTTGGAGCTATCATTCGGGCCTCTTTGATTATGCACAGACACATTCTCCTCATTCTGATGCACCTTCTGGTAAAAGAGGCCTTTATTGAATTTGGCTCTAATGAAAGCTTGTTCTATGTTTTCCAAATAATCTTTTAGGGGACCATCCAAAGATTGGCTTTTTGATATTTGTTGAAGTCCATTAGCTTTTTCTCCTGCCCTAAGCCTAACTCCCTGCTCAATGTTCTCCAGGTACTCTTTCAGAGGCCCATCCAAAGATTGGCTTTTTGAGAATCTATATAATTGGATTTTCAGGTTCTGATCTCTCGATACCAGCTCTGTCTCTATGTCTTCCTCTCTCACCTTTTGAACTTCTGGTCTTGAGCATTCACCCCTCCATCCCTCGAAGTCCGAAATCGAACCCTCTTCTTCAGACGTTGACGTGCTGTCAGACAATCTACCTCTTCCCGTGTGGCCTTTGTTCTCCCCAATAATCAACTTTCCAAAACCTTTTCTCTGCACGGTTTGTCTTGATTTGGGGACCCATTTTTTCTTCCCTTTTTCCTAAAAGTTCTTCCTAGGTATATTTGAAAAGCCTATATCATCTTCTGACACATCAAAGCTGGATAGGTCGGTCCCTTTTTTCCTTATTGCCGCATTTTTCCTTGTTCTGGTTTGACGTCCCTTGTGCCAAATCTCTGCAGGATCTTGAGCCTCGCAATTCTCTTCCCAAGACTGACATTTCGAACCTATCTTCTCACCGACTCCCCACCTATCTTCTTCCTCCCGACCATCTCTAACCTGGCTGGGTTTCTGCATTTCTTTCAATTCGATCTTCTGCAATCCTAAGAAACGCTCAATCCAAGCCCCTTCAACCTCAGTGTTTTCTTCCTGGAAAACGACTGTAAAAGTGGCTTTTCCCACATCAACCTTGACCTTGGCATAGGCTTGATCATCCTATCCAACAAGAATCATTATTCTTTCCTTGTCCAACATTCTCCGATGAGCAGTATCCTCATCCACTAATAATGGCTCCCCTATCAGCTAACCGAGTTTCTCAAAGAATTAAGGGCTCTAGTAGCATAATGGGATTCCGGTACAGTTGATCCAAACCAAACACCTATTAGAATTTGAAGATTCTGTCCAGTTTTTCATCTAGACAAATCGATCTTCCCAAAAAAAATTATTGTTAATGAATCCTTCCTTGTCCAATTCAGATTCGACGCACCATAAAACACTCTTAGTTCCAAGAAAATGAGGTGTAAAGTGGAAACCTCTGCTCTTTAATCTTTCATTAACACATCCCACATTAGAGAAAGATTTCAGAGATCCCACCGTACATCTTCTCAACCATAACTCCTCTCTCTGATGACTGCTCCAGTACATAGATAGTTCCTTATTACATTCCTGATCATGCCCCAATTGACAGTTTCCTTTGTTGTCCTGCGAGCCCTTCATGCCAGAGTTACCTTTCAAAACCTCCACAAAGGTTTTGTTGCCATTGATTGACTGCTCTACTGGTCCTCCCTTTATTCCTTTTCCCTTGCTTACTGCTTCATTCTGATGCCGTAAACCTTCTGCATTTCTTCTTTTATTCCATCCATAAGACGCAACCTTGGACACAATCGGCCGTCCATACACATGCATCCCGTTCATCTATCTTGCCACCTTGGTTGCTTCTTCCATAGTCTCAAAACGAATGAAAGCAAATAGACTTCTCTGTGCTCTGCTCTTTGACGAAAGATACACATCCCGAACTCTTCCGAAAGGTTTAAAGATATTCCATAAGCCCACTGGATCCATCACTGGATTGAGGTTGTCAATGTGAACCGAAAAAAGCTTGCTTCTGAAATCTTCACTACGTCCATGACCCTTGGACCCTACAAGATCATAGTCTCTCTCTCTCTTCCTTTCTATCTCAAGGTTTTTTTTTTTTTTTTTGGCTTTTTTATTCTTTCAGAGATTGAAATTAAACCTTGGTCAAATTTCGTGGGATAAAAAGATCCTTGACCCATCCAAACAGTTTATGTTGTCAGATAACTGACTGGTAGAGTCAGAGTGAATGAGTATCTGAATGAGTCTCATTAGGATTCAACTGAGGTTTCCCAGGTCGACCAGTATCAGGTGGGCCTAAACCGACTCCAACACGAAGTTGGTTGTGGGCTTAGGAGTTGGGCCTAAAGGCCATTTTTTGGCTACCACACATATCATGACATGTTCTTTTGCCACACATAAATTTAACACATCCAAGGTTATAGAGTGGTGCTATTGGCACAACCCCCTACCGGCCTATTTATGCACCACTTTTTAAATTTTTGATTTAATTAAATAAAACTAAATGTTTTTATTAATTAATTATTTATTTATTTCTAAAACTACCCTTTTTACCTATTTTTCAAACTTAATACACTCATCTCTAGTCTCTCTATCTCTGATCTCTATATACCCCTCTCTCACCTCCATTGAACGGTTTATTTTTTCTTCTTATTTCTTTTTCTTTTTTTTGTGTTTTTTTTTTCTTCTTCTTCTTGTTTCATGGAGGAAAAGAAAAAACAACATGATTGCTTCAACGCAACGACAGTTTGATATCATTATAAAAATAAAATAAAATAAAAATCAAACTTACTTCTAGAGAATGAATTGTTTCCAGATGTTTAATGTCATTGTCAAACAATTCTTACAGATGCTTGATACCATTCTCAGACTTGTCCGTAATATTTTGTATGTGCGTAAGAAGCAAATTTTATTGTTTAAGAGTTAATTATTATTATTTTTTTCAAGAAACAGATTACAAGAACGTGTATTTATATTATTTTATTTTTTATGAAAAGGAACATGAGGTTTTATTAGATTTACTGTGTAGAAGATTTTTTTTTTTATCCATAGTTTGTAGGTTTGAAATTGGATTAGGTACTTGAAGTACTTGACGAAGAAGCATTTGAAGAAGCACAGTTTGAGGGACTGACTTCGCGTGATTGCGTCCAACAAGGACAGGAATGTTTACGAACTCAGATACTTCAACATTGCAGAGAATGAGGGTGAGGAGGAAGATTAAAATTCTGGGGTCTGAGTTTTTGGCTTTTTGGTTTTTAATCGATCAGTAAAATTCGAGTGGTGCGAAATTATAGGCTTATTTGCTCTGTAGTTAGGAGTGCTTTTTGTTGGAAGTTGACAATATGAAATTTTTGCATTGCGAAAACTCTTTTATGTTAATTTGCCTGGTTTGATATTGCACGTAATTTGTTGATAAATGCCCAACGGCCACGTCCCTCAACTGTAGGTTCTTTTTTATTCCCCGAATTATGGAGATTTGATATCTGCCTTATTGTAAGAAACTGATTTTTAGTTATGTTCAATTAAACGTGCAGGCTACTAAGTAACTATAGACAGCAAATAAATGGAAATGGAGATTTGAGAGCCTTTAACTGCAACAGTTTTCGGTTTTCCTTGGCATGTGTACCTGTTTGTTACTCAAAAATATCAAGGCGGAAAAAGATTAACCATTCGATGAGGGTTGTTTTTCTCTCGTTTATCATAATATTTGGAGGAAGAAGTCCAAGAAGTTTGTCGAGACCTACCGAGATCAAATACTACACGTGCACTATGAATATCAAGGTCTGAAGCTGTCAAATCCAACCATGTCGCTGTCTAATGTTGCAGCAAGCAGAGGCAAATTCCTGTCACAAGTGTGCAAGAATCTCACTGGGAAAAAAAAAAAAGGCTAGTAAACGAATTGATCAATGGACCAAACTAATATATAATACCTCCAAGTACGTGAAAGGATAAAGATTGAGATTTCAAAATCAAAATAAATCCAACAATCTTGTAAACTGGTACAGCAATTTCACCATATACGTATGTATAGTACAAACCCAGCAGCACAGAAATAAAAACAGTGAAAAGCTTCTAGCCTAAAGTCTTGGCTTGTAGTTGAACCCCATTTGAGTGTTGTGGGCATGGTCAGCTTCTAGCTTCTTCACATATGAGTTGATATGGCAAACTTAGATTCTGATGAGAACAAGGCACAGGAAATTCTTGTATTAAATCGTTGACGATATGCTATTTAATTTTTATTTTAATTGGTGGGACTGGCCTATAAGTACTCATCATTGACAATATGCAATCTAATTTTTATTCTAATTGCTGCAATTTAATTTTTATTCTAATTGTTGGGACTGACCTACAAGTACTCATCATTGACAATATGCAATTTAATTTTTATTTTAATTGCTGGGACTGACCTATAAGTACTCATCATTGACAATATGCAATCTAATTTTTATTCTAATTGCTGCAATTTAATTTTTATTCTAATTGTTGGGACTGACCTACAAGTACTCATCATTGACAATATGCAATTTAATTTTTATTCTAATTGTTGGGACTGACCTACAAGTATTCATCATTGACAATATGCAATTTAATTTTTATTTTAATTGCTGGGACTGACCTATAAGTACTCGGCTAGGGGTGGGTACCCAAACTGTCAAACCGATCAACCCGTCCAAACCAAACCAATTTAAACGGGTTGATTTGGTAATTTCATTAAATAAAATAAACCGAATGAGTTGTTTTTGAGCAACCCAATTGGTTTGAGTTGGTTTGTGGGTTGTGTGTTATCAAACCGCATAACCCAATCCAAACCATTACATACTTAAATATATATAAATATGTATATTAATTAAATTATCTGACAAAACAAACAAAAACAAAAGTTAACCCAATGTAACAAGAAGTGAACTTTGAAACTTCAAAGTAGTTACTTGGATGGAGGTGGATATTATTAATTTAGAAGTTTAAACGATTTAGTTTTATTTTATAAGTTTTAGGCGTTCTACACTTGAGGATTTTTTTTTAACGATTGTTGTTCTACACTCGAGTTAAATTTAGTATTATAAATTAATATTTTTGTTTATCTTATTCATAATTGGTTTAACTACTTATATTGATAATTTAACATTATTAAATTTATTCAAATAAAAAAATAATATAATTATTTTCATAAACCGTTAAACCAAACCGATTTTTATTGGTTTTGTTTGGGTTTTACCTTGTAAATGGTTTGGTTTGAGTCGTAAAAAATTAAACCGATTTTATTGTGGTTTGGTTTGGGTACAATCAAACCCAACCCATGCCCACCCCTAAGTACTCCTATGTACAGGAAGAAAAAAAAGCTAGCAGTGCAAATAAGTCATCAAAATCTGCTACAACTTGCCCTCTCAATGCCCTATAAATAAGTCATTGCATGAAAGTATCTCTACAAAACAAGCTTGCATTGAATTGAAGCAATGGCCTCGAACTTGAAATCACTTCTCTTTGTTTCTCTCTTCATTGCTTTAGTGGCAGCTCCCATTGCTGAAGCAACTGTCCCCATTCGTTTGATCCAAATTCAAGGCAGTGTGTTTTGCACTCCCGATGGCAATGTGCTTGGCAATGGCACCGCAACCCCACCTTTCGCAAGTAAGTTACCAACAGGAGCTTTTACCTGATTCATTCAGTAAGAGTTCAAATTAGTAGTAGAAAGTCCTGATTTGTTAATTATTTCACTGACAGTTTACTTACACTTACAAGCAACATATATAACAAATGAAAATGTTGTACGATATTTTTTCAGATGCTCTGGTGCAATTGCGATGTGGACCTGCAAATCTTGTCGTTTCCGCTGCGGTAACGAACAGGGACGGAGTGTTTTCGAATATTGGGTTGTTCCCTCCAACTTTCAGTCTCACTACACTGCTGAGCACCTGCAACCTGGTGGTCAACACGCCGCTCTCCATCTGCAACCCCACGTTGCCTTCTGTTGGACGCCTGCGGTCGCCAATACAGTTCATCGGAAACATTCAGCTCGGCCCCTTCAACGTCCTCAACATCACGATCGTCGGTCCTATCCGATTCGCACTCGTGGCCTGATGACTTCAACATCATTAGTACAACATATATATATATATATGAATAAGGTCACCTAAAAGACCAAAGACTGCTTGTTTTCTATGTTCCCAAAATATGTAGTTATTGTCTCATTGTGTTGTTATTTGCTTAATTTGCTTCTGCAAAGCAATTCAAGCAATAAAAGTTCATATTTTATCTGTACGGTTTCCAACACTAATAATATATACAATACCTTTATCAATATATATATATATATATATATATATATATTACTTTTGTATTTTCTGTAAGAGCATCTATCAATTGTTAACACGGTTTTTAAATTAGTAAGGACAACTTGTCACCACGAGCTCCGATTCACGATGTCTTAGATTTGAGGTCATACGATTAATTAACGGTCATTGATTTTCAATACAAAGATTCACATAAACGTTAAAGATTTGAATCTCTCACGTAAAAGTCAATTACTATAGATCATATATATTAGCTAATAGTGGCGCTGCAGTCCGATCCCAAGCCAACAAATTTTTTAAAAGGTTTAATTAAATTTTATTTTAATTTAATTAAACTCTCATTTTTTTTTTCTTGAATTAAGCATAAATATCATAAATTATTTGATATATTACCAGATGAAATTTAATTCTCATTTACTATATTTCATTTACGAAATTGAACATACATATTTTTTTAAAGAAATATATATTATAAATTTGAATGTTGGACGTAAGATTAAATAATTTATTGTGTTGAATTATATATCTCATCTTTCGTCGGAGTAAGCATAATTTAAACAAATATATCCTCATTTTCATATCAAAAATTAATCACATGGGAAAATAAATAAAAATAAAATTCATATATTCATCAATTAATATTTTAAGTGACGAGATGAGGTTGGTTCGGTGAGTATAGCCCTCACACCTACACCATGAATCGAGCATGAATTGGATTTCAAACCGAAATCGTCGATGCTGCCATAAATTTGATTTTCATAGTTAAACTAAAAAAAAGGAGTATAAACTGGACTAAGAAAACCCGTCAAATATAAATACAATCAAAGAAAATGATCAAATTAAAAAATTGATACAATACTTGCATTGGATAACTCGTTTTATGGTTTCGACGATTTCGGTTTCAAACCAAAACCGTTGAAACTGCCAAAACTAAGGTTTAATTAATTTGTATAAAGTTTAATGTAAATATTAGTGAAAAAAAAAAAACGAACAAATGAAAAACTGGCTACAATACTTGTATATAAGAATCCGTTTGTGTGGTTTCGACGGATTTGGTTTCAAATCGAAACCGTGATCAAAACCCAAGTTCTCATAGTTGAATTACTGAATTGAGCATCAATTGGACTAAGAATGCAAGTATAACTATGTAACGTGAATATAGGCAACAAAAACGATCGAATGAAAAAATTGCTACAATACTTGTAAACAATTAAGAACTCGTTTTGGTGATTTCAAAGGATTCCGTTTCAAACCGAAACAGTTGAAATTGCCGTAATTTTGTTTTACATAGTTAAACTATAAAAATAAGTATAAATTGGATCAAGAAAACACTTCTAATGTAAATATAATCAACAAAAATAATGAAAGTAAAAATTTGGCTACAATATATACTTGCATTGAATAATTTGTTTTGTGTTTTTGACGAGTTCGGCTTCAAACCAACACTGTCGAAACACCGATAAAACTAGAATTTAACGAGTATAAATCGGATTAAGAACATAAATTTATCGTAAATTTCAAACCTTGGTCATATTTTTTTTTTTTTTTTTGAACGATTATTAATAGAGGCAAACAGCCAAACAAACAGCCCCAAAAACAGGGGACAACAAGCACCCAACAGCACCCATCTGCAGGGAACCAGAAAAATCACGACAAAGAGGAGCAACAGGCATCCAAACAACACATAACAGAGACAAGAAAAAAGAAAACGACCCAGAAGCACAACGAGCCACTTGAAAGAAACACAGAAAAAGCAACCCAAAAACACAAAAAGCAAACATCAGACTATATCCCACATGAACATTTACCCCTCCAAACTTGAGCCTCTCTTCGCCAAAGCATTAGCAAAGCTGTTGGTAGACCTCGGATTAAAAATGACAGCCATTCTTCCCACATAATTCAGCATTGTACGAATATCGTATATGTAATTTATGTGCTTCAGGCTATTAAAACCAGTCCCATTAACCTATGAAACAGCCACCTTTGAGTCACTAATAATGGTGATCTCCTTCCCTCCCATAGAAGGCGAGCAAGCACACAGAGCACAGGCTTCGTGGATTGCAATAATCTCAGCCGTATTTGCGTCCGCCATTCCAATATGCTTTGAAAAAGAACCAAGAACCTTACCATTGTGGTCTCGCATTACTCCTCCAATACCAGTAGCCCCCGGATTTCCCCTAGCCGAGCCATCCACATTGAACTTCAAACAACCTTGCAAAGGAGGGATCCACTCACCTAATTTAACCACCTTTCGAGGCTTCGAAACAGAGCAACTGACAGCAACATATTGGAGCATAACAGTGACCGAATCAGCACAGCCTTCCGCATGGTGCTTAAACCGCCAAACAACTCTAAATTTGATCATGTCAACGGCTTGAGAAACCCCTTGATCAGAATTTCTAAAGACCATCTGGTTCCTAGAATCCCAAAATGTCCAAACGGTGGCAAAGAAAATAGTGCTCCACGCTCTACCTTGACAAGCTTTTGGGCACAGACCAAACCAACCCATAGCCCAATCCAAAAGGGATTTATTGGCACACCAAGACACTCCCCACCAAACCATACAGCTACGCCAAATTTCAGACCATTTACAGTGAAGGAAAAGATGATCAATCGTCTCCTCCGCATTCTTGCACATAGGGCATTCGTGGACCAACTTTGGTTGAAAACCAAAACCTTTCATCACCTGTCGAACCATTAATCAGCCCCTTAACAGCTGCCAGGTGAAGATCTCAATTTTGGGAGGACAAATCCCTTGCCAAACACGAGAGCACTCCACCGAATCATCCCCTGGACCCGATTCAAATGACGCCGGAACGAACTCACCGAAAAAGCTCCTCTTGAACAGAAAGCCCAAGCAAGAGCATCCACAATCAACCAGTGGGGTTTGAATTGCTCCAGCCTACAATTAAAAGCACTCCAATGGTCTTTTTCCTAATCGAACAAGTGTCTCCTCATGGGAATTTTACATACCCAATTCTGGCCCTGCCAAAATCCAAAAGATTCAACCGTACCAAACTTCTTGGAGGATAAGGCATAAATTCTTGGAAACGCATTCATGAGATACATATCATCCCCACCCAACTCATTCCAAAAATCTATCCTCCTACCGTCGCCTAAAATCAATTTCATACCTTCCTTAAGAATCCCTTCAGTTGAGGAACCAGTGATAAATAAGCTGTTCACAGCCTTAACAAAGTCGGAACATTGATTGGAAGCCCTCCAATTCCACAGCAACTCCCCTCTCCTAACACCATACTTTGCACAAATCACTCTTCTCCACAAAGTAGACTCCTCATTTCCAAACCTCCAGACCCATTTCACTAGCAAACTCTTGTTCTTGTCCTTTATTCTCCCAATTCCCAGCCCCCCATTTTTCTTGCTACGACAGATATAAGTCCAATCAACTGCGTGTATTTTCCTCTTCAACAACTCATCACCCCAAAAGAAAGAGCGTTGAATTCTTTCCATCCTTTTAGCGATGCCAACATGCAAGTTGAAAACTAACAAGAAATAATTGGAGATGCTTGCGAGAACGGCTTTTATGAGAACCAAACGTCCCCCTTTGTTAAGGAAATTCTTCTTCCAAGGTGCCAACATATTCTCAATGCGGCTCAAGAGATTTTCCAAAAAGGATTTGATGCAAGGTTTGGCACCAAAAGGAAAGCCAAGATACGTAATTGGAAAGCTTGTGCTTTTACAGCTAAAAGCCTCCGCCCAATCCATAATACTCGAGCGGTTTATTCTCACTTTAACCACGCACGATTTGTGAAAATTAATTTGCAGACCCGAGGCCAACTCAAAACACCTGAGAATCCTTCTTGTATTCCGAATGTACTCCAAATTAGGTTTGAGGAAGAGAATTGTGTCATCAGCAAACTGCAAATAAGACAAATGAACCTCATTGTCCCCAAAAACCACACCTCTTAGCATACCCCAAGTCCATAGCTTTTCTAAGTAAACTACTGAGACCCTCACTAACGATATTAAATAAGAAAAGGGACAAAGGGTCTCCTTGCCTTAAGCCCCGCTCTAAACCGAACGCCATCTGAGACTCGCCGATGACTGAGTTCATGACAACTTTCAACCGATTTGCATGGACCTTGGCTAGAACTTTATACAGAGAACCCACCAAACTGATTGGTCTGAAATCTTTCATAGAAATTGGGTTCCCACATTTAGGGATAAGAGCTATAAAAGTGTTATTCAACCTCTTAACAATGGAACCCTCATGATAGAATTCATTAATAAACCTCAAAAAATCATCCTGAATTTCCCCCTAATATGCCTTAATGAAATTCAAGTTCATACCGGCTGGACCCGGAGCTTTATTTCCGTCGCAACCACTAATCGCTTCCCAAATCTCCTCCATACAAAACAGCCTTTCCAACATGTCACGTTCCTGGTCCGCCAGCCGTTTCAAATCCAAACCTCTAAGATTCGGTCTCTGACACGATGCTTTCCTAAAGCGATTCCAAAAATAATCCTCTATCCCCTCTTTTACCTCTATAGGCTTCGTAACTTTTCTCCCATCAATATCGATTTCCCTAATAAAATTCATTCTTCTTCTACCGTTCACCAAGCAATGAAAAAACTAGATATTTTTGTCCCCCTCCTTTAGCCACTTAACTCTGGAATTCTGTCTCCACATTTGCTCTTCCTTCCTAATTCCTCTCCACAATTCTTCGAAGATAATTAACCTCTCCTGTCTCAAAGCCGCTGTCCATCCATATGAAATCGATTTTCTATCAACCTCAAGCAATCGGCCTTCAAAACCCTTTAGAGAAAAACTGTCCCTATCCCTAGCTGGGAGGCATCTCTTTATAGAAACCTTTGATGCCCTAAGTTTAGCTGCCAGAGCAAAGCCGTTGGAGCCCTACACCTTGCACCCCCTCTACCCCTCCATTGCTTGCTTCATCAAGTCTTTATCTTCCAGCCAATTGTTGTAAAATCTGAAGGGAATCGGTCCCCAACCATCCTTAGGTTCACCAAGAGTAATTGCATTGTGGTCTGACACACTTCTAGGAATAGCTGTCTGAATCAAATTTGGGAACCAAGTGAGAATGTCAGGAGATATTAGAAACCTGTCCAAACGAGCCCAAGAGGCCTCCTCCCTGTTATTCGACCAAGTGAAACAAGAACCGCGAATGGGAAGGTCAACAACTCCCGTGTTCAAATCCCTACCGACGCACCAAGGAAACGGAAGCGACGTTTGGGCTTGGAGAATGAGCTCCCATAACTCCTTCATATCCTTCTCAATATTGGTAGCATACACATCGCAAAAAACCATAAATTTTTTTATATTTAAGAGATCACCAGCTGTTATGATGAATCGCTCGTTGTTGATACTAGCCTTGACTGAAAAGAGGTCTTCATTCCATAGAGTGATCACTCCTCCAGCCGACCCTTGAGCATCCATTCCCATTCCTCTAGACAACTAGCCCCTTCCTAAATAGCTCACCATTCTGCTATCTAAAAATCCTAATTTTGTCTCCTGGAGAAAAAAAAACTATTGGTTTAAAATTATTAGCCAAATTCATCTCCACCCTCCTTTTGTGTTTCCTACCCTAACCCCTAACGTTCCAAAAAAAGACTAACATTAAAGAGATTGCAACCCCCGAATCGTACACCCACAAGAACTCACTGTCCTCCATTCTAACTATAAACAACCGCATCCCCCAATTCTCTTCCTCTGATGAAATCTACCATCTCCCTTTCTTTTCCTCTAAAGTCAATACCCAACCGGACACCTATTTCCATGACCTTGCTGACTTCTTCTTCCACATTCCACACCCCCTTGATCGTCATCTCTTCCCTTTTATTCTTCATCCGATTCAAACCTACAGCTCTGCTCTTGATTTTCTGGTTCTTCCCTCGATTCCTCTTGGTGATTTCTGTGTATATTTCGCCTTCCTCCCTAGTAGCCGAAATCGATCTGATTGTACTTCCATCTTTGTCTTGGTCTTGGTCGTCCTCTGCAGCTGATTTATCTGAGTTAGTTGTAGCTTTGGTCTCTTGAACCACTGAGACCGACTTCTCTGAGTTGGAGCTATCATTCGGGCCTCTTTGATTATGCACAGACACATTCTCCTCATTCTGATGCACCTTCTGGTAAAAGAGGCCTTTATTGAATTTGGCTCTAATGAAAGCTTGTTCTATGTTTTCCAAATAATCTTTTAGGGGACCATCCAAAGATTGGCTTTTTGATATTTGTTGAAGTCCATTAGCTTTTTCTCCTGCCCTAAGCCTAACTCCCTGCTCAATGTTCTCCAGGTACTCTTTCAGAGGCCCATCCAAAGATTGGCTTTTTGAGAATCTATATAATTGGATTTTCAGGTTCTGATCTCTCGATACCAGCTCTGTCTCTATGTCTTCCTCTCTCACCTTTTGAACTTCTGGTCTTGAGCATTCACCCCTCCATCCCTCGAAGTCCGAAATCGAACCCTCTTCTTCAGACGTTGACGTGCTGTCAGACAATCTACCTCTTCCCGTGTGGCCTTTGTTCTCCCCAATAATCAACTTTCCAAAACCTTTTCTCTGCACGGTTTGTCTTGATTTGGGGACCCATTTTTTCTTCCCTTTTTCCTAAAAGTTCTTCCTAGGTATATTTGAAAAGCCTATATCATCTTCTGACACATCAAAGCTGGATAGGTCGGTCCCTTTTTTCCTTATTGCCGCATTTTTCCTTGTTCTGGTTTGACGTCCCTTGTGCCAAATCTCTGCAGGATCTTGAGCCTCGCAATTCTCTTCCCAAGACTGACATTTCGAACCTATCTTCTCACCGACTCCCCACCTATCTTCTTCCTCCCGACCATCTCTAACCTGGCTGGGTTTCTGCATTTCTTTCAATTCGATCTTCTGCAATCCTAAGAAACGCTCAATCCAAGCCCCTTCAACCTCAGTGTTTTCTTCCTGGAAAACGACTGTAAAAGTGGCTTTTCCCACATCAACCTTGACCTTGGCATAGGCTTGATCATCCTATCCAACAAGAATCATTATTCTTTCCTTGTCCAACATTCTCCGATGAGCAGTATCCTCATCCACTAATAATGGCTCCCCTATCAGCTAACCGAGTTTCTCAAAGAATTAAGGGCTCTAGTAGCATAATGGGATTCCGGTACAGTTGATCCAAACCAAACACCTATTAGAATTTGGAGATTCTGTCCAGTTTTTCATCTAGACAAATCGATCTTCCCAAAAAAAATTATTGTTAATGAATCCTTCCTTGTCCAATTCAGATTCGACGCACCATAAAACACTCTTAGTTCCAAGAAAATGAGGTGTAAAGTGGAAACCTCTGCTCTTTAATCTTTCATTAACACATCCCACATTAGAGAAAGATTTCAGAGATCCCACCGTACATCTTCTCAACCATAACTCCTCTCTCTGATGACTGCTCCAGTACATAGATAGTTCCTTATTACATTCCTGATCATGCCCCAATTGACAGTTTCCTTTGTTATCCTGCGAGCCCTTCATGCCAGAGTTACCTTTCAAAACCTCCACAAAGGTTTTGTTGCCATTGATTGACTGCTCTACTGGTCCTCCCTTTATTCCTTTTCCCTTGCTTACTGCTTCATTCTGATGCCGTAAACCTTCTGCATTTCTTCTTTTATTCCATCCATAAGACGCAACCTTGGACACAATCGGCCGTCCATACACATGCATCCCGTTCATCTATCTTGCCACCTTGGTTGCTTCTTCCATAGTCTCAAAACGAATGAAAGCAAATAGACTTCTCTGTGCTCTGCTCTTTGACGAAAGATACACATCCCGAACTCTTCCGAAAGGTTTAAAGATATTCCATAAGCCCACTGGATCCATCACTGGATTGAGGTTGTCAATATGAACCGAAAAAAGCTTGCTTCTGAAATCTTCACTACGTCCATGACCCTTGGACCCTACAAGATCATAGTCTCTCTCTCTCTTCCTTTCTATCTCAAGGTTTTTTTTTTTTTTTGGCTTTTTTATTCTTTCAGAGATTGAAATTAAACCTTGGTCAAATTTCGTGGGATAAAAAGATCCTTGACCCATCCAAACAGTTTATGTTGTCAGATAACTGACTGGTAGAGTCAGAGTGAATGAGTATCTGAATGAGTCTCATTAGGATTCAACTGAGGTTTCCCAGGTCGACCAGTATCAGGTGGGCCTAAACCGACTCCAACACGAAGTTGGTTGTGGGCTTAGGAGTTGGGCCTAAAGGCCATTTTTTGGCTACCACACATATCATGACATGTTCTTTTGCCACACATAAATTTAACACATCCAAGGTTATAGAGTGGTGCTATTGGCACAACCCCCTACCGGCCTATTTATGCACCACTTTTTAAATTTTTGATTTAATTAAATAAAACTAAATGTTTTTATTAATTAATTATTTATTTATTTCTAAAACTACCCTTTTTACCTATTTTTCAAACTTAATACACTCATCTCTAGTCTCTCTATCTCTGATCTCTATATACCCCTCTCTCACCTCCATTGAACGGTTTATTTTTTCTTCTTATTTCTTTTTCTTTTTTTTGTGTTTTTTTTTTCTTCTTCTTCTTGTTTCATGGAGGAAAAGAAAAAACAACATGATTGCTTCAACGCAACGACAGTTTGATATCATTATAAAAATAAAATAAAATAAAAATCAAACTTACTTCTAGAGAATGAATTGTTTCCAGATGTTTAATGTCATTGTCAAACAATTCTTACAGATGCTTGATACCATTCTCAGACTTGTCCGTAATATTTTGTATGTGCGTAAGAAGCAAATTTTATTGTTTAAGAGTTAATTATTATTATTTTTTTCAAGAAACAGATTACAAGAACGTGTATTTATATTATTTTATTTTTTATGAAAAGGAACATGAGGTTTTATTAGATTTACTGTGTAGAAGATTTTTTTTTTTATCCATAGTTTGTAGGTTTGAAATTGGATTAGGTACTTGAAGTACTTGACGAAGAAGCATTTGAAGAAGCACAGTTTGAGGGACTGACTTCGCGTGATTGCGTCCAACAAGGACAGGAATGTTTACGAACTCAGATACTTCAACATTGCAGAGAATGAGGGTGAGGAGGAAGATTAAAATTCTGGGGTCTGAGTTTTTGGCTTTTTGGTTTTTAATCGATCAGTAAAATTCGAGTGGTGCGAAATTATAGGCTTATTTGCTCTGTAGTTAGGAGTGCTTTTTGTTGGAAGTTGACAATATGAAATTTTTGCATTGCGAAAACTCTTTTATGTTAATTTGCCTGGTTTGATATTGCACGTAATTTGTTGATAAATGCCCAACGGCCACGTCCCTCAACTGTAGGTTCTTTTTTATTCCCCGAATTATGGAGATTTGATATCTGCCTTATTGTAAGAAACTGATTTTTAGTTATGTTCAATTAAACGTGCAGGCTACTAAGTAACTATAGACAGCAAATAAATGGAAATGGAGATTTGAGAGCCTTTAACTGCAACAGTTTTCGGTTTTCCTTGGCATGTGTACCTGTTTGTTACTCAAAAATATCAAGGCGGAAAAAGATTAACCATTCGATGAGGGTTGTTTTTCTCTCGTTTATCATAATATTTGGAGGAAGAAGTCCAAGAAGTTTGTCGAGACCTACCGAGATCAAATACTACACGTGCACTATGAATATCAAGGTCTGAAGCTGTCAAATCCAACCATGTCGCTGTCTAATGTTGCAGCAAGCAGAGGCAAATTCCTGTCACAAGTGTGCAAGAATCTCACTGGGAAAAAAAAAAAAGGCTAGTAAACGAATTGATCAATGGACCAAACTAATATATAATACCTCCAAGTACGTGAAAGGATAAAGATTGAGATTTCAAAATCAAAATAAATCCAACAATCTTGTAAACTGGTACAGCAATTTCACCATATACGTATGTATAGTACAAACCCAGCAGCACAGAAATAAAAACAGTGAAAAGCTTCTAGCCTAAAGTCTTGGCTTGTAGTTGAACCCCATTTGAGTGTTGTGGGCATGGTCAGCTTCTAGCTTCTTCACATATGAGTTGATATGGCAAACTTAGATTCTGATGAGAACAAGGCACAGGAAATTCTTGTATTAAATCGTTGACGATATGCTATTTAATTTTTATTTTAATTGGTGGGACTGGCCTATAAGTACTCATCATTGACAATATGCAATCTAATTTTTATTCTAATTGCTGCAATTTAATTTTTATTCTAATTGTTGGGACTGACCTACAAGTACTCATCATTGACAATATGCAATTTAATTTTTATTTTAATTGCTGGGACTGACCTATAAGTACTCATCATTGACAATATGCAATCTAATTTTTATTCTAATTGCTGCAATTTAATTTTTATTCTAATTGTTGGGACTGACCTACAAGTACTCATCATTGACAATATGCAATTTAATTTTTATTCTAATTGTTGGGACTGACCTACAAGTATTCATCATTGACAATATGCAATTTAATTTTTATTTTAATTGCTGGGGCTGACCTATAAGCACTCGGCTAGGGGTGGGTACCCAAACCGTCAAACCTATCAACCCGCCCAAACCAAACCAATTTAAACGGGTTGATTTGGTAATTTCATTAAATAAAATAAACCGAATGAGTTGTTTTTGAGCAACCCAATTGGTTTGAGTTGGTTTGTGGGTTGTGTGTTATCAAACCGCATAACCCAATCCAAACCATTACATACTTAAATATATATAAATATGTATATTAATTAAATTATCTGACAAAACAAACAAAAACCAAAGTTAACCCAATGTAACAAGAAGTGAACTTTGAAACTTCAAAGTAGTTACTTGGATGGAGGTGGATATTATTAATTTAGAAGTTTAAACGATTTAGTTTTATTTTATAAGTTTTAGGCGTTCTACACTTGAGGATTTTTTTTTAACGATTGTTGTTCTACACTCGAGTTAAATTTAGTATTATAAATTAATATTTTTGTTTATCTTATTCATAATTGGTTTAACTACTTATATTGATAATTTAACATTATTAAATTTATTCAAATAAAAAAATAATATAATTATTTTCATAAACCGTTAAACCACACCGATTTTTATTGGTTTTGTTTGGGTTTTACCTTGTAAATGGTTTGGTTTGAGTCGTAAAAAATTAAACCGATTTTATTGTGGTTTGGTTTGGGTACAATCAAACCCAACCCATGCCCACCCCTAAGTACTCCTATGTACAGGAAGAAAAAAAAGCTAGCAGTGCAAATAAGTCATCAAAATCTGCTACAACTTGCCCTCTCAATGCCCTATAAATAAGTCATTGCATGAAAGTATCTCTACAAAACAAGCTTGCATTGAATTGAAGCAATGGCCTCGAACTTGAAATCACTTCTCTTTGTTTCTCTCTTCATTGCTTTAGTGGCAGCTCCCATTGCTGAAGCAACTGTCCCCATTCGTTTGATCCAAATTCAAGGCAGTGTGTTTTGCACTCCCGATGGCAATGTGCTTGGCAATGGCACCGCAACCCCACCTTTCGCAAGTAAGTTACCAACAGGAGCTTTTACCTGATTCATTCAGTAAGAGTTCAAATTAGTAGTAGAAAGTCCTGATTCGTTAATTATTTCACTGACAGTTTACTTACACTTACAAGCAACATATATAACAAATGAAAATGTTGTACGATATTTTTTCAGATGCTCTGGTGCAATTGCGATGTGGACCTGCAAATCTTGTCGTTTCCGCTGCGGTAACGAACAGGGACGGAGTGTTTTCGAATATTGGGTTGTTCCCTCCAACTTTCAGTCTCACTACACTGCTGAGCACCTGCAACCTGGTGGTCAACACGCCGCTCTCCATCTGCAACCCCACGTTGCCTTCTGTTGGACGCCTGCGGTCGCCAATACAGTTCATCGGAAACATTCAGCTCGGCCCCTTCAACGTCCTCAACATCACGATCGTCGGTCCTATCCGATTCGCACTCGTGGCCTGATGACTTCAACATCATTAGTACAACATATATATATATATATGAATAAGGTCACCTAAAAGACCAAAGACTGCTTGTTTTCTATGTTCCCAAAATATGTAGTTATTGTCTCATTGTGTTGTTATTTGCTTAATTTGCTTCTGCAAAGCAATTCAAGCAATAAAAGTTCATATTTTATCTGTACGGTTTCCAACACTAATAATATATACAATACCTTTATCAATATATATATATATATATATATTACTTTTGTATTTTCTGTAAGAGCATCTATCAATTGTTAACACGGTTTTTAAATTAGTAAGGACAACTTGTCACCACGAGCTCCAATTCACGATGTCTTAGATTTGAGGTCATACGATTAATTAACGGTCATTGATTTTCAATACAAAGATTCACATAAACGTTAAAGATTTGAATCTCTCACGTAAAAGTCAATTACTATAGATCATATATATTAGCTAATAGTGGCGCTGCAGTCCGATCCCAAGCCAACAAATTTTTTAAAAGGTTTAATTAAATTTTATTTTAATTTAATTAAACTCTCATTTTTTTTTTCTTGAATTAAGCATAAATATCATAAATTATTTGATATATTACCAGATGAAATTTAATTCTCATTTACTATATTTCATTTACGAAATTGAACATACATATTTTTTTAAAGAAATATATATTATAAATTTGAATGTTGGACGTAAGATTAAATAATTTATTGTGTTGAATTATATATCTCATCTTTCGTCGGAGTAAGCATAATTTAAACAAATATATCGTCATTTTCATATCAAAAATTAATCACATGGGAAAATAAATAAAAATAAAATTCATATATTCATCAATTAATATTTTAAGTGACGAGATGAGGTTGGTTCGGTGAGTATAGCCCTCACACCTACACCATGAATCGAGCATGAATTGGATTTCAAACCGAAATCGTCGATGCTGCCATAAATTTGATTTTCATAGTTAAACTAAAAAAATGGAGTATAAACTGGACTAAGAAAACCCGTCAAATATAAATACAATCAAAGAAAATGATCAAATTAAAAAATTGATACAATACTTGCATTGGATAACTCGTTTTATGGTTTCGACGATTTCGGTTTCAAACCAAAACCGTTGAAACTGCCAAAACTAAGGTTTAATTAATTTGTATAAAGTTTAATGTAAATATTAGTGAAAAAAAAAAAGAAAACGAACAAATGAAAAACTGGCTACAATACTTGTATATAAGAATCCGTTTGTGTGGTTTCGACGGATTTGGTTTCAAATCGAAACCGTGATCAAAACCCAAGTTCTCATAGTTGAATTACTGAATTGAGCATCAATTGGACTAAGAATGCAAGTATAACTATGTAACGTGAATATAGGAAACAAAAACGATCGAATGAAAAAATTGCTACAATACTTGTAAACAATTAAGAACTCGTTTTGGTGATTTCAAAGGATTCCGTTTCAAACCGAAACAGTTGAAATTGCCGTAATTTTGTTTTACATAGTTAAACTATAAAAATAAGTATAAATTGGATCAGGAAAACACTTCTAATGTAAATATAATCAACAAAAATAATGAAAGTAAAAATTTGGCTACAATATATACTCGCATTGAATAATTTGTTTTGTGTTTTTGACGAGTTCGGCTTCAAACCAACACTGTCGAAACACCGATAAAACTAGAATTTAACGAGTATAGATCGGATTAAGAACATAAATTTATCGTAAATTTCAAACCTTGGTCATATTTTTTTTTTTTTTTTTTTTGAACGATTATTAATAGAGGCAAACAGCCAAACAAACAGCCCCAAAAACAGGGGACAACAAGCACCCAACAGCACCCATCTGCAGGGAACCAGAAAAATCACGACAAAGAGGAGCAACAGGCATCCAAACAACACATAACAGAGACAAGAAAAAAGAAAACGACCCAGAAGCACAACGAGCCACTTGAAAGAAACACAGAAAAAGCAACCCAAAAACACAAAAAGCAAACATCAGACTATATCCCACATGACCATTTTCCCCTCCAAACTTGAGCCTATCTTCGCCAAAGCATTAGCAAAGCTGTTGGTAGACCTCGGATTAAAAATGACAGCCATTCTTCCCACATAATTCAGCATTGTACGAATATCGTATATGTAATTTATGTGCTTCAGGCTATTAAAACCAGTCTCATTAACCCATGAAACAGCCACCTTTGAGTCACTAATAATGGTGATCTCCTTCCCTCTCATAGAAGGCGAGCAAGCACACAGAGCACAGGCTTCGTGGATTGCAATAATCTCAGCCGTATTTGCGTCCGCCATTCCAATATGCTTTGAAAAAGAACCAAGAACCTTAACATTGTGGTCTCGCATTACTCCTCCAATACCAGTAGCCCCCGGATTTCCCCTAGCCGAGCCATCCACATTGAACTTCAAACAACCTTGCAAAGGAGGGATCCACTCACCTAATTTAACCACCTTTCGAGGCTTCGAAACAGAGCAGCAGACAGCAACATATTGGAGCATAACAGTGACCGAATCAGCACAGCCTTCCGCATGGTGCTTAAACCGCCAAACAACTCTAAATTTGATCATGTCAACGGCTTGAGAAACCCCTTGATCAGAATTTCTAAAGACCATCTGGTTCCTAGAATCCAAAAATGTCCAAACGGTGGCAAAGAAAATAGTGCTCCACGCTCTACCTTGACAAGCTTTTGGGCACAGACCAAACCAACCCATAGCCCAATCAAAAAGGGATTTATTGGCACACCAAGACACTCCCCACCAAACCATACAGCTACGCCAAATTTCAGACCATTTACAGTGAAGGAAAAGATGATCAATCGTCTCCTCCGCATTCTTGCACATAGGGCATTCGTGGACCAACTTTTGTTGAAAACCAAAACCTTTCATCACCTGTCGAACCATTAATCAGCCCCTTAACAGCTGCCAGGTGAAGATCTCAATTTTGGGAGGACAAATCCCTTGCCAAACACGAGAGCACTCCACCGAATCATCCCCTGGACCCGATTCAAACGACGCCGGAACGAACTCACCGAAAAAGCTCCTCTTGAACAGAAAGCCCAAGCAAGAGCATCCGCAATCAGCCAGTGGGGTTTGAATTGCTCCAGCCTACAATTAAAAGCACTCTAATGGTCTTTTTCCTAATCGAACAAGTGTCTCCTCATGGGAATTTTACATACCCAATTCTGGCCCTGCCAAAATCCAAAAGATTCAACCGTACCAAACTTGTTGGAGGATAAGGCATAAATTCTTGGAAACGCATTCATGAGATACATATCATCCCCACCCAACTCATTCCAAAAATCTATCCTCCTACTGTCGCCTAAAATCAGTTTCATACCTTCCTTAAGAATCCCTTCAGTTGAGGAACCAGTGATAAATAAGCTGTTCACAGCCTTAACAAAGTCGGAACATTGATTAGAAGCCCTCCAATTCCACAGCAACTCCCCTCTCCTAACACCATACTTTGCACAAATCACTCTTCTCCACAAAGTAGACTCCTCATTTCCAAACCTCCAGACCCATTTCACTAGCAAACTCTTGTTCTTGTCCTTTATTCTCCCAATTCCCAGCCCCCCATTTTTCTTGCTACGACAGATATAAGTCCAATCAACTGCGTGTATTTTCCTCTTCAACAACTCATCACCCCAAAAGAAAGAGCGTTGAATTCTTTCCATCCTTTTAGCGATGCCAACATGCAAGTTGAAAACTAACAAGAAATAATTGGAGATGCTTGCGAGAACGGCTTTTATGAGAACCAAACGTCCCCCTTTGTTAAGGAAATTCTTCTTCCAAGGTGCCAACATATTCTCAATGCGGCTCAAGAGATTTTCCAAAAAGGATTTGATGCAAGGTTTGGCACCAAAAGGAAAGCCAAGATACGTAATTGGAAAGCTTGTGCTTTTACAGCTAAAAGCCTCCGCCCAATCCATAATACTCGAGCGGTTTATTCTCACTTTAACCACGCACGATTTGTGAAAATTAATTTGCAGACCCGAGGCCAACTCAAAACACCTGAGAATCCTTCTTGTATTCCGAATGTACTCCAAATTAGGTTTGAGGAAGAGAATTGTGTCATCAGCAAACTGCAAATAAGACAAATGAACCTCATTGTCCCCAAAAACCACACCTCTTAGCATACCCCAAGTCCATAGCTTTTCTAAGTAAACTACTGAGACCCTCACTAACGATATTAAATAAGAAAAGGGACAAAGGGTCTCCTTGCCTTAAGCCCCGCTCTAAACCGAACGCCATCTGAGACTCGCCGATGACTGAGTTCATGACAACTTTCAACCGATTTGCATGGACCTTGGCTAGAACTTTATACAAAAAACCCACCAAACTGATTGGTCTGAAATCTTTCATAGAAATTGGGTTCCCACATTTAGGGATAAGAGCTATAAAAGTGTTATTCAACCTCTTAACAATGGAACCCTCCTGATAGAATTCATTAATAAACCTCAAAAAATCATCCTGAATTTCCCCCTAATATGCCTTAATGAAATTCAAGTTCATACCGGCTGGACCCGGAGCTTTATTTCCGTCGCAACCACTAATCGCTTCCCAAATCTCCTCCATAAAAAACAACCTTTCCAACATGTCACGTTCCTGGTCCGCCAGCCGTTTCAAATCCAAACCTCTAAGATTCGGTCTCTGACACGATGCTTTCCTAAAGCGATTCCAAAAATAATCCTCTATCCCCTCTTTTACCTCTATAGGCTTCGTAACTTTTCTCCCATCAATATCGATTTCCCTAATAAAATTCATTCTTCTTCTACCGTTCACCAAGCAATGAAAAAACTAGATATTTTTGTCCCCCTCCTTAAGCCACTTAACTCTGGAATTCTGTCTCCACATTTGCTCTTCCTTCCTAATTCCTCTCCACAATTCTTCGAAGATAATTAACCTCTCCTGTCTCCAAGTCGCTGTCCATCCATATGAAACCGATTTTCTATCAACCTCAAGCAATCGGCCTTCAAAACCCTTTAGAGAAAAACTGTCCCTATCCCTAGCTGGGAGGCATCTCTTTATAAAAACCTTTGATGCCCTAAGTTTAGCTGCCAGAGCAAAGCCGTTGGAGTCCTACACCTTGCACCCCCTCTACCCCTCCATTGCTTGCTTCATCAAGTCTTTATCTTCCAGCCAATTGTTGTAAAATCTGAAGGGAATCGGTCCCCAACCATCCTTAGGTTCACCAAGAGTAATTGCATTGTGGTCTGACACACTTCTAGGAATAGCTGTCTGAATCAAATTTGGGAACCAAGTGAGAATGTCAGGAGATATTAGAAACTTGTCCAAACGAGCCCAAGAGGCCTCCTCCCTGTTATTCGACCAAGTGAAACAAGAACCGCGAATGGGAAGGTCAACAACTCTAGCCTGAAGGATAAATCTGTTTAAATTCCTAATAGACCCTACATTACAGCTACAACCTCTCCTTTCCGAAGAATTAAGCACCGTGTTCAAATCCCTACCGACGCACCAAGGAAACGGAAGCGACGTTTAGGCTTGGAGAATGAGCTCCCATAACTCCTTCATATCCTTCTCAATATTGGTAGCATACACATCGCAAAAAACCATAAATTTTTTTATATTTAAGAGCTCACCAGCTGTTATGATGCATCGCTCGTTGTTGATACTAGCCTTGACTGAAAAGAGGTCTTCATTCCATAGAGTGATCACTCCTCCAGCCGACCCTTGAGCATCCATTCCCATTCCTCTAGACAACTAGCCCCTTCCTAAATAGCTCACCATTCTGCTATCTAAAAATCCTAATTTTGTCTCCTGGAGAAAAAAAACTATTGGTTTAAAATTATTAGCCAAATTCATCTCCACCCTCCTTTTGTGTTTCCTACCCTAACCCCTAACGTTCCAAAAAAAGACTAACATTAAAGAGATTGCAACCCCCGAATCGTACACCCACAAGAACTCACTGTCCTCCATTCTAACTATAAACAACCGCATCCCCCAATTCTCTTCCTCTGATGAAATCTACCATCTCCCTTTCTTTTCCTCTAAAGTCAATACCCAACCGGACACCTATTTCCATGACCTTGCTGACTTCTTCTTCCACATTCCACACCCCCTTGATCGTCATCTCTTCCCTTTTATTCTTCATCCGATTCAAACCTACAGCTCTGCTCTTGATTTTCTGGTTCTTCCCTCGATTCCTCTTGGTGATTTCTGTGTATATTTCGCCTTCCTCCCTAGTAGCCGAAATCGATCTGATTGTACTTCCATCTTTGTCTTGGTCTTGGTCGTCCTCTGCAGCTGATTTATCTGAGTTAGTTGTAGCTTTGGTCTCTTGAACCACTGAGACCGACTTCTCTGAGTTGGAGCTATCATTCGGGCCTCTTTGATTATGCACAGACACATTCTCCTCATTCTGATGCACCTTCTGGTAAAAGAGGCCTTTATTGAATTTGGCTCTAATGAAAGCTTGTTCTATGTTTTCCAAATAATATTTTAGGGGACCATCCAAAGATTTGCTTTTTGATATTTGTTGAAAACCATTAGCTTTTTCTCCTTCCCTAAGCCTAACTCCCTGCTCAATGTTCTCCAGGTACTCTTTCAGAGGCCCATCCAAAGATGGGCTTTTTGAGAATCTATATAATTGGATTTTCAGGTTCTGATCTCTTGATACCAGCTCTGTCTTTAAGTCTTCATCTCTCACCTTTTGAACTTCTGATCTTGAGCATTCACCCCTCCATCGCTCGAAGTCCGAAATCAAACCTTCTTCTTCAGACGTTGACGTGCTGTCAGACAATCTACCTCTTCCCGTGTGGCCTTTGTTCTCCCCAATAATCAACTTTCCAAAAACCTTTTCTCTGCACGGTTTGTCTTGATTTGGGGACCCATTTTTTCTTCCCTTTTTCCTGAAAGTTCTTCCTAGGTATATTTGAAAAGCCTATATCATCTTCTGACACATCAAAGCTGGATTGGTCGGTCCCTTTTTTCCTTATTGCCGCATTTTTCCTTGTTCTGGTTTGACGTCCCTTGTGCCAAATCTCTGCAGGATCTTGAGCCTCGCAATTCTCTTCCCAAGACTGACATTTCGAACCTATCTTCTCACCTACTCCCCACCTATCTTCTTCCTCCCCACCATCTCTAACCAGGCTGGGTTTCTGTATTTCTTTCAATTCGATCTTCTACAATCCTAAAAAACGCTCAATCCAGGCCCCTTCAACCTCAGTGTTTTCTTCCTGGACAATGACTGTAAACGTGGCTTTCCCCACATCAACCTTGACCTTGGCATAGGCTTGATCATCCTATCCAACAAGAATCATTATTCTTCCCTTGTCCAACCTTCTCCGATGAGCAGTATCCTCATCCACTAATAATGGCTCCCCTATCAGCCAACCGAGTTTCTCAAAGAATTAAGGGCTCCAGTAGCATAATGGGATTCCGGTATAGTTGATCCAAACCAAACGTCTATTAGATTTTGGAGATTCTATCCGGTTTTTCATCGAGACAAATCGATCTTCCCAAAAAAATTTATTGTTAATGAATCCTTCCTTGTCCAATTCAGGTTCGAAGCACCATAAAACACTCTTAGTTCCCAGAAAATGAGATGTAAAGTGGAAACCTCTGCTCTTTAATCTTTCATTAACTCATCCCACATTAGAGAAAGATTTCAGAGCTCCCACCGTACATTTTCTCAACCATAACTCCTCTCTCTGATGACTGCTCCATTACATAGATAGTTCCTTCTTACATTCCTGATCACGCCCCAATTGACAATTTCCTTTGTTGTCCTGCGAGCCCTTCATGCCAGAGTTACCTTTCAAAACCTCCGCAAAGGTTTTGTTGCCATTGATTGACTGCTCTGCTGGTCCTCCCTTCATTCCTTTTCCCTTTCATACTTCTTCATTATGATTCCGTAAACCTTCTGCATTTCTTCTTTTTATTCCATCCATAAGACTTAACCTTGGACACAATCGGCCATCCATACACATGCATCCTGTAAGTGCCTCACTTTTTAATTGGCTTATTTCGTTGACAAAATCATAATGGGGTTCAATCTTGTAAGGGTAGCTTAGGATTGAAGTTCTTCTCCTCAAATGCTTAAGGACCTCATTGTGGATTTCGAAAGCTTCATGAAAGGTATAATCTTGTTCTTGACTCTCTTTGAAGAGATTTAGTTGCACACACACACTCTCTAGCATGCATGTGTGATATTTACTTCTTGGTTTGGTTGTATTTCACATCCTTCACACTTGCACATTCTTTGATTTTGTTTTAGCTAGTTTTGTGTGTGTGCGCTGGTGCCCTGGCGTGGGTTACCAGCGCAACTCTCCCAGAGAATTGTCGCTGGTTGTGCGCCTGTGTCTTGCGCGGGTGACCAGCGCAAGTTGTGCGCTTGGCTGTGCGCTGGTGACTTGCGCCGGTAACCAGCGCAGCTTCACCAGCGCAACTCTCCCAGAGAATTGCCACTGGTCGTGCGCCTGTGGCGTGCGCTGGTGACCAGCGCAATTTGTGCGCTTGGGCTGTGCGCTGGTGAGGTTGCGCTGGTCGCTGGTGACCAGCGCAACCTCACCAGCACCAATGACGGGATCTGAAGCGTTTTTTCCAAAACGACCTCACTTTGATTGGATCTCATATATATATATCTTGTTTGGCCTTGGCTCTTTTTAGTGAGAAAAAATTACATCTTTTGAGAGCTTCTAAGTGTCTTCAAAGCCAAGGTATCAAGAACATTTTTTTATTACTTCAAACTCCAAAACCCATCATTCTTGCATGATTCATTCATCATCTAGCATGTTCTAGTATGATTCTTTTAGGGTTTTCATCTTGCTCACATGACTTGTAGTTAGAACATCTCTTGCATCATGTCACATGTTCTCTCTCTACAAGATTGCTCATTTATTACTTGAATAGGTTCAAGATTGCTTCTTTATGACTTGACTTAGGTTCAAGATTGTGTTATTGTGTTTTGTGAGTTGTATTGTGGTAGATATTGCATATAGGACTTTGTTTGTCTATTTTGTTATATTTTATGCATGCCACTTAGTTATATGATATCTAGGAATGTCTAACATGTTCATCCATGCCTAGATAAGCTAAAATGTCTAACCTTGCATTTTGAGCATCTTGAATATTGCACATATTCACACTAGGTTGTTTTATCTCTTCACTTAGAGTCAAGTCTTGTATTTGCCTTGTTGGTAGTTTGCAAGCATGAACTAGGTTCACTTCTAAAGGCCCGTGGGTAGCAAAGACGGATTAGTAATCTTAGGTGTGATGCGGTCAACCTAGATTGTAATCGTATTTGCAAGTAGTGGATTGAGGTTCTAGTGTGGCGCACTTAATAGCCCGTGGTTTTTCCCCGTGTGGGTTTTCCACGTAAAAATCATGTGTTATTTACTTTCCGCATTGTCTTCACATGATTTGATTTGTTGACTAGTTGGGGTAATTTTGTTATCTTGATTAATCTCAAAAAATTGGTAAAAGGGATTAAAATCTATTCACCCCCCCTCTAGATTATATTAGGACTCGTTTATATTTATTTTCAATTGGTATCAGAGCGGGTTCCTTAACATAATTAGGAGATCCTTTGCTCTTGTTTGAGTCCTTTGCATTTGTTTGCTTTTCTTTGTGTGTTTTGCTTGTTGTGTGCATTCATATCATTCTCACCCAAACACTATGAGTGGAAATGGAATTGGAGGCGAGGGTGCCTCTAGCACTAGACCCCCTTTGCTTACCGGGGTCAACTACGCATCATGGAAGGGCAAAATGGAAGCTTATGTGTGCCAAATTCATGATCGGGCTTGGATGGCGATTGAAGATGGATATACGCCACCTATGATGACTCCTACGGGAGGTGGAGAGGAAGTTCCCAAGCCAAAGGCACAATGGACCCCTCAAGAGTTTGAAGCCTCAAAATGGAACAACAAGGCCATGCATGCCATTCTATGTGCCATGGATGACAACCAATACAAACTCATCCAAACCACTAGGATAGCAAAGGAAGCTTGGGATATATTGGAGACGGCTCATGAAGGAACCGAGGTGGTAAAGGACTCCAAGCTTCAAGTCCTCCAAACACAATTTGAGACTATAAGGATGGAGGAGGATGAGTGCTTCAATGACTTCCAAGTGAAGCTTATGGATATAGTGAATCAAAGTCACCAACTTGGTGATCCCTACTCGGATAGAAGAATTAAGCAAAAGATCATGAGGTCGCTTCCCGAGAGGTTTGAATCTAAGGTGACGGCATTGGAAGAGAATAGTGATTACTCAAAGATGAAGCCAAGTGAAGTTATTGGAAGGCTTTTGGCTTATGAATCTAGGAAGGGTCCTACATCTACACCTCAAAAGAAGCAAAAGAGTCTTGCCTTGAAAAGCATCAAGGTAGAAAAGGATGAAGAAGACTCGGATGAAGAAATTGCTTTGATGGCAAAGAAGTTCAAGCAATTTATGAGGTTTGAGAAGAAAGGGTTTGGCTCCAAGGGAAAGTTTGTGAAGAAGAAAGCCCCTTTCAAGAAAATGGAACAAACTCAAGAGAAGGACCACAAGAAGGGTGTCCAATGCTATGAGTGTAGCGGCTTTGGACACATTGCTCCCGAATGTGCTAACTTGAAGAAGAAGAAAGGAAAAGCCATGGCGGTGACATGGAGTGATAGTGATGACTTAGAAGAAGAAGATAGGTCTTCGGATGATGATGAAGATCAAGTTGCCAACTTCATTGCTTTCTCATCTTCTCACAATAGCAATGAGATTGTGAGTGACAAAGAAGAAGAAGAGGACAAGCATGAAGAAAGTGACTCAAATGGTGAGAGCAACTCTTCTAGCTCCAACTTTGAGTTTGATGAAGAAATGGGCTATGATGACTTCATGAGATTCTTTCATAACTCAAGATCAAAGAATAAGAATGAGATACAAAAATTAAAAGAGGAGAAGCTTGAATTGACCTCCAAGGTAACTCATTTGAGCAAAGAAATGAGTAAAGCTAAAGAGATGGAAGAAGGTTTAAAATTGGAGTTAGTCTTGGCTAAAAAGAATGAAGAAAGCTTGAGGAAAGAACTCATGGAAGCAAGAGGATTGATGGCTAAGATGACTTTCGGAACCGAGAAGCTTGACAAAATGCTCTCTTGTGGGAAAAGTCCATGTGACAAAAAGGGGCTAGGATATGTGGAAGAAGTGGAAGCCACACCTTTGAAGAAGACAACTTTTGTCAAGAGCAAAGAAGTTGAAAGTGCTCAAGCCCCACAACATTCAACTAAGTGGGTTGAAGTTGGTGAATCCTCCAAGCAAGCACAAGCAAGGATTCCAACTAGAGCACCACAAGGTAAAGCACCACAAGCTAGAGCTCCTCAAGCTAGACCCCCACAACCAAGACCTCCTCAACCAAGACCTCCACATCAAAGGATCCCACAAGCTCAACATGGGGTCTTTCATGCTCAACCAAGGAGACATGTCAATCTTGCCCAACAACAAAGGAGAGAGTTGCCTCAACACCCAAGAGCAACTCAAAATAGAAGGAGGCCTCAAATGCTTGCACAAGGCTATGGTATGAATCCTTATTTCTCTCCTACTTGCCATTTTTGTGGTATTGAAGGCCACATTAGGCCTAATTGTTTCAAGTATATTAAATTGTGTAGAAGAGAAAGCATGATTGAGAAAAATATGCTTAGAAGAGCCACAATGCATGCTCCTAGGAATTTTAGAGACAATGGACCAATGGCTCCTAGGAATGATTTTGTTTCACCTAGATTGAATAGGAATGATAATTATTATTGCTATGTGGCCCAAGTTGCCTTAAAAGCAAATGCCTCCAACACTTGGTACCTTGATAGTGGGTGTTCTAGGCACATGACCGGAAACAAGAGTTTCTTTAAAACTCTTGTAATGGAGGATGGTGGATTCGTCACTTTTGGTGATGGGTCTAAGAAAAAAGTTATAGGGAAAGGTAACATATCTATTCCCGGATTGCCCTCCTTGCCCAATGCTCTTTATGTAGATGGCTTGCAAGCCAATCTTATTAGCATATCACACTTAAGTGATGAAGGGCTTTCGGTTATGTTTGGGAAAATTGATTGCTCTATTCTTAAAGAAAATGGGCAAGTTTTGTTGAAAGGCAAGAGATCAAGTGACAATTGTTATTGTCTTGAGTCAAATCTCATCTCTTGTAACTTGTCCACTAGTGAGCAAGTTGAAGTGTGGCACCAAAGACTTGGCCATATGAACTATAGGGACTTGAAAGTCCTTGATAGATTGAATGTTGTTAGAGGCCTTCCCAAGCTTGGGAAAAAGGTTGAGGGTGTTTGTGGACCTTGCCAACAAGGCAAGCAAACCAAGAGTGTCCACAAGAAAGGCAAATACCTTTCCACCAAAGAACCATTGGAGCTTCTCCATATGGACCTTATGGGTCCCATTCAAACCGAAAGCTTAGGTGGTAGAAGGTACATTCTTGTGGTTGTTGATGACTTCTCTAGGTTTACATGGACTTACTTCCTAAGGGAAAAGTCCGAAGCCTTTGAGAAATTTAAAATGCTTTGTGTCAAAATTCAAAATGAGAAAACTTCTCACATTAAAAGCATTAAGAAAATTAGAAGTGATCATGGGAAAGAGTTTGAAAATGCTAGCTTTGAGAATTTTTGCAATAGCTTAGGCATTTCCCATGAATTTTCGGCCCCTAGGACTCCTCAACAAAATGGAGTTGTTGAGAGGAAAAATAGAGTCCTTCAAGAGATGGCCCGTGTGATGTTGCTTAGCAACAAAGTCCCTAGAAATCTTTGGGCCGAAGCCATTAATACGGCTTGCTACATAGGGAATAGAGTATTCCTTAGGCCCGGGACCAAACAAACATCCTATGAGTTATGGAAGGGTAGAAAACCCAATGTGAGCTATTTCCATATCTTTGGAAGTAAGTGCTACATACTTAATGACCGTGATCAACTTGGCAAGTTTGATGCTAAGAGTGATGAGGGTATTTTTATTGGATATGCACTTAATAGCAAGGCTTATAGAGTTTTTAATCTTAAGACTCGAAGTGTGATGGAATCATCAAATGTGGTCTTTGATGATTGTAGGCCTAAACATGATGACCATGAGGAGGATGTTTGTGAGTTAAATGACCTTCCTTTGAAGGAAAGTGGTGAGACTTCAAGTGATGTGAAGTCAAACCAAGATGAAGAGGATGATTTACCTCTAAATAGAGTTCCTCCATTGGACTCTAATGAACCCGCTCCTTGGGTTAGAAAACTCCATGATAAGGATGATATCATTGGAGAGGTTAGAGAGGGTGTTAGGACTAGACGTCAAATAGCTAATCAAATTAGCTATACTTGTTACACCTCTCAAATAGAACCCAAAAGGTTGATGAGGCCTTAAATGATGAATATTGGGTTCTTGCCATGCAAGAAGAGCTAAACCAATTTGAGAGAAATGAGGTTTGGACTCTTGTTCCTAGACCTAAAAACACCAATGTCATTGGAACTAAATGGGTGTTTAGGAACAAATCCGATGAGGATGGCAACATTGTGCGAAACAAGGCAAGGCTTGTTGCACAAGGGTACTCTCAAATTGAGGGTATTGACTTTGAGGATACTTTTGCTCCCGTTGCCCGCCTAGAGTCCATTAGGCTTCTCTTGTCCATTTCTTGTGTGTACAAGTTCAAATTACACCAAATGGATGTTAAGAGTGCCTTCCTCAATGGCTTTTTGCATGAGGAAGTGTTTGTTGAGCAACCCAAGGGGTTTGTGGATCCACACCACCCCTCTCATGTCTATCGCCTCAAAAAGGCTTTATATGGGTTGAAACAAGCACCGAGGGCTTGGTATGAGCGCCTCACTCTCTATCTTGTTGACAATGGCTACTCTAGAGGTAGTGTTGACAAGACTTTGTTCATCAAGTGCACTAAAGATGAGCTATTCATAGCTCAAATTTATGTTGATGACATTGTTTTTGGTTCCACCAACAACTTGAAAGGTCAACAATTTGTTGATGTCATGTCTCATGAATTTGAGATGAGCATGGTTGGTGAACTAAATTACTTCCTAGGCTTGCAAATTAAGCAAATGAATGATGGGATCTTCATATCCCAAGCTAAATATGCCAAGAGCCTAGTGAAGAAGTTTGGCCTTGAGAATGCCAAACATTGTGACACACCCATGAGCACCACCTTGAAACTAAGCAAAGATGCTAGTGGAAAGGATGTGGAGCAAAGTCTATATCGTGGCATGATAGGGAGCTTGCTATACTTAACCGCAAGTAGGCCCGATATAGCATTTAGTGTGGGTGTTTGTGCTAGGTACCAAGCTAATCCCAAGGAATCTCACCTTGTTGCGGTAAAGAGGATCATTCAGTTTGTGAATGGTACCTCAAACCATGGGATTTGGTACTCTTATGACACTAATCCAAGTCTTGTTGGATATAGTGATGCCGATTGGGCGGGAAATTGTGATGATAGGAAAAGTACATCGGGCGGTTGCTTTTTCCTTGGAAACAATTTGGTTTCTTGGTTTTGTAAGAAACAAAACTCAATTTCCCTATCCACGGCCGA
Organism: Acer campestre; assembly: GCA_954870605.1. Lineage (NCBI taxonomy): Eukaryota > Viridiplantae > Streptophyta > Magnoliopsida > Sapindales > Sapindaceae > Acer > Acer campestre. Next base: position 2,975,680 of record OX940811.1, read on the forward strand.
GGCGGAATACATTGCCGCCAGTAGTGCTTGTACTCAATTGATGTGGATGAAACAAATGCTAGCCGACTATGGCTTGGAGCAAGGTACTCTTACTTTATTTTGTGATAACATGAGTGCCATAAACATTTCTAAGAATCCCGTCCAACATTCTAGGACCAAGCACATTGACATTAGACACCACTTCATAAGAGAGCTAGTTGAGAGTAAAATCATTGCATTGGAACATGTGGGAACAAATGACCAACTAGCGGATTTGTTTACAAAACCCTTAGACACTCTTAGATTTGGGAACCTTAGCAAGTCTATTGGGATTTGTCATTTGGGTTGAGGTGGTTTGTCTTGACCCCTCATGGGGAGCTCAAGCAAAGGGAGCAAAGTTGCATGATCATGCATTGTGCTACATTGAAATATTTTATGCCTCTTCTTTAATTGCTTGAGATGATTAGTTGTACATGCTTATATGTTTTTTTTCTTAATAAGTGTGACTTATTGACTTGTTTGCAATCCATGTTATAATTATGCTCAAACATGCATTTTTGGAATAGGAAATGTACTTTGGAAGTACTTGTTGAATGACCTTTAATTGATTCCTTGACATGATGATTCTTGTTGTTGACATGCTTAAGTGAAAAGTATGATTTGCTTAATTGCTCTATCTTGAATTGAAAATTTGTGTGCAATAGCTAACTTTGAGACTTCAATCAATAAGGATCTTTATATTCATAGTCTCTCCCTCTTTATTTGTAGAACAAGGCTACTATCATACGGGAATCTCACCCGGAAAAATCTAATAAGGTGCAAAGTCGCCCATGTCTTGTTTTGCTTATAAAGTTGGATTTAGTGGCTTGATAAAATTTGAAATGTTTAAACTCTATATCCTCATCTTATTCCATGCAATGGGTGAAATTGGTTTGAATTCCTTAAGGAAACCTTTGTAGTTTGCTTTGCCAAATACCATTGCTTTTGAGTTTGAATGCAACATGTCTTGCTTGCAAAGCATCCTTGTCACACATGTTTTCTTGCAATAAAACTCCTTGAATCTCTCTTACTTAATTGAGTTGCATAAAATTGCTCATATGATTATGCTTATGTTTTTGTGCTACAAGCTCTCATTGCTAAATGCTTACCTATTAGGGGAGACTCCCTTTGCCTATCTCATGACAAAAAGGGGGAGTAAGGTTGGGGAGAGTTGTTTTAATTTGGCATTGCATTTAGGGGGAGTTAAGAGAGAGAGTAACCCTTAATGGGAGTTGATGCATTTAGGGGGAGTTGCATTGCATTGCATGATTACATTATTTAATTGTAATTCCTTTTTGATCAAGCACCTCTCACACTTGTTCTTCCAAGGTATATTTTCTTGTTGTTTGTGTGTAGGTTGGATTTTTCTACAAGCTTGGAAATGACTTGAAGATGTTCAAGATTTAGACTAGGGCTTATTTGTAATGTAGAAAATTTTTGTTGACCAATCATTTTTTATTTTTGTGAGGTTGCTTGTGAGTGTTGATTTTGTCACGAAATAGCCAAAGGGGGAGATTGTAAGTGCCTCACTTTTTAATTGGCTTATTTCGTTGACAAAATCACAATGGGGTTCAATATTGTAAGGGTAGCTTAGGATTGAAGTTCTTCTCCTCAAATGCTTAAGGACCTCATTGTGGATTTCGAAAGCTTCATGAAAGGTATAATCTTGTTCTTGACTCTCTTTGAAGAGATTTAGTTGCACACACACACTCTCTAGCATGCATGTGTGATATTTACTTCTTGGTTTGGTTGTATTTCACATCCTTCACACTTGCACATTCTTTGATTTTGTTTTAGCTAGTTTTGTGTGTGTGCGCTGGTGCCCTGGCGTGGGTTACCAGCGCAGCCTCACCAGCGCAACTCTCCCAGAGAATTGTCGCTGGTTGTGCGCCTGTGTCTTGCGCGGGTGACCAGCGCAAGTTGTGCGCTGGTGACTTGCGCCGGTAACCAGCGCAGCTTCACCAGCGCAACTCTCCCAGAGAATTGCCGCTGGTCGTGCGCCTGTGGCGTGCGCTGGTGACCAGCGCAATTTGTGCACTTGGGCTGTGCGCTGGTGACGTGCGCTGGTGACCAGCGCAACCTCACCAGCGCCAATGACGGGATCTGAAGCGTTTTTTTCCAAAACGACCTCACTTTGATTGGATCTCATATATATATATCTTGTTTGGCCTTGGCTCTTTTTAGTGAGAAAAAATTACATCTTTTGAGAGCTTCTAAGTGTCTTCAAAGCCAAGGTATCAAGAACATTTTTTTATTACTTCAAACTCCAAAACCCATCATTCTTGCATGATTCATTCATCTTCTAGCATGTTCTAGTATGATTCTTTTAGGGTTTTCATCTTGCTCACATGACTTGTAGTTAGAACATCTCTTGCATCATGTCACATGTTCTCTCTCTACAAGATTGCTCATTTATTACTTGAATAGGTTCAAGATTGCTTCTTTATGACTTGACTTAGGTTCAAGATTGTGTTATTGTGTTTTGTGAGTTGTATTGTGGTAGATATTGCATATAGGACTTTGTTTGTCTATTTTGTTATATTTTATGCATGCCACTTAGTTATATGATATCTAGGAATGTCTAACATGTTCATCCATGCCTAGATAAGCTAAAATGTCTAACCTTGCATTTTGAGCATCTTGAATATTGCACATATTCACACTAGGTTGTTTTATCTCTTCACTTAGAGTCAAGTCTTGTATTTGCCTTGTTGGTAGTTTGCAAGCATGAACTAGGTTCACTTCTAAAGGCCCGTGGGTAGCAAAGACGGATTAGTAATCTTAGGTGTGATGCGGTCAACCTAGATTGTAATCGTATTTGCAAGTAGTGGATTGAGGTTCTAGTGTGGCGCACTTAATAGCCCGTGGTTTTTCCCCGTGTGGGTTTTCCACGTAAAAATCATGTGTTATTTACTTTCCGCATTGTCTTCACATGATTTGATTTGTTGACTAGTTGGGGTAATTTTGTTATCTTGATTAATCTCAAAAAATTGGTAAAAGGGATTAAAATCTATTCACCCCCCCTCTAGATTATATTAGGACTCGTTTATATTTATTTTCACATCCCGTTCGTCTATCTTGCCACCTTGGTTGCTTCTTCCATAGTCTCAAAACGAATGAAAGCAAATAGACTTCTCTGTGCTCTGCTCTTTGACGAAAGATACACATCCCGAACTCTTCCGAAAGGTTTAAAGATATTCCATAAGCCCACTGGATCCATCACTGGATTGAGGTTGTCAATGTGAACCGAAAAAAGCTTGCTTCTGAAATCTTCACTACGTCCATGACCCTTGGACCCTAAGAGATCATAGTCTCTCTCTCTCTTCCTTTTTATCTCATGGTTTTTTTTTTTGGCTTTTTTATTCTTTCAGAGATTGAAATTAAACCTTGGTCAAATTTCGTGGGATAAAAAGATCCTTGTCCCATCCAAACAGTTTATGTTGTTAGATAACTGACTGGTAGAGTCAGAGTGAATGAGTATCTGAATGAGTCTCATTAGGATTCAACTGAGGTTTCCCAGGTCGACCAGTATCAGGTGGGCCTAAACCGACTCCAACACGAAGTTGGTTATGGGCTTAGGAGTTGGGCCTAATGGCCATTTTTTGGCTACCACACATATCATGACATGTTCTTTTGCCACACATAAATTTAACACATCCAAGGTTATAGAGTGGTGCTATTGGCACAACCCCCTACCGGCCTATTTATGCACCACTTTTTAAATTTTGATTTAATTAAATAAAATTAAATGTTTTTATTAATTATTTATTTATTTCTTTCCAAAACTACCATTTTTTACCTATTTTTCAAACTTAATACACTCATATCTGGTCTCTCTATCTCTGATCTCTATATACCCATCTCTCACCTCCATTGAACGGTTTATTTTTTCTTCTTATTTCTTTTTCTTTTTTTGTGTTTTTTTTTCTTCTTCTTCTTGTTTCATAGAGGAAAAGAAAAAACAACATGATTGCTTCAACGCAACGACAGTTTGATATCATTATAAAAATAAAATAAAATAAAAACCAAACTTACTTCTCGAGAATGAATTGTTTCCGGATGTTTAATGTCATTGTCAACCAATTCTTAAACAATTCTTACAGATGCTTGATACCATTCTCAGACTTTTCCGTAATATTTTGTATGTGTGTAAGAAGCAAATTTCATTGTTTAAGAGTTAATTATTATTTTTTTCAAGAAACAGATTACAAGAACTTGTATTTATATTACTTTATTTTTTATGAAAAGGAACATGAGGTTTTATTAGATTTACTATGTAGAAGATTTTTTTTATCCATAGTTTGTAGGTTTGAAATTGGATTAGGTACTTGAAGTACTTGACGAATAAGCATTTGAAGAAGCACAGTTTGAGGGACTGACTTCGCGTGATTGCTTCCAACAAGGACGGGAATGTTTACGAACTCAGATACTTCAACATTGCAGAGAATGAGTGTGAGGAGGAAGATTAAAAGCCGTTCTCACAAGCATCTCCAATTATTTCTTGTTAGTGTCTTCTTTTCTGCTTAATTGGCTTGAAAGTTGCATATACTGCCAACCTGTGGGTAGCCAGGCTAAGAGGAATGCCAGGCATCTCCTCATGGCTCCAAGCAAAGATGTCGTTGTACTCTCTGAGAAGTTCTACTAGATCCTTCTTAATTTCTGGGTTCAGACCTCCTCCTACTTTCACTGTCTTTGTCGGATCTTCTCTCCAGATCAGGACCTCCTCTAACTGCTCTGGGGGGTACCCACTGGTCCAACCATGCTCTTCTTCTTCTAGCACCTCTTCTTCTTCCAAGACATAATCATCCCGCTCTGTCACTCTTGGACCCAGGTCACTGGTTACCTGTTCGCATTGTTTAGCTAATGCAGCGGGGTTGGTGGACATCGCGTAACAATTGCGAGCTGCCTGCTGGTCTCCTCTCACTTCTCCTACTCATGTTCCCATCGGAAACTTTAACACATTGTTGTAAATGGACAGCGCCCACCTGATCCCTGACAAGAAAAGCCTGCCCAAGATCGCATTGTATGCAGACGGGGTGTCCACTACAATGAATTCTGTCATTATGTTCTGTTGTAGGGGAGCTTCTCCGACTATCACTGGTAGAATCTTCATCCCCATCTGCATCACTGAGTCTCCTGTGAATCCATACAGAAGGGAAGTGCAACTGTTGTAGCAAGAATTCTTTAAGTTGAGCTGCTCATGAGCCCCTTTGAACAAAATATCAACACTGCTTCCTGTATCAATCAGGATGCGGTGTACCATGCAGTTGGCGATTTGTACCGTGATTACCATAGGGTCATCATGTGGCTGAACTATATTGTAGACGTCCTCCTCTGTGAAGATGATTTTGGTGGAGCAGGATAGATCCCGGGATCCACTACTGACTTTGAGTACCTCTTGGTCAGCATTAAGTCTGGGAATCTTCCTTGCATGATTCTTTCTCGAATTATTGGAGGTTCTAGCTAGGGTAGGGTCTCCACTGATGGTGTGGATCACCTGGATCTGCTGCATCAGGTCCTTCTCCCCATCTCTCCTTCTTTCTGCTGCCTCCTGCATCCCACTCTGAACCTGTTTTCCTTCTTTGATGTTGTCCCGTACCTGCTATAAAAATTCGGTTAAAAGACCTCCCCTTACCAATCCTTCAATCTGATTGCGGAGGTTGTAGAACTCTAAGGTGTTGTGCCCTATATCCTCATGGAAGTCGCAATACTTGTATTGATTCCTCCTGTCAACCGAGATTTTCATGGGACCCGGCTTTCTGAATAGACCTTTATCCCGAATGGCGAGATAAATAGTTTCTTAGGAAGCATTGAGAGGGGTGTAGTGATTATACCCTTCTTCCTCTATTGCCACCCTGGATACTTCCTTCAGGGGAATCTCTCTGGGAGGTGATCTTCTGACTGGATACCTTTCTTGGTATGGAGGAATATGAGGCGGCCTGTAAGTAGATCGGTTCAAAGGTTGATTCTGAAATTTCTTAGCTGGTGCGGGCTTCGGAGCTTCCTTCTTAGGGCGCGGTGCTAATCGGGCTTCATCGTGCTCGATTTTGATCCGGAGTTGTTCCTCAATGTCCACATGTTCCAGAGCCCGGTTGTAGGCTTCCTGGTACGTCTCTGGAGGATACTTGGCAAATGACCGGAATAGTCTGCCAGCCCATAAATTCCTCCAGAAGTTGGCTAGAGTCTCCTTCTCATTGAATACTCCCATCTGGACGACCTCTTTTTGGAATTTCTCCACATAAGATCTCAGAGTTTCACCCCGCTCCTGAACTACGTACTGCAGCAGGATAGGATCCTTGGGACGGGGTTTGATTCCCTGAAACTGTGCACAGAAAGCTTTGGTGAGTTTAGAAAAAGAATCGACACTACCTGGTGGTAACTTTCTGAACCATGTCTTGGCACAGTCAGTCAAGGTTGAAGGAAACATTCTGCACATGGCCAGCCTGGTCACACTTTGAACCTCCATTTGGTGGACAAAGCTTTCCAGGTGGCTGACAGGGTCTTCTGTCCAGGAATACTTCTCTGAAGGCATCTTGAACTTGGGGGGCAACCCTGCCTCCCTGACTCTTTTGGAGAATGGTGCATTCATCTCGCCCAAGGGGTTCTTCTGGATTCCTTGATGTTTTCCCTTCTTTAACTACTCCAACTCCTTCGCCATCCTTGTCATCTGATCCTCCAAGCGCTGAGACTTTTTGGTTCCGGATCGGGCTACTAAAACCTCTTCATCTGAAGACTCTGAATCAATGACTACCTCCTTTCGCTTAGCTCTCTGACACTTTTCTTTGGAGCTCCTTCGGGATTTGGCACTTCCTTCCGAATCGGGATGCGGATCCCTCTCCTTTGCCCTTGGCTTTGGTGGAGACTGAATCCTTCTAGGAGGAACCTCAATTGCGGACTTTACTAGCCTGGGTCTGAGTTCCGCCTGTCGGACTGGGAGAGGTGGACCCAATCGGTCGAAAACTGTTACCCGGACACTTGGGCCAGCATCTCCTAGGATCCCGGCTGCTTCAAAGGGGATCCCCTAGGCTATCATCCAGAGTCGGATAGCTTCTACGTAAGCTGCAGCGTGCTGTTCTAAGACATCTCGATTGACTTCCTGCCTAGCGGGGTCTTGAGGAATAGGGCATGCAACCGATGGGGGCACTGGTGGAGGATTCTCATTCCTGGTGCCCTTACCCCGCCTCTGGGCTCTTTCAATGGAAGCAAGGGACTGGAGTCCTGATGGCTCGGGATGACCCTGGGAGGATCGGAGTCTCATTCTGAAATAAGTTTGGGTGAAAATAGGCTGTTTTGAACAATGGTTGGGACGCTTCCCACAGACGGTGCCAAAAGTGTTATCCGAAAATCGTTAAAGGGATGAAATTCCAAATAACAACTTTAAAAGGACCAATATTGGGAATGATCCTAGTCGGAGGGGTATCACGTAGTTTGATACCGACTGTGTCCCTGTCAATGCATGTGAGATATGGAATACTAGAAATCAAACAAAAAACAAGCTTTTATTGATCGTCCCTTTGCATTACAGATATATGACTATGTATTTAAGGGTTATAGCAATGTATGGTGATTTGGTAAGTAATGGAGATGGTGGTGATGGTGAATCTGTGCCTGTCGATAAGTAGAATTTGAATGTAGGGTTTCTGGTCCAGATTTTTCGTCCTCTTTCCGTTAAATGGGTAGTTGTATATATAGGTCCTGTTGCTTGCCATGCACTCCTATAATTTCGGTCTAGGGTTTGGCCAAATGCAGGATCCTCTTCTTTTTTGGAGATAATCTCGGAGTTGTGTGTATAGAATCTAGTCTTTCCTTCTTAGGAGGAGTCAATCTCGTGACCAGATCGTTACCTTCCCAATAGGATTCTCACTGTGTTGACCTGCTCAAAATAGGACTCTCGAGCGGGAAAGAGTATTTCTCCTCTGTATGGCAGCGTTTTGATGAATCTCTTACGGAGTTTTTAGTTTCTGGCATGAGAATCTTGCTTCCTGGTATCCTTTTGCTTGGCGGGCTGACTATGTCAGAAAGTGCAAGCTAGTAAGCATCCCGCTAATGATGTAAGGGGATGTCTAGCTGGCTTTATAGCGGGATGCTCAGTGGAACTCCGCGTCGGGGTGCTGCGTGGTTCTTATAGCGGGATGCTCAGTGGAACTCCGAGTCAGGGTGCTGCGGGGTTCATAGGAAACCCGGTCATAGCTGGGTTGGATTCCGCTGTGAGTTCTAGTGAGTAATCTAGCTCACGGTCATATTTTTGAGCTAAGATGCTGGCGGGGTCCTTGAGAAGCTGGGGAGAAGCCAGACTGGACCCCGCTGGAGGGGGGGTGTATTCGGACAAGCCGAAGTCCGCCTTTGTTGGGGTAGCCGGATGGTGTCTGTACTCCTATATTCTCCTTGTGTTGAGGTGGAAAATTCTTCCTTGGTCCTTCGCTAATTTTGGCGGTTAACAAAATTATTAGCCAAATTCATCACAACCCTCCTTTTGTGTTTCCTACCCTAACCCCTAACATTCTAAAAAAAGACTAACATTAAAGCTTGTAAAATCAAAATAAATCCAACAATCTTGTAAACTGGTACAGCAATTTCACCATATACGTATGTATAGTACAAACCCAGCAGCACAGAAATAAAAACAGTGAAAAGCTTCTAGCCTAAGTCTTGGCTTGTAGTTGAACCCCATTTGAGTGTTGTGGGCATGGTCAGCTTCTAGCTTCTTCACATATGAGTTGATATGACAAACTTAGATTCTGATGAGAACAAGACACAGGAGATCGTTGTTTCATCACTGTTGGAGCACCAGACTTTATATAGGGTAGAATGACAAAATAGATAAGCACAAAAGACGTCGAAAAAAGTAAGTACACGTCACTTACGTGTTTACACGTCAATTACACGTTTAATTATATTTTTTGAATATCTTGTAAATGCATTCTTGCCCAAACAAGAGCAATACCGCTCAAGGAAATATCCTTAAGTCGGGTTCAAGGTCGTTCATTATGATGATAGGGAGAAAGCTTCACTGTTGAGAGGGAAATATTTTGGATCTTCCTTTAAGAGTCATCAATCACTAGTTAGTTATAAAAGATGTAAGTGCGTGTACAAAAATAGTTGGGAGATTAGCCTAAAAGCAATCATCTTCAAAGTGTGTAATAATTAATTAATAGAGCATTTTCTATCCAAAATGAACGGAATGAGTGATCTTTCAAAAATGAAAAGAATAAACGATCTATTAAAGAGAAACTACTTTTAAGCTCCGATTAAAGTCCATTTCAAACATGGTTTAATAGAAGTTTGATGATTTCCTAACATCAAGTGAGGTCACTACAAAGCCTTCATCAATTCAAATGGAATCCCACAAGCAACAGCCAAAAAGTGATAAGAAATTATAAGAAATTGAATCACTTCTTTCCGATGAAATTATTCATTGAAATAATGAGTCGTTTTGGGTGCTCCAAGCAACCCAAATACGAATTCGCAACCCGATCCGCATCACTCAAGCTTCCTTACACAACTCTTCTTAGGAGCCATATATCCTATATGGTACATTACAAGTAGGCACAACAAGCTAAAACATCAACTGAGACCTAGTGAAAGGTAGAGCATACCAAGTATGACATTCTCATTAATAAAATCAGATTAATTGTGTAAAAATAATGACCTTGACGTTGCATTGATAGATGGTGCTATTTATACACATTACAGTAGAGTTTGCGTGAATGTAAAATTGATACAGCTAAGATATAAAGTCCTAAATATACACATACAGCTAAGATATAAAGTCCTAATTATACACGGTAACAGCTGTAGTTAGTTCTGGTTGTTATCATGTGAATCTCTATCTCTAATATGCCCCCGCAAGATAGAGCTTCCGGGTAGGATGCCTATCTTGAACCGATGATCTTGAAAATGCTTGCGGGATAGAGCTTTGGTGAGGGAATCGGCTAGCTGGTCCTTCGTATTAACATGTGCGACACGTAGTTGTTGACGTGCGACCTGATCCCGAACAAAGAAGAAATCAATAGCGACATGTTTCATGCGACTGTGGAAGATGGGATTGGCACAGACATATGTGGCACCGGCATTGTCGCAGTAGATGACAGGAGGGCCAGGCACCTGTAGCCGAAGTTCTTGGATGAGGTGGCCGATCCAATTGAGCTCAGCGGCTGCTGAGGCTATGGCACGATATTCGGCTTCAGTAGACGAGCGGGCAACTGTATGTTGCTTCTTGGAGCTCCAGCTAATGGGTGTAGAGCCTAGGAACACAACATATGCCGTAGTGGAACGCCTGTCGTCAGGATCACCCGCCCAGTCAGCATCAGCAAAGGCATGAAGGCGAAGTGGGGAGCCTCGAGAGATGAGTAAGCCATGGTCAATGGAGCCTTTGAGATATCTAAGTACTCGCTTGACAGCAACCCAGTGGTTTGAGGTTGGCCGATGCATAAACTGAGACAATTTGTTCACTGCAAATGAGACATCAGGACGAGTTAGGGACAAGTATTGCAGGGAGCCGATCACCTGCCTATACTGAGTGGAATCGGTTGAGGAGCTGCCATCATCCAATTTTAGAGGATATGTTAGGGAGAGCGGTGTCGAGACAGGCTTCGCGTCAGACATATTAGTCTTAGCTAGGAGATCTCGAATGTACTTCTGTTGAGAGAGAAATAACCCTCGTGGAGAATGGTGAGCCTCAACACCAAGGAAGAAGGAGAGTAACCCAAGATCCTTAAGGGAGAACCGATGAGCTAGAGTGGTGATAAAATTACGGACCTGAGAGTCAGACGAGCCAGTGACAATAATGTCATCAACATAAACGAGGAGATACAGTGTGTGACCAGAGCGGTGGTAAATGAATAGAGAAGCATCACTGATGGAATTAGTGAACCCTGTATTCAGTAAAAAGGTACGAAGTTCCGTGTACCACGCGCGCGGAGCCTGACGAAGACCATAGATCGCCTTGCGCAGTTTGCACACAAACTGCGGGTTGGAGGTATTAGTGAAATCAGGGGGCTGTACCATATAGACATCATCAGTCAGTGAACCCTGCAAAAAAGCATTGTTGACATCTAGTTGGCGCAGAGACCAACCGTTAGTGACAGCAATCATTAAAATAAGGCGAACAGTAACAGGTTTCACCACAGGGCTAAATGTATCAGTAAAGTCGACACCAGGGCGTTGATGAAAACCTTTTGCCACCAGGCGGGCTTTGTACCGTGCCACTGTACCATCAGGGTGGCGTTTGATCCGAAAAATCCACTTACAGCCTACCACATTTTGAGACGGATGAGGTGGAACCAAATCCCACGTGGCATTTTTCACAAGAGCATCATATTCGTCACTCATGGCTTGTCGCCATTCAATGTGTTTCCGGGCCTGAGACAATGATGTTGGTTCTGTTTGAGGTGGGGTGTGAGCTGTAACATGAAGGTCGAATATGGGTTTCGGTTTGAAGATATGACTCTTGGATCTAGTGTGAATTACATGAGTGGGTGATGAAGGTTGCTGGTCGGGCAATGTGCTTGCCGAGACCGTGGGTATGACAAGTGGGGTTGTAGTGGTTGCGGTTGATCCAAGTGGTGGATCAGTTATGGGTGCAGTATCAGGCGGTGGAATGGGGCACAAAGTTGGATGTAATTCGGTGGATGTGGGCTGATCGGGACAGGCCAGCTGTGGAGGGAAAGGTTGAGCAGGGGAGGACACGGGGATGTGGATTGTATCATGTGGAGTTGTTTCAAGTGGGAGATGGGAAGAGATATTGGTGGCATCATGGACCAGCTGTTGATCGGATCTGACCCCAGGTGTAGCTGACGGAAACCAGGCAGAAAAATTGGGAGGAATGTGGGAAGACACATGGGTGACATCGTGGGTGAACGGAAATTCCGTTTCGACAAAAATCACATGACGGGAAACGTAGACTCTATTGGTGAGGCGATCTAGACATAGAAACGCATTATGGTCGGTGGAGTAACCTACAAAGACACATGGTTTCGAGCGGGGTTGAAGTTTGTGGGAGATATATGGCCGTAGCCAAGGGTAGCAAAGACAACCAAATACACGGAGCTTCCGGTAGTTTGGGTCTCTGGCAAAGAGGAGATGATATGGGGAATGATTGTTGAGAACCGGGGTGGGCATGCGATTTATCAGATAAACCGCTGCTCGAAAGGCTAAAGACCAGTATTTGACAGGTACAGACGCATGGTGAAGCAGGGTTAGAGCCGTTTCCACCACATGCCTATGTTTACGTTCAGCTGTGCCTACGTGCTCAGGTGTGTGAGGAGGAGATTTAAGATGTTGAATTCCCATATTATTCAGCTCAATGCCAAGTGCATGAGCTTCCCCACTACCATCGGAATACACCGTTTTAATTTTGGTATTAAAAAAATTCTCGACCAATGTTTTAAACCTCTTAAAGACGTGGGGGACCTCAGATTTGTGTTTAAGTGGGTATAGCCAAGTATACTTAGAGAAGTAGTCTACAAAGATAACATAGTAACGAAAATTATCAAAAGATGAGATATGAGCTGGACCCCAAACGTCAGTAAATAAAATTTCGAATGGTTTATTACTGGTCAGAGATGATTTACCAAATGGTAATCTATGACTTTTATTACAATGACAAGCAGAACATGAAGAAAATGGAGACCTAGACTTGGTAACTGGAAGATTGTGAGACTGGATAAGCCGTTGAAGAGCTTGTGCGGAAGGATGGCCTAGACGACAGTGCCACTCATGCTGAGAGGTGACCGGGTTGACAGACGCGGAGTGTAAGTAGACTTTAGACGCTGGTTGACGCAGGTGACTGGACGATGGCCAGACATAAAGATTTTCTTTATTCTGGCCGCGGACCAAGGATGCCCCTGTGGTCAGATCCTTCACAAGAAAATGGTCAGGGAAAAATTCAATCGATGCATGATTATGAGTACAGAATTGAGATACAGAGACTAGATTGTGGGAAATTTTTGGGGAACACAACACATGTTTCAGGCGAAAAGATTGATCATAATTATGCAATAATGTAGAGCCAATATGAGTGATAGGGATTGATTTACCGTCACCAAACATAATATCCTCTGGACCACCATATTCAGAGTGGAGCGACAAATTTTGAAGATCCGAAGTCATGTGGTGGGAGGCCCCTGAGTCAAGTATCCAATTGTTGGCGTTGCGAGAGCTAGATTGATCAGATGTCATGTGGTTAGCCTGAGGCCAAGTTGGAGCTGTTGGATTAGATCGGGAGCGGCAAGTGCGGGCTGTGTGCCCAAATTTGTCACAAAGTTGACATATGGGACGAGATGAGCCTTGAGAATTAGGAGGACGCCACTGTTGACTTTGGTGAGCTGCATGAGGTTGATTGTGAGTTCGGTAGTTGTTGTGGTGAGTGGAATTGGTGCCACGGTTATTACTTGAGTGCTGTCCAGATGGTGATGAATAACTTGAGGAATTTTGTGAGCCAAATTGGTGGTGTTGGCCGGTAGGAGAAGAAAAATTGCCATGCTGTCCACGGCCTCGACGATTGAATGATCTTTGATTGAATTGGGCAGTAATTTGTGTGCCGGATTTCTTAGAATCTTCCCGGCGAAGGTATGCTTCATGGTCTAATAATTTGTCATACAATTCTTCAAAGGAGATTGGTGTATCTCGGGCACGAACGGCTGAAGCAAGAGGCATGTAGGCCGAACTTAATCCATTCAATGTGTGTATTACGAGTGCACCGTCATCAACTGAATGACCAATCAATTCAAGGTTATCAATGATGGATTTGATTCCCAGCATATAATCCGCTACGGATTTGTCTTCCAGGCTGACATTCGTTAAGGAGTCAAGAAGGCCAAGTTTGCGAGTATTGGACCGGTTTGCATATGTAGCTTCAAGTTTCGACCACGCTTGAGCAGAGGTGGTGGATCGAGTGACAATAGATTGAGCTACACCCATACAGGAGACTTGTATGGCATGAAGTAGAAGGCGATCTTGGCGAAGCCAAATCTGACGAGCAGGATTGGTAGCGACTTGGTCAGGTTCTTGACCATTGGTGGTGTCAGTTGAGACTGAGATAGAGACAGAGGGACACGGCGTGGTGCCGTCAAGATATCCCATGAGATCATAGCCAAAGAGTAGATTTTCGAATTGAGATTTCCATGCAGCATAATTATCACCTTTCGATAATTTGATAGGGACTTGAGTAGAGTTGATAGCAATGAGAGACGGAGACTGATAGGTGTTATTATTTGTTGTTCCAGTTAGAGTAACCTGAGGGGCAGAGGTAGAGGAGGAGGAGGCAACGGTTGGGTTGGAAGTAGTCATATTGATTTACGGCTGTGTGCAGATTTAGAGAACAGAAATATGATAGAAGAAAAGAAAATTTAGAGTTGTAGGATCTTAAGCTAATTCTTTAGCTGAGCTCTGATACCATAATAAAATCAGATTAATTGTGTAAAAATAATGACCTTGACGTTGCATTGATAGATGGTGCTATTTATACAAATTACAGTAGAGTTTGCGTGAATGTAAAATTGATACAGCTAAGATATAAAGTCCTAAATATACACATACAGCTAAGATATAAAGTCCTAATTATACACGGTAACAGCTGTAGTTAGTTCTGGTTGTTATCATGTGAATCTCTATCTCTAATACTCATTAACAAGAACAGTGATGCATTTATATGTAAACTTCAGAATACAATATACAATAGACGCGTAGCCCTTGATGATCTTCATTTCGCCATATTCTAGCTAGTAGGAGATCGATTCCATGCTTAAAGTAATTTCTTAAACAATTATGTCCTCTTAAAGCTCCGGTGTCAAGCTTGCGAAATATATCAACACCTCAACATCTTCTTGTGATCATGAGCTTATGCGATCACACTTCATTCGCCTTACATCTCACTATCCAAACATGTAGATTGAAGAAGTACTCAATAAGAATCCGTAATAATGGAAATTGCTTCATGTTGTCAATCATCCTTGCCCAAGAGTAAAATGCAGAGAACTCTCCGGTGGTTCCATTCCTTCGTATTCAACCTCTTGGTCAATCTAGCTAACCTTAATGGGAAGAAAAGGGCATGCCAAATAGTAGTCCACTTTATACATTTTTTGAGGCAGACCAATGAGACACTTTAGAAAAGGGAAGGGAACTTCTCGACTCAAATTAAAGCAAGAAGTGACCACCAAGAACAATAGCTAGCAAGTGGTCTTTATTTGGCAAGGTCATTGATCACCTTTGAACGCGTGTTAATGACTACTCGTTCAGTTCAAGGTAAGGGTGATCAAATAGAATTGAAGAAAAAGACATAGCCAACATTCAATGAGGATGTGTTGAAGTTTTTTATAAAATCTTAAAAACATATTATGGGTGTAGAGATTTCAAAAGCATATATGAAAAATATGATATATGAAAGAACAAGAAGAAGAGAAGAAACATATGAAAACCATAAATTTACATCCCATGCCATCTTATATGTCGATGGCTTCACACCATCTTAATTGCCCAAATGGCTTTATATAAACACAAACACAACAAAACCTTCCACACCCATACTTGGGCCATATTGGCCATACTTGGGAGTTGGGACCATACTTGGGACCATGCTATAACACATCATTTCTTACACATTTTCATCATGCATTACATCACATTTATTACATCATTTCTTACACATCTTGCATCATCATGAGCTTAACCATGATTTAATCATAACCATAGTTAAGTCATAATACATGTCATGAGCCACATCATAATCCATACAAGAAAAGTTTCATATTTTCCAACAGGATGTAGGAGGCATCACCATTTTGCCTGTTTCTAATGGAGGACTCGCAACTATATAAGTGGTGAACTAAGCTTCAGTATTGTATTTGATTATCGACATGGTAATTAATTAATAGGCTTCGCTTCTACTAAGAACCGAAATTCCTTCTTCGAATACCGTAGATCAAAACATTCAATCATCAACTTACTAAAGTTGATGCTTATTATTCATAGTTAAACTCATCAACTATAGAAATAAACTTTCCTTATAGTCCTCATAATGAACTTCAATATGTTATAGCTAGCCTAATTAAGGTAGCGCGCACAAAAACTAACATATAACCTTGTCTTTATTAGTACCAAAAAGGCATAGTAATTCTCTCTAATGATACAATAAGATAACATAGGACATTAATCTCATTGAAATAAAATTTCTATCTCATTGTTCTTCCTCTCAATAATACCTATTAAGAACAAAAACATGGACATATGAGTGCGCACACGTGTGTAAAGCCTACCTTATCGAACAGAATCGACAAGGTATGTACTATGTAGTCAGATATTATTGAACTATTTTGTCTAAAATAGTTCATTCACTCATACACTTAATGACTAAACATATGTTCAGTCAAAACAGTTTTTATTTGATTTGATAAACATATATTGTCTAACTCTAAATGAAGAAACAAAAACACATGAATACCAAATGCTGTATCTGAAATCAGTAAAATAAACACAATCACAATTGATCTTGTGACATTATAATTGCATCCTTAATTTGATGAAGTTTCAGACAGGAGAATGAAAAGATTGTTTATGGTTTTATTAAGTTTTTCAGACATAAGCTGCAACTCTGAATTTCAAACACAATTTAAAATTTATGGATACTATAGGAATAAAAAACTGGAACCGGATAAAAAACACAATTGCAATAAGGCCCTGCTTTTACCGTTTCGGGTTCTTGATCTTCAACATCTTGGTTGAAGTTCTGCTCCATTTCGGATTCAGAATCCCTGGTGTCGAAGAGGAGCCAATCGCCTTTCTGAATCTGGCGACAGTTCGGGCATTGCATAATGCATGTGACGTTGAAGGCCGAACCAATGCAATCTGTGAACAAAGCGTGCAAAATTAGAGAGTACAAGAGGGTTCCATAAACAAGCTAGCTATGGTAATTGAATCATAGATGCGATTGGTGCTTGAGTGAGCCAAGCCTTGCTCATCTTTGTGGGGGCATAGATTTTCAAACGTTCAATTTTGCACAGGTACGAGATTCTGCACATTTTTGGGATAGATTTTTGGGATCTCGTATAATGATTCACTAACTCATCATGTAAATATATATTCATATACGAAATCCTGCACATTTTTTGTACGAGATTTCAAATAGATATCGATATCTATTGGATTAACACCTGTATCTATTAAATTAACATCGGTATCTATTGGAAATCTCGTACAAAAATGATGAGTGGAGATATATAGTAAAAGTAATACATCATATCTAGCTCAAATTTTAATCAGCCAATTCATCAAACGGCTTCTATACACTAACAAAATCAAATATAAACATCTGAAACTATAACAAAAATTCAAATCATCCGCTTTATTTTTCAGATCAACAACTCCTTCAACACGATACACACTTTGCACACAGCATCACCAACCACAACCAACATAAATAAATTCAAATAAACAACAAACAAACCCCACAAACAAGAACACACACACACATATATATATACACAAAACCATATCAAAAAATAAACTTATATATATAGACTTTTACACTGACCAAGATGAAATACGTGGGAGCATAGTAAAGTGACAACTGGTCTGCCACAGGTTGCGGAGACTCCTTCCAAGCAGATTGAACACAGAGGATCAGGATTTTCAACACTAGTAGATACTGGAGCAGACATTTTTTCAAATAACAAAAAGAAGAATTAGTCTTTTTCGTTGATTCAAATGGCCGGAGATTTTGAAGGTTGGTGAAGAGTTAAAAAATGACCCAAATAACACCACAACATATAAATATATATAAATATAGTAGCAGTGACATGGTTTTCTCGCCAGATAGAATCGAAATTCGAAAGCTCATTTGCATGCAATTCTTGGCTGGCACTTTTTCCATAACCGGCAACTACCATTTACTGTTTAGATTCCCATACAATACAATATATGGTTAAACTGTAAATTCAGTGCAATAGTATGGTGACACGTGGCGTTCTTATTAGTTTGCTGGATTCTGATTGCATACTGTTTAATTAAATCTTACAAAATGGGCAGGGTGTAATAGTAATTGCAACTTTTATACCATTGTGTGGACAAGGTGGAATTATAAATTTAAAGTAATCAATTGAGTTCGCTAGTTTATGATTGGTCATTTGTGGGGGCAAAATAGTATTTTTCTCTTTTATACTTTTTTTTAGACTTTAGCCCACCTAGAGTCCTAGACTGAATTTGACTTTGACCGTTACGGGTATTAAAGTAATTAAATGAAATATGAAGGGCATTTGAGAGAATATATTAATGAAGTGTTAGATTTTGATTGGTTTTGAGCTCACAACATAATATAAGGCTGTATGTATACAATCTTCACTCACCTCTACGAACTTTTTCTTATTTGGAAACATATCTCTACTAGATTATGTTATGTGCAAATTTAGTTTCTTTATAGATGGAAATTGGAAAGTAATCTATGTGTGACCGATTTACTAGCCGGTGAAAAAATATCTGAGATATTTTCTCTCTTTTTTCTCTGAAACTTGAAGCAGCAGCCTCTCTTCTTCTCCTTTCCGTCGTTGGCTTCTCGCTGTGGCAGCGGGAGCCGGCGACGACGTCGTCCTTTTGGGCGATCTTCCTCCTCCTTATGCTAGGCTGTCCCGGTCAGATGGGGTCTCCGGAGGTTGCTACGACGGCCCTGTTCGTCGCCTGGAAGTCTCTCTCGCGTCACAGGGTGGCACGTTTTGTCCAAGCGATGGCGGCAGCGATTAGATCGGCCGATCCTCATGGTTTCTGGCCAGATCTGGTGTGATTTGGTGTGAGTTGGTTTGATCGGTGGTCTTGGAGCTTGTCCGACCCCATCCTCTCCGTCGAGACACCACCGGCAGCTGCTTTGGTGATCTTTTCTCTGATTTTTGGTGATGATGCTTGGTCGGTTTTTCTGTTTTTGAGGCGCCGGGATTGGGGACTGGTGGAGGTTTGATTGGTGGTGATTTTGGGGTTTGATTGGGCATCAGAGACGTCGACGATCGGTGTGGTGGTAGGCGGCGTTCTGGTGGCTCTTCTCCGGTGACCAGATCTCTCCTCCGGATCGGTTTCAGCCCGTTTAGTTTAGTTGTTTTTCAGTTTGTTTTATTTCTGGTTTGGTTGTATTTCCACTTTGTGTGGATGTTTTTCTCCCGTTGTGGGACTCTGTTCTGGGCTTGTGCTCAATTGGCTTTACTTGTGGAGTCCCAGTTACGGTTGTAACCTTGCCCTGGATCTGGTCTACCAGGTTTTCAGGTGCCATTTCCATCAAAAAAAAAAAAAAAATCTATGTGTGACCAGATTATATTTTCAATTTATGGATTTGGTGCATCCATGTAAAGTTTGGGTGGGCTAAATTGTAGAATTTTCATTATAAATGGGCAACAAAAACAAGTTTAAATGATTAAAATAAAATTTTCCAAGGGGTTCTAAGGCTAAGTTGGTTTCTGTGCAGATGGATTCTAATTGGATATGGTTCTTACAAAATTAGTAGGGTAGAATAGTAAGTTAGACTTTATCCCACCTAACCTTGACTGAATTTGACTTTAACATATATTAAAGTAATTAATGGCTCGTTTGCCCTACTGTATTGTATTGCATAGTATTTGATTGTACTGGATTGTATTATTATTAAATCATGCATTTGGAGAAAGATTGTATTATATTGTAACACCCCGGGGGTTTGATAAAATTGCACAAATATGACAGTTTTGACCATATACACACAAACTTCCCCAAACATTTGAAACATCCCATACCGTTAGATAAATCCGTTAGTCAATGGTCAAACGTGCTAAATTCTAAAATACTCCATATTTTTATTTTAAACAAAATTAAAACTCCAAAAGTAAGATAAACAAATATTAAAAAATCTTTTAGAAAATATGAATGTATCTTCAATCTGAAAGTTGGAAAAAAATTGGAAAAAAAAAATTCATCTTCAAAAATAAAATAAAAATTAGTTTATGCAATTCCCCCTTGATTTTAAATAAATTTAAAATTTAAAATTTATTTATTATTAAATTGTTTAAAAAACTATTTTTTTATTTGTAAAGATTAATTTTTTTTTCCAGCTTTCAGATTTAAGATACATTCCTGTTTGCAGACACGAATTATCTACTCAAACCATATTCATTTTTTCTCAAGAGTTAGCAGCTTAAAGAACTATTGACTATAAGTAGATTTCAAAATTTTATCATTTAAACAAAACAATAGTGTTTTTATATGGACAGATTTGAGGATATATACAAAATTGTTAATCAAAACTGCAGGCTTTAAATCATGTATTCTCCTAAGCTTCCTATTTCTCTTCCTAAAATCTCCTTTGCCCATTCAAAAAATTTCAATCTGAAAAAGCAGATTCAGGCATGTTCATCTAACAAAACTTGGCATTGTGTGTGGTGGGTCTTCAGAATGCTTAACAATCCCCTATATTTTATGAAATCTATATAATTCGGAAAATGAAATCTCGATGCTTAGATGGAAAGATTTAAGTCACGTTTACTCCCATTTTATGCACTTCAGATGGGTTTTCTTTCATCCAGTCCAGGCATTCTTCTGCAGTACCAGAGGGATGGGCAAGCTGCCAATCAAGCAGCTTTTGTTGCTGAAAAGTAAGCAATAAACTATCATTTCAAAGGGTGTTCAAAATTCAAACCAATTGATCCATTCTGTTCAATCCAAACCAATTCAATTATAATTAAATTCGATGAATTTAGCTGATTGGGTAGGTTCCTAATTTTAACGAACAGCCACTTGCAAGAAATGAATCAAATTTGGTGACAAACATGTCAATTTCACCCCTACATGCATAATTGCACTATTCTAAACTTTGCTTACAACTATCCTATCTGAGTTTGGTACATTAACATAGCATATGATAAGTATAATATAGTTGGATTAGATATCCACCTCTACTTATAATTAGATGTGGGATTGATATGGATTCGAATCCTAGATTAGATTTAATTGGATTAAGAAATCTCCAAACCAGTTAGTATTAGATTGCGTTGAGTTTTGGTCACACCCTTGATTCATTCAATGTAGCAATTTATATAAACTTTTTACGGATCATCAGTGCAAGTATGAAAGCCTTACCCATTTCCGAACAAGCGGTCCTCCAGACTTGAGCTGCAAGACATTCATAATTTCTTTCCCATTGACCAGTGGTTTTACATCCCACACTTTCTCAAGACCTGAATTTCCACAAAAATAACTTAAAACATCTATAAGGATCCAACAAGTATTACATGCCTACACAGTATTGCTAAATGCATCCCGTTTGGTTCTAGTAACACCCGCTTTTGAGTATTGAATAGATTTTGGAGTATTTAACAAGTGGATGTACTAAAAATGGGTAGGATGGACTTGATAACACCCCCATTAAAACTAACAGTGAACTAAATGGAATACAGAAAGAAGACACCAGCCAATACCTAGTTTGATAATGGCATTCTCAACTTCTGTAAATAAGTCTCGTCTCTTGTCCAGTTGAAAGTTCTTGCCTTGAATATCTTGAGTACAATCAACATCAGTTGGATATAACAAGGTAGATATCAACAAGGCAACTCGCCAAAAATCTTTGATTTCTCTGAGAAGTAATCCTGAATAGATAAAAGAAGAAGTCAGGTACTACACATTTATGCAAAAAGGTATACACCATATGAAGTCAGAAAATGTCCTAAAATATGGAGTTATAAACTTGTAATGTTTATTTTAAAAAATCCAGTCAAGGAGAGCCATTAAAACATACTAGCTTTTATTTCGTAATCTTTACAAATGAAATATGCTGTTAAATTTAGTTCATTGTATTCTGCAATATCTCCTACAATAGCACAATCTAAAGGGAAAATGTTAAGATTTTCTTTAATTGTTGACTTCTTGTTACAATTCTATTCACAATGCATAAATAAAATCATACTAAACTTTGGATCGTTCATTTTTACCAGTGAAATATAAAGTTAGATGAAACAGAAATGTAATATACCAATATTGTTTTATCATATGGTTTATATTTTATACTTTGGTTACATAGTTATATATATTATTGTAGAATACTTGCTTAGGTTCATGTGTGTATACATTATGGGTTAAGTTTATACTTGGGTTTGGGTAAATTAGGAAAAGGAATGTCATTGCAAAAGGAGATAAAAAATTTCCATCACTTATCAAATGAGGCCAAGTGGCATCGGTTAAAGTAAATTAAAATAAATAAGGCAATATGAAGATGAAAAAGGTTGTCAAAATTGATTTCACCAAAAGAGTTTAGTATCCTAACTAAAGGTGATAGGTCCCACACCCTAATTCAATTGGCCTTGGGTTTTAGTTTTTCTTCTTTTCTTAACTGGTCCCTCTTCTTCCCTGTTTCTTTACATAAAGTACACATGTATTTATATGCACAAGAATCAAAACAAGCATATTGTAATAATAAAATATATTATACAACCAAGGTATATAAATAATAGATAAAATAGTATTGGGGTATCACCGTATCAAAAGAAATGTACCTCCACATTTCAAACATACAGTTAAAACTTTTACCTGTTAATACTCGCAATTTTGAAGGAGCAGGGACATCAACCAATTCAGACACTTCGTTGTCAGCAGATACAAGAGAAGGAATCAAGGATAAAAATGTATTTGATGCCCAGTGAATGTTTATTATCTACAAGGAAGAGAAAATTGCAAACCATGAGACATGTAGTTGACTATGAACAACCTATGTTAAGAAATAAGATACGGACTGACTGTTTCAGCATCGCTGGCTTTTCGCTTAAGAGAGTCCCTGAAAATGTAGTTGACATGGGTATCGGCTGTAAATGACACAAGTTTAGCTTTAAGTGACAGATAAAAGATTCAAGTTGAGTTATAAAACAACAGAAATAAAGTCAAACACAACTACATGACAAATAAAATGAACTAATCCAAAAAAGAGTGGGAAAAAAAAACGAAATAGGACCAGGATATATGAATGATGAAAACCATGTCACGGGAATATGAATGGTGAAAACCATGTAAGTGAACACATAAAAATACCCCACCCGGGTTATGGCCGGGAAAATCTAGATGGGAATAATTTCGCACTAATGCATTAGTTAGGATTACTAAATAATAATGTAATAATGTAAAAGAAAGTAACAATAAATTGCTCATTTCTTGTTTTAGAACTTCTATTTGTAACCTTACATTACGAAATTATATTTGATAACACTTCTATAATACTAGACACACATGAGTTACGTCAAAGAAACACTAAATTACCAAAATGTTAAACTTAGAAGATTAAATTATTTAAGAATTGGAAAAGGAAAGAATTAAAGTAACAAATGAGAATCCACCAAAGTACAAAAACTTATCAAGGAATCCCTATATTTGGAAGCCAAGTGACCATTTCTGCAATGTCAATATAATAAATGACCACTTTGAGAGTAAAAAACATTAATGGATATATAAACAGTGAAGTATAAGACCGATAAATGCAACCTCAAACCTTTCCAAACTTCACATGAAACAATGAAAGGAAATAATTAGAAACCATCACACCAAAAGGTTATAACAATACCTCTTTCCCTGCGTTATCCTTATATGTGGTCTTTCTGAAAGGAAGAAACAAAGCAGCATATAAGGAGAGCCTCCTTTGTTCATCCTAATTAACATGTAACAAAAACCATAAATTCAAAACCTAACACAAGAAAATAGAACATACAACGGAAGAAAATGAACAAAGATCATGATCAGCGTACAGCTGCTAATGAAGTAACAACATATATACAATGAAATAACACTCACATTGAATGAGGAGCATCTGATCAATTGAATAAGGTTCCATGCAGCATCCAAGTAAGCAGCAGAAAGCCTATATAAGCAAAAGGAAAATTTACAAGCTTGATACAAAATCAGCTAGGAAACTGATCTACATGCTGCAAAATTCTCTTGGCCTGATAACATTGATTAAGAGAATGCTATTTAACTTTGGGTTCGGGGCTGGTTTAGATTAAATGCCAAGAAAACTGTAGGTTTTTATATCGTAAACAAAACTGTAGTTTTTTTTTTATTATTATTACTGGCTAAGCAAATAACAATGTAGCTATCTTAACCTACAAGCAAAAAAAATGGTTGTTAAGCTCTCCTACAGCCTAGGGGCAATGCAGAAGCTTGCACAGAGTAAACCATGTTTTTTGACATATAAGTATTAAAACTCCTTGCCCAAAAAAGTTAAAATATGCATTCACATCATCAAAGTTTGGCAGACATTTCTTCTTTAAGAAAATTAATTATAAACAATAATTTAGCCATTTAATAGCGAGAGCACTTTGAAGAAGCAAAAAGAGTATGATACTGCAAATTTTATAAGAAAAGAAAAATAGATCGAGAAAATGATAGTGGGGTTCCTCTTTAGATTATTGGTATCTATATTTTGAATTCTTTATTTCTATATTATCCCCACACAATTGAACATTCATTATGCCAGCTTCCACAATGTGAAAGCCTTGTACCCAGCAACAGGCAGAACAACAAAACCATGTCCAATGTCAAGACGGTCTAGGCGGCCGCTGAAATAAGGCCAAATCGGCCTTCCTAGGTGGCAAGGAGCCAAATCAACCAAATCGGACAACTAGTCGGTCTAGGCAGAGTCAAAAGCTTTGACTCTGCCTAGCGATTTCTTTTAAAAAAAAAAAATTCTAAGAGCAACGACAATGACCAGACGAGGAGATGGCAATGGTGGCGACGAGAGGCTTGGAGTGGGGAGGGGCTGTGCTTTCGGGTTGATACTTTGATCGATGATGAAGGGTTTTTTTTTTTTTTTTTTTTTAAAGCTAAGAACTTTAAAACGGTGTCACTTTTGGCTTCACTAAAAGCGAATCCCAAAACGCTCCCCTCTTCCTCACTTCTTCTCTTTCCCCAAACCTTCAATTCGTCATTCCACATCTAGGGTTTGTATTTTGGCACATCTAAGCCAGAATTTTACGGCTGCCTAGGCACTAGGCGCCGAGCCTCTGCCGACTAGCGACTACTAGAAAACTGATGTCTACCACATAAATGGAAGAACATTTGTTATTATATTTGTAAACAAAAGCCATGGAAGCAATGTACTCCCTAAAAATGACAACCAAAACCTCTTACATATGTTAATAATTGTAATTCTGAAACTTTATTTTCCAAAATCAAAGTAAATATTCAAGATGGTAGCCTCCACCAAATAAAAACCAAGTATCAGGAAATGATTCAAAATAGCAATGCCATGTATGCAACATGTTTGAAAAAAATTAATCCTTACAAAAATGCAATAAAATGATATATAATTGATATTTTTCGTAGTACACATCCTCAACTTACAATTACATTCTCTAATATCGAATTCAGCATTTAAGATTAATTTTTCCTAAACTTCTACAGTTCTTCTTAAAAATAGAGTTTCTGTTTCCAATAAAATAACAAAACCAGCCCTTAGATATATAATAATATTGAACTGATCATACCTATCGCATCCTTCTGATACTGTAGGCTCACATTTAGGAGGAAGATTGAAGACAATCCAGAATAATGTCAAGTCACAAATGCATGTCATTGCTTTAATAGGTTGATTGCCAGAGATCATGAGATCAATCTGCATAAAGATGAGTGACCAGGATACAGTTAAATAATTGTTTCACACTAAATATGAAACCAATTAAATTATATTTGCAATCTACATAAACTCGTCTTTCCAGAAATTAAAAAAAAAAAAATTCCAAGCAATTTTTATTTAATGAATGATAGTGAACATACTTCAATTCCGATACGCTCTCTGCTGATTTTTGCTGCAAGAGCTGTTTTCACCTCATTGGAGGTAGCAGCTTTCTTTAGCTCTTCATCTAGTATGAATACAAACCTTGAACCTAAATGACCACAAATGAGCATGTTAGTGCTGAAACACTATTGTTTGGTCTTTTCCTAAGCTTAACCTTTTGGTTTGAATGGCTACTAATACGGTATCAGAGCTAGTTTTACAAGGATTGTATGGGTTTGAATCCCCCACGTGACTGAATTCGTATTTATTGTATGTGTTTGTTCTAAATTGGTGTTTGGAATTGAGCTTTGGCTTGGGCTTGGGCCACGTGGCAAGCATGTTGATTTTGCAAGTAAAGAAGTGTTTTTTTTTTTTTTTTTTTTTTGAATAGCTGAAACTTTTAAAAGAGCCAAAAAGGCAAAAACAAACGCACTCCCCTGGGGAGAAAAGAAAAAACAGAGGAAGGACCACACAACCACCCCAGAAAACCAGCAAGCCAACAGCACCCAACAGAAACAACAAACAAAAAACAGAAAAGCAACAGGAGGAAGCCCACAGCAAAAACACAAAAAGAACAAACCAACTACACCCAAGAACAGAGCACCTTACAACGCCCACCTACACACAACAAGCAAAAACAAAAGCACGAAAAGGCCGACTCAACAATCACCCCAATCCGCGAAGTCCCCAAGTCAAGAAGTGTGTTAAAGTGCTTAATATTATTGCTGGGTCTTTTGCTAACAGTTTAAGCTTTTGGGTCAAGCGGTTACTAACATAGTAAAAGAAGGTACAAAAAGCAAGTTTGGATAGAAAAGAATAGGGGAATTATACTAAAATAAAATAAAATAAAACAATTACCAAAACGAATAGCTCTAAGAACTCGAAGAGGATCATCCAAAAATGTAGCTTTTGGAAGCAATGGTGTCACAATTTTTCCTGATTTTAAATCTTCAATTCCTGAAATTTGAAAAGGAAAGAGGAAAAGTAAACGGAAGTGAATATTCTAACTATATAAATGAGTAGTTCTTGAAAAGAAAGAAGCAAATGAAATTCATACCAACCTCTTCCAGTAAGATCTTCAATTGAGTTGGTATTAATATTGTAGAACAAGCTGCCAAAAGAAAAGAAATCCGTAATCATATCGTACTATATTTCGACCAATAACACGCATCTATCATTGACGTATGGCCAAAGAAGTGGGACCAAGTTGTCCATCAACATAGACATGATTTATATAAGATGAATTCTTGATCATTCAACAAGTTGTACAAGTAAACCAAAAAAATTGCCAAAACATAATCATTCCAAATGATCACTATTCATAAACCAATGCAACAACAGAGTTATTGTTTTAATTTGACACTGTCACCTATGATATATGGCAAAGAAAGATACCTATTGATTGTTAAATCCCTTCGATATGCATCTTCTTTTGCTGTGCCAAATTTCTGCAGTGGGCATGTATATGTCAAACTTTTGTTAAGCAAGCCAAATATGTTATTAATTAGTATGAAAGATGTAGCTCCATATTTTCAACCTAGCTGCATATACACAAATAAATGAACTATTTTTTTTTTTTTAATGTGCTTTTTCATCTTTATCAATATAATGATGTATTGTAATAGTTGCCCTGCCCATGCATGTTTGTGAACAAACAAGCTCTATCATGCCATGTAATCCCTCTCCTTACTAAACTCACCAACTGCAAGTCTATAACTAAGATTGTGTTCAATTCCAATAAATGGACTTTTCAAGCACGAAAATTTTAATTAATGGGTGAAAATGGAAGTTGTGGTGCTAAGATCAATCTAGTTCTAAATCAACATCCACAAAACATGAAGCATGACAATAAACTTCTAAAAGGAAACAAATAACATAAAAACTAAAAGGAAAATAAAAATGTTCACATTTCACTTCATTCTCATCTATGCCTATTGCCCTTATAGAAGCAGTATACTGGAAAGCAAAAAATTACGAGTACAATATTGTAAAGAGTTACATAACCAACTTGACCAAAAAAAAAAGGGAAAGAAATACATAAACAGAGCATACAGAGCATCCAGAAACATTTGCAAATGCATATGAGTAACAAATTAATGAAATTATAGAGATGAACTTCCAACATAGCCACATATGACATACCATTGTTGGAATGCGGCTATTTTCACTGTATTCTTCACATCTTAAGTTCACGAAATCAATCCATAACCCAAAAAGCATCATCCTTGCTGTTTCCAAGTGTTTGGACTTATCGGGTTTGCTGCAAAATCAAGATATAAAGTATAAAACAGCCACAAATAACAATACCATTTTTATAATTACATGACAATACAGAAAAAGTAAACTAACACAATAATAGTATCATGGCGGTATAAGGCACTGTGTAAAACCATAAAATACAAAAGTATATCTATTTTACTCAGAAAGGGTCGTATTCTCCGTGGCAACAAGTCAACAACAACCGAGTTAGGGTCAACACAAACAAGACAGATACTTAAATCACAGAAAATCTCCCAAAATACTTTCTTATCCAAGGTTTTATATTAATTATAAACGGATGTCTCACTACAAGGTCCATATTTAAACAAGCAATGGTAAATAGACAATTCAATAAAACAAACATACAGAATCAAAATCAAATTCGCGAAAGCAAGCTGTGCACCTCGGAATTTTTCCGATTCCTGTAGGTGGCTCTAGGCCAGCAACAAAAAAATACTTAGTCACTTCTTCCACAAATTCACTTCCTGACATATTGTCCAGAGCGATATCAATGTCGTGACATTCCTTGCCGAGAAGCTGTAAATGAAATTGAAGACAAAAATAATAAAGAAAAAAGAGCTCAAATTCACAACATAAATTCATTAGAAATTAAAAAATTTAAAATTAAAAAAAAAAAAACAGAAACGAGAAATGAGGTGATGACGGACCTTGTCGCGGACCCAGCCGCCGGCGACGCGGGGCTCAGTGTTGAGCTTGAATTCGCGGATAATTTCGAGGAGCGTGTAGAAGATAGCCATCTCGGTGTCGGTCAAGTCAATTTTCTCCTTCACTTGCACCGCCGTCGGCTCAGCCATGGTGGATGATGACACTCTGCGACGAGAAAACCCTAAGTTTCTGGTTTGGAGGAGTAGAGCCGAAACGTTTCGAAACGAAACGGTTTTATTTGTACAGAGGGAAGTTGGAGAGACAAGAAGAAGAAGAGGGGGTTTAAGCTTTACACAGGGTTTTACAGGAAGTCGGTATTCTCGTCAAGGGAAATTCCTAGTGGAAAGTGTTTTTTTATTTTTTTAAGAGACTTCTTTTTTTTGCCGGGTGAACATCCACAGCGGTGGATAGGACGATGTTGGAGTATCGGGGAAGGGGATTCAACTGATGCGAAGGCCGCTTGGAGATGAATGTTGGGATTGAGAGGTGGGCTCACCAGGACCGATATCAGCATGGGTCAGATCCAACTCTTGCATTCCTTCCCGCGTTAGTTGCTCGCTAGGAGATGAGCACCCAGATTCGATTGATTGCTCGCCTTTCGAAGCATCGGTTGAGGGGGAGAGGGCATCACTCTGTTCATTTAAGTATTAATGAAGAAGAGGGGGTTTAAGCTGTATACGGCAGCTGTCAAAAGGGTTGGGTTAGTCCAGTCCGGCCCAGCCCAATATTGTAGAGGACCGAAATTGGTCTGGGATCGATATATAAAAGCTCAAATTTGGATTGAGCTCTTATATATTACTGTGTTGGCTGAGTCCGGTTCGAACCCGAAATATCTGGCACGAATTATATATATTTTTTTAATTTTTAATTTTACTATTTTATAATGTTTGTAACACAATTTTGAAGTAGAAAAGAAAATAAAAATAATGAAAAAAATATATCGAGTTCTGCTTCGTACGTTATATTCAGTTTATGGCAAATCATGATTAGTAAAACTAAATACAGTATGTTATTTAAAATAAATGTTGAATAACAATAAATATAATTTATTGTAGCTTAGTGGTAAGACTTCTAATGAAACAAAGGTTTGCTGCTCAAAATCATTGTTTTTTACAAATCCACTTCAATCATCAAAACTACAATTCAGTCCAACCTCACCCTACCATGTTTTATTTTCCTGAGCACGCTGATCATAGTAACGCTCAATGCATTGGAAGTAATCTTGTTCTTCAATTTGGGCGGGGACGATAATGTAAGTCGTCGGCTGTTCAGGATGTGGTGGATGTTGAATTGAGGAGCTGGAACCGGAACCGGAACTTGAACTTGATCTTGAACTTGAACGTTCTTGCCTATAACCAAGTTGCCCATGTCAATGTACCTATTTTCCTGCCAAATAACACCAAGGCATTGCATCATGTGATAATTTATGAACTAGATCATTTTTGCTACTACGAGAAGGAAATAAAGATTCAACATATTCTTATAAATATATATATCAACTCGGAGCCTATCAAGATGCGATGCATGTGTATATATGTATGCAAGGATGCCATTAAAACATTTTTCAAACAAGGGAGATTTTCAACAACATTAATTATGATGAACATCCATAGTAATTATCAAAAGATGACTTCCATGTATCTATCAATGTAAAAGGCGATTATAATTGTAATAATCAGGCAAGTGTAGTGAATCTATTGGAAGCTTACCCTTTTTCCACTGGACCATCAGCTGTGTTATTGTGCTGAATGCCGGCATCACTCTGAGGAGCTCCAAAGGCTGCATCTGGAACTGCAGCCTGGTTGAGATCGATGATCTCAGTTTGCACTGGATCATCAATGGTCTGGTCGCCCACTGGACCAACTAATGTTGGCTGAACCAGGTTCTGAGGGCTCGTGACAGGCACCTCTGGGATCAGTACAGGTAGAGCAATCCGGCCATGATGAGATGACAGTTCATGCTTACTAAACGGCCATGATATGGGCACCAGTTTTCTTCCTTATCTTCCTGAAACATCCATAACCATATTAATAACATGAGAAAAACCACCAATGAAAACAATTTAGGAATGCATAATGTCAACCAACAAAAAGAACAAACAAAATGTAAAGAGAAAGGAAAGAAGTAGTAAAGTTTGAAATTCATTCCTTGATTTGTTGTATCTATACATTAATGTGTTCTACTAAATTGTGCACAAACAATTTGGCCGATAATTGAAAATTTGTTAAAAATAAAAAATAAAAAACGATAAGTTTCAAAATTTCATACGTGTGAAATCTTAATAAGATTCAAAGGACAATACGATGGAGAGTGACGCAGCACAAGCAAACAAGATTACAAGCGTAACCTTAAATAAGAACGATAGTCTGGAATCCACCGGGAAAAAGGAAGAGAATATTTCTCAAAGTTTTTTGATAATGATCAGATTATTCAGAATACTGCACTCAAGAGAGATTAAATATACAGACTTGACCATAGGACTGCCCTAGGAATAATAAAGACTTTGATAGTTCCCTAGAAAAATAAAGACTTTGATAGTTCCCTAGGAAAATTAAAAACATAACCTTGACTCTAGAAGAACTCAGCATTAATAAAGGCACCACAATCTATAATTTAATACTGCATCATTTTTCTAATTGTTGGTCCAGCAGCTTTGTTATCTGTGCTACATCAGTCTCCTCCACTTCAGAAGAACTCAACCCCGAGTTATGGTCACGGTAGAGAGTCTCATCATCACTGAACTCATACAAATCTGCAACATTAAAAGTATTGGAAATTCCCATAAAATCAGGCAAGTCGATAACATATGCGTTGTCATTGATACGTTTCAGCACTTTGTATGGACCATATTTCTTGGGCTTCAACTTGTTATATGTACCAACAGGGAATCTCTCCTTCCTCAAAAACACCATCACATAATCTCCTTCTTGAAACACCTTAATTCGTCTATGTTTGTCTGCTGTAGCTTTGTACTTAGCATTGGTCTGCTCAAGCTTTTGTTTAACTTCATTCCTAACAGCTACAACATCTTCAGCCATATGCCCTGCAGCAATACTCTTTACATGACCTTTAGGCAGCTTTACCAAATCCACAACATGATTAGGAACGGTTGTATAAACAATTGAAAATGGTGATCTTCCAGTTGCACTATGTATCGCACTGTTATAAGCAAACTCCACTTGTGGAAGTGCATAGTCCCATTGCCTCGGCTTCTCACCACAAATGCTACGAATCATGTTGCCCAAAGTTCGATTAGTAACTTCGGTTTGTCCATCGGTTTGGGGGTGAGCAGTACTACTTCGATTCAAGGTAGTTCCAAACAACCTCCACAAAGTAATCCAGAAATGGCTCAAAAACTTAGTATCACGATCGGAAGTGATGGATTTAGGAACTCCATGCAATCTAACAACCTCCTTGAAAAACAGTTTGGCTATGTTAGAGGCATCAGCTGTCTTCTTACAAGCTATAAAGTGTGTCATTTTGGAAAACCTATCAACCACCACAAAAACAGAATCAACACCCCTTTGTGTTCGGGGTAATCCCAACACAAAATCCATAGCAAGATCCTGCCAAATATCATTAGGAACAGGTAAAGGCATATATAATCCAGTGTTTTGAACTTGTCCTTTTGAAACTTGACAAGTGTAACACTTTCTCACAACAGCTCCGACATCACGCTTCAATTGTGGCCAATAATACCGCTCCTCCAAGCTTGCTATAGTTTTGTCTCGGCCCAAGTGACCACTCAAACCTCCTCCATGCAAATCCCGAATTAGTTGTTCTCGTAAAGAAGAGATAGGGATACACAACCGATTGCCTCTGAACAAGTAACCTTCACTAATAAAATAATCTGTTATCGGCTCATGATTAGCACACTTTGCCCATATTTCTTTAAAATCATCATCAGCTTCATATAGATCTTTCAAGCATTCAAAACCCACAATTTCTTGAGCAAGATTAACTAGCAAGGAGGCTATTTTAGTAAGTGCATCAGCAACACGGTTTAAAGCACCAGACTTGTGCTTAATGACAAATGGAAATTTTTGTAGAAAATTCACCCACCTTGCATGCATCTTATTGACATGTTTCTGGCTGTTGATAAACTTCAAAGCTTGATGGTCTGTGTACAAAACAAACTCCCTTTGAATAAGGTAGTGTTCCCATTGCTTCAAAGCTCGAACAACCGCATACAACTCTTGATCATAAGTACTCCATTTCTGACGGGCTTCACTAAGCTTTTCTGAAAAGAAAGCTATTGGTTTCTTCTCTTGAGAAAGCACGGCACCCACTCCTACTCCACTTGCATCACATTCGACCTCGAACACCTTCTCAAAGTTTGGAAGGGCTAGAACCGGAGCGGTACAAAGCTTTTCTTTGATATGGACAAAGCTCCTGTCTTGCTCTTCTCCCCAATTAAATTTTCCTTTCTTCAAACACTCCGTAATAGGTGCGGTAATGGTACTGAAATGCCTCACGAAACGCCTGTAAAAAGTTGCCAAACCATGGAAACTTCTTACTTCAGATACTGACTTTGGAGTTGGCCAATCACGGATTGCTTTAATCTTCTCATCATCCACCTGTATGCCATCCTTTCCAACAACAAAACCCAAGAACAACAACTTATTTGTACAAAAAGTGCATTTTTTCAGATTCACATACAACTTATTTTCTTTTAACACAACCAAGACTCGTCTCAAATGCAGTAGGTGCTCTTTTTTGGTCTTACTGTAGATTAAAATGTCATCAAAATAAACTACAACAAAAGAACCAATAAAGGGTCGAAGAACCTAATTCATAAGTCTCATAAAGGTACTGGGAGCATTAGATAACCCGAAAGGCATCACCAACCATTCGAATAATCCATCCTTGCTTTTGAATGCCGTCTTCCATTCATCACCTGGCTTGATTCGAATCTAGTGGTAACCACTCCGCAAGTCTATTTTGGTGAATACCTTTGAGCCCTCAAGCTCGTCCAGCATGTCTTCCAAACGCGGTATAGGAAACCTGTATTTTATGGTGATCTTGTTGATAGCTCGGCTATCTACACACATACACCAAGCATTTCCCTTCTTTGGAACTAGAAGGACAGGTACCGCACAAGGGCTCATACTTTCTCTAATAAAACCTTTCTTTAACAACTCCTCAATTTGCTCTCGCAAAACTTCATTCTCTTTTGGGCTCATACGGTAATAAGGGAGATTTGGTAGGCTAGCTCCAGGTACCAAATCAATCTGATGTTGTACATCTCTCATAGGCGGAAGCTCATTGGGTAGCTCATCGGAAACAAGCTCTTGAAACTCTGTCAAAATTTGCTGCACTTGAGTAGGGATTATAGTCTCTTCTTTACTTGCTGTCAGCAACCCTTTCACTACCACTGGATAAAAGGATTCAGTTTCTCTTATTGACTCATTAATCTCCCGCTCACTGCTAGTCAAAGTTAAGAAACTAGAACACTTTCCTTTTGCTATACTTCCTGAATCTGTACTAGGAGTCATAGCAATTTTATGTTGTTTCCAAGTAAACAATACGACATTGTCTCGTCCCTTCAAAGTAGTATCCACATCAAACTGTCAAGGTCGACCCAACAATTTATGACACGCATCCATATCAATCACATCACATATAATATCATATTTGTAATGCTTACCGATAGATAGTGGCACTCAGCAAGTTTCAGCAACACGAACGGACGGCCATTTTTTCACCCAACCAAGCGAGTAAGGTGTGCTATGTGGTTCTGTAGGTAGCTGAAAATACTCCACCAATTTTTTTGACACAAAATTCTCGCAGCTTCCATTGTCTACAATCACGTCACATACTTTATTCTTAATGGAACAAAGTGAACGAAAAATGCGATGTCGCTGCCCCTCCTCTTTCGGTGTCAGTAGAATTCGTTGTAACACCAAAGTAAGCCTTTCCATTCCTTCCTCAATTGCAAATTCAACCCCCCGCATAGTCATCTTCAACAGCTTCTTCTTCCTCTTCTTCTTCCATTTCTTCAGCCTCCAGTAAATTGGCTTGTCTCCGATCGGGACAAGTGTTGGAGCGATGCCCTGGTTTTTGGCATCTATAACAAATATCTCTCATGGGTCTAGCATACGGATTCTCCTGTTGAAGTTGAGTTCGGGTATGGCCTTTGTTGAAAGTTCTGCTATTACCCTCATTGGCAACTCGAGATGATCCTCCAACTTGTTGCTACCCGGATTTTCCTTTATCTGGTGAGGAAACAACAGTGTTGTCAGAGTAATCTGATGTATTCCTTTTGTAAGTCACTGGGCGCTTTTCCTTCTCCATCAATTCGGCCCTCAATGCCATGTTAATAGCCTCTTGCAAGGTCCACAAATTCTGCAAGCCAATTTTTTCTTGAAGAGAATTTTTCAGCCCATGAATATACCTTGCTACCTTTTGGTTTTCGGTCTCATTCAAGTGATTCCGCTCCGCTAGACGCATAAATTCATCAGTATATTCAGAAATGGATCTATTCCCTTGCACACAACTTATGTACATATGGTACAAAATTTGCTCATAATCAGCCGGTAAAAACCGATCCATCAAAAGTTGCTTCATTTTTCGCCACGTTCGAACTCGATTCTTTCCTTGCCTTTGACAGGTATTCTGTAATTGATCCCACCAAACAGCTGCAGTACTTTTTAAACGGAAAGCAACCATCTTCACCATTTTGTTCTCTGCAATCTCCATGATCTCAAAGAATCTCTCGACTTCCACTAGCCAATCCAAGAAATCTTCTATCTTTAAGTTTCCAGAAAATTTTGGAATATCAGCTTTGATACGATAATCATCAAAATTGTTGCGGTTGTAGCGATTATTTTGAAGATTCCGATTGTTGTCCGGTGGCGGCTCTACGACTTCTTCCTCCGATTCTGAATCATCCTCTTGAACACGAGGCCTTCTATTGTTTCCTCTATGATTATTACCCCTTGCAACACCTCCATTATTACCAACAGCTTGCTGCAATAAGTCACGAATCTCCCTGATTTGATCATTTAGGTTGTCAATACGAACATTTTGAGTGTCTAGATCTGCTCGAGTGATAGGAACATTAGCATCACGATCACCTATAGATACGAGTCAACGATAACACGAGGGGAGAAACCCGCTCTGATACCACTTGACGCAGCACAAGCAAACAAGATTACAAGCGTAACCTTAAATAAGAACGATAGTCTGGAATCCACCAGGAAAAAGGAAGAGAATATTTCTCAAAGTTTTTTGATAATGATCAGATTATTCAGAATACTGCACTCAAGAGAGATTAAATATACAGACTTGACCATAGGACTGCCCTAGGAATAATAAAGACTTTGATAGTTCCCTAGAAAAATAAAGACTTTGATAGTTCCCTAGGAAAATTAAAAACATAACCTTGACTCTAGAAGAACTCAGCATTAATAAAGGCACCACAATCTATAATTTAATACTGCATCATTTTTCTAATTGTTGGTCCAGCAGCTTTGTTATCTGTGCTACATCAGAGAAAGAGAAAAAAAATGATGAATTCAATGAATTTCTGTAGAAACTAGGCATGATTTTAACCTAGATCCAGAATCCAAATTGAAAATGAAGATGTTAACATTAAAGTAATTGTTAGAGTTGATTTAACCAATTGTTCACAAGCAAGAAGACCAAACAATAAGCCAACAACAAACAGAACTTAAAAAAATCATAGAATTCAATATACAGCATATCTTAGAAAATAATACTGAAAGATTATACCTGGCAAATCATTTCCCATGCCACCCATTTTCAAGTATGGTTATCACGACCTTTGACAAGTTCTTTATTATACTTAGATAGCAGGCCATTTGAAGTTCATGGTATGTCAAGAAGAGTTGTTTCATCACTGTTGGAGCACCCGACTTTATATAGAGTAGAATAACAAAAATAGATATGCTCAAAAGATGTCGAAGAGGTATGTACACGTCAATTACATGTTTACGCGTCAATTACACGCAATGAAGCGTTTACAACTAAAATGTTCAAAACGAGTAAATTTCAATGTTATGCATGAGCAGCATGTATGATGCAGTGCACGCCGATTTGGAATCTATGGAATCGACGCAAAGGCAAAGGGCCTTAGTAGGGGCAGTTTTCGTGTTTTGGATTTCAGTTAAATTTGATAC
Source organism: Acer campestre (assembly GCA_954870605.1). Taxonomy (NCBI): domain Eukaryota; kingdom Viridiplantae; phylum Streptophyta; class Magnoliopsida; order Sapindales; family Sapindaceae; genus Acer; species Acer campestre. The sequence goes on from OX940811.1 coordinate 3,012,517, forward strand.
ACCATTTGGACAGGCAATTTGAACCGAATTCCACCGTTTTGGCCATCGAAATCACATTTTGGCCATTTTAGGAAATAACTGTTTCATTGATAACTTTTTATAGAAATTTCGTTTTGCCACGCCTTTTGTGGCGTTGTGTTTTAGGAGTCTAGGAGTTTTAATTTCAGTTTTTATCTCAATTCTTTCATTTTCAGGAAAAATGATTATATTAATGTATTTGTTGAACAAATACATTAATGGTATTGGTAGCAGTTGACTCAACAAACACCATCCCACCATTTGCAAATTACTATTTACTAACTCTTGGATTGTAAAATTTTAAACTATTTCTTCCTCAACATTTTTTTATGTCAAAAAAAAAAAAAAAAAAAAACAACAAAAAAACTTGTAAATCAGCATTGCATGTTCGTAACATATAGACAGAGTAAATACCATCTCGAAACTCCATGATGAGAGTTCATGCTTACTTACCGGCCATGATATGGGCACCGGTTTTCTTCATCCTCCTTCTGAAACATCTATAATCATATTAATAACATGAGAAAAACCACCAAAAACAAATTATTAATGCATATGAAAAGGAATTTATCGAATGGACAAACCAAATCTGCTATTGATCTTCTCATATAAATTGGTCAGCGACTCAGCGGAGATATATAGTAAAAGTACTCAACTTTTAATCAGGCAATTCATCAAACGGCTTCTATACACTAACAAAAACAAATACAAACATCTGAAACGATAACAAAATTTCAAAATCAGCTGCTTTAGTTTTCAGATCAACAACTCCTTAAGAGCGCGGGCGCACACATATATATATATATATATACAGAAACTTTGCTAACAGTATCATCAAAAGTCCACAACCAACATAAATAACTTCAAATAAACAAAAAATAAAAAATCTCACAAACAAGAACATATATACAAAACCATATCAAACAAACTTTTTTATATATATAGAGACTTGTACACTGACCAAGATGAAATACGTGAGAGCATTTTAAAGTCACAACTGTTCTGTCACGGGTAGCGGAGACTGCTTCCAAGCAGATTGAACACAGAGGATCATGATTTTGAACAATAGATACAGGGGATTTCAACTCAGACTCGGACATTTTTTCAAACAACAAAAAGAATTACTGGTATATATATATATATATATATCTCTTTGTCGCTGTTTCAACGGGGGAATTTGAAAGTGACGAAGAGACCCAAACAACACCACAACATATATATAGTAGCAGTGACATGCTTTTCTCGCCGGATAGAATGGAAATTTGAAAGCTCATTTGCAAATTGCAAGCAACAAGCAATCCTTGGCTGACACTTGTTCCATAACCGTCAACTGCATTTACTGTTTTGATTCCTGTTTTGATTCCATATATAGTTAAACTTTTAAAATACAAATTCAGTGCAATGGTATGGTGACACGTGGCATTGTTATTAGTTTGCTGGATTCTGATTAATATTTTTCTGATTAATTAAATCTTACAAAATTAGAGGGTTTAATATAAAAAAGAATTAGTAGGATAGATCAGTAATTTCCACTTTTATATGGAGTTTGGATTTTGATCATCTCCTTATCTCATCTTTTTTTCTGAACTATCTAATCTCATGACATATAAGCATTGTAATGAATGTGTAATTAAGATGTGATTGGTTTCCACGATCACCTTATCAATAATCAATCACATGTTTTAAAAAAGTCATGAAAAATATGAGATAAAGAGAGTATCCAAATCCATGGAGATTGTGTGGAAATGTGGAGTTACAAATTTAAAGTAATCATTTGAGTTTTTGGTTTCATGTTGGTCATTTATTGGGGTAGAATAGTAATTTACTCTTTTTTAAACCTTTTTCAGACTTTATCCCACCTAACCTTGACTGATTTTGACTTTGACTGTCACGGGTATTAAAGTAATTAAGGGTGTGCTTGGTATGACTTTTCAAATAGAGCTCCTAGAATATATCTTTTACAATAGAGCTTTTATTGAGTATAGTTTTTAACAAAAATTAAAAAAAAAATAATAAAAAAAATTTTGATTGTATAAATTAAAATATATATATATATTGATAATAATGTATTTTTTAAAATAGTTTTCGGTTGTATACATTTTTTAGGAAAAAAAAATGTGTTAACAATGTATTTAATAAAATAGTTATATAGTGGAATATTTAAAATTTATAAAGGGTAGTTGAGACAATTAATATATTTAGACAATTTATATATTAAAAAAAGCTATTTCGAGCTTTGCCAAATAAAAAAAAAAAATAAAAAATCAAAACAACTTCTAACATTAAAAAAAACCTTTAACCCTTTCAAAAGTCATATCAAACACACATTAAATAAGATGTGGAGGATTATTCGAGAGAAGAGATAGATGATATAAGGCTGTATGCATACAATCTTCACTGACCTCTACCAACATTTTTTTTTTTTATTTGGAAACATACCCATACTAGATTATCTTATGTGCAAATTTAGATTCCCTATAGATGGAATGTAATCTATGTGTGACCATATTATATTTTCAATTTATAGATTTGAAACATTTATGAAAATAATCTAATAAATCATATAGGATTTGGTGCATCCATATAAAGCAGCGAAGCTAGGCTATTCTGCCAAGTTTGGAGGGGCTAAATTATAGAATTTTCATTATAAATGAGCAACAAAAACAAATTTAAATGAGTAAAATAAAATTTTCCAAAAGGTTGTCAGGTTAAATTACTCTCTTTTTTATATATAAATTTTTTGAACTATTACAATATTTTGAGATTGTGGATAGGATACAAATCTAGAAATTCAAGTTTGTGGGTCATTATATAAAAACAAAAACATTGAATGGGGCCAAAGTGAAATTTTTTTAAAATTTAGTAACAATTTAGTAATTTAGTTTAAAAGGATTTTTATTTCTTATTTGGCAGACATGGGCGGTGGGCCATGACCTCTGCCAGGCTTCCATTGGAAAACGGGCCAATAGAATATTGGAAAGCGGGCCTCCAATTCAAAAATTAAGCCCAAACAGTACACGTAGGGATCCATTTCGGCCCATTAAATAAACCAAAAAAAACACTATCGGCCCATTAGCCCGAAAGGACTCATTAGTCATTAACAAAAAGTAGAGTCCTGATCGCGTAATTTCGACGCTTGCGTGATCTCTGATCTCTCCTCCATCGCCCAAACCCTCAGCCTATATATACACACTGTCAACTCTAGACAAATCCTCTCGCTCTCTCACCGCTGCGTCGTCTCTCTCTCTCGCTCCATATTCTTGCGTACGTCGATTTTCTTGAGAGAGACCCACCGCAACTCAACCATGTTGGTCTACCAGGATCTCCTCACCGGTAAATTCTTCGTGTTTTCTCGTTTACTTGTTTGATTTATTACTATTTTTGAATTATTTTTTTTTTGACTCCTGTTTTCGCTGTTAAATCTGATTAGATCTGTAGTAGTTCCGTACTGTTTGTTAAGTGTTGTGATTCGGTTTGGAGCTAGCCACATATGTTGCTGAGATCTGATTGATTAAATAAAGTTGTAATTTTGTGATAATCGATTGTTTAAGTTTATTTATTTGTTTCAGATTTTTTTGTGTTTTTGCTTGATTTTATTTGTTTGGTTTGATTGATTGCTTCTAACTGGGATAATTCTCACTACTTGAAGGTACTGGTAATCGATTAGGTGATTGGTTGATTGATTCATGCAAACTTCTTTAAGTTATTTTTGATCGTTAGTGGTTGAGTTAATTCTACAAGTTGCATGTTGTAGTTAAACATCAAAAAGTTTTTGTGGTTCCTTTGATGAAATAAGTATGGCACATGGTTTTTGTTTTATTTATATTATATATATAATATAAATTTATTATCTTGTTTGTATCTTAGAGGTCTGGAAATTAAATATAAACTAATATTGAGATTGTAAGTTTACTTTTATTTGAACTGGAATTGGGATTTTTAGGATCGACTTTGATCTGATTGTTGACTTTGTAAATGTTATTCAGGTGACGAGCTTCTCTCCGACTCATTTCCCTACAAGGAAATTGAGAATGGGGTACTGTGGGAAGTTGATGGAAAGGTTAGCTCTTTGTTTCTGATTATCAAGAATGTTATGATCCCATACGACTGTTCTAGTTTGAATAACTTATTATGATATGTTTTATGCTTGTAGTGGGTTGTTCAAGGATCCGTCGATGTAGACATTGGTGCAAATCCTTCCGCTGAGGGTGCGGATGAGGGTGAGGGTGTTGATGACCAAGCTGTCAAGGTTGTTGACATCGTTGACACGTTCAGACTCCAGGTATTTTGCTACTCCTTTGGTTATTAGATGATTTAAGATGTTAAAATCTTTGAAAGGAGAAGTGACGAGAGTATATTGATGCTTGCAGGAACAACCTCCCTTCGACAAGAAGCAGTTTGTCGGATTCATTAAGAAGTTGATCAAGTCATTGACACCCAAGCTTGATGCGGAGCAGCAGGAGATATTCAAGAAGAACATCGAGGGAGCAACCAAGTTCTTGCTCTCAAAGCTCAGTGACCTTCAATTGTAAGTATTATCTTGTCAATGTTGCTGATTTTTTTATTTTATTTTTTTATTTTGTTTAAGTCCCTACTCTATGCCATGTTTAGTTATTGCGCATCTTGTGATTTGTGTTGGCTCAATGTATTTTCTGCTGCCCTCTTTTAAAATGTGAAGCAGATCATTGACGTTTTCTTGTATGTTCATAACAGCTTTGTAGGGGAGAGCATGCACGATGATGCTTGCCTGGTGTTTGCTTACTACAAGGAAGGTGCCACCGACCCAACATTTTTATATTTTGCCCATGCTTTGAAGGAGGTTAAGTGCTAGAAAATGAGGGTTTCTGGCTTCGAAGAGGAAGTCCTTGCTGTAGTTCTAGTATTAAATTATTATTGTCTGCCGTATTTTTCGTGTATTATTGTATCGGTGACTTGGGCCTGTTTTGGATTGGATTGGATTAATTGTTGTGTTTCTCTCATTATTATTGGATTTTGTGTTTTGTTTGAGTTGACAAATAATTGAATTTTGACTCGTAATATATCCGTCGCCTTACAATCATCTCTGCTTATAATTTGAATAGGATCATGGACGAAGAATTATTGTTAAATTGAATGGTTGTCTTTGTCATCAGAGTGGCTGAAGCCTGAAACTCTTTTCACAAAATGGTTCATGGTTTCCTAAGGATCTAAATAACAATTAGAGTTGCATGTATGTGCACTTACAAGACTTCTCGTTTTTTAGCCCACTATTGTACTGGTTTGTAAGACTGGTGTTCTAGCGGTTTTTATTGTTGAGGTCAATTGTTTTGGTGTTCAAACAAAATACTATTGTTTTGAATGAGATGAAAATCACATGTATGTTCTGTCGATGTCATCTTGGAATTGAATGGAATGGATATTTCTTAGAATTGAATGATGATAGTAATAGATGTTAGCAGGAACGGTTAATTCTTTGGATTGAATGGTGATCGTAGTGGATTTTAGCTCAATCAGTAGGAAATTATGGGGAAGCTTTACAGAATTATTTGAATCCGTTAGCTCAATTGAAATTATGTAGAAATTTACAGAATTATTAGGAAGCTGTGCGATTAGAAATTGATCCCAATGATTGAAGATGGCATGGGCCTTCATAACATTTGATAAAGCTCAATTGGAAGGAAATTTTGTGGATTTTTTTGCAGAATTATTATAAATCTATATAGAATTTGATTTCTATGTTCGAAGCATAAGGAAATTATGTTGAAGTTATACAGAATTATTATGAAGTTATGCGATATCTGAGATCTTATAATTCATTAATTTGTTTATTGATATATTGAAAAAATAAAAAATAAAAAAAATTACACAGGCATGGACAATCTTGACGAAAAACACTTGTGACTCATTTATTTGCATAAGAGAAATATGGCTTTAGCGACCGTGACCGGACTTGGGCTTCTTCACAATCATTACAGTGCAGTTACAGTGGTGAGCACAGTAATCGCTCACGCTCCCCAGAATCACCCTGCAAATGAGTTTTACATTTTGGGTCAGACTCCGACGAATATATAAAATGGAAGTTGCAAATTGAATTAGATTGTGAACCACCCGTAGGATATTTGTCTAGGTTTCAGATACGGAATCTCACACCCGATAACTATTACTTACCTTTTGACGACTCCGTAACCATGGCTGCCCAGAACCAATATGGATGCTTTATTTTTTTCTACGGCCTCAATCATAACATCTCTAGCATCACCCTCCAGCACAATCACTGACACATCATTCACCTGAGTACGTACGTACATGCACGTATTATATACATATAATCAGCCAATCAAGATTTTTTTAGACAATGTAAGTGATAATAAATTTATAAAACATCTTCGTATGTAAACATGAGTGATCGTAAAACTAACTATTTGTGGTGTTATCAGTTGTATAACGAATTATGTAATCGTACGTGCTCGTAAAAGAAAGATTCAATAAATGTCATGTGATATGATCAATCTAATTACTCAAAAGCAAAAAAGATTACCGATTTATTCTTGCACATGTCTGTGGCTTTATCAATGAGTTTTTTTGCCGTCTTCTTTGTATCAATCTCCATCAATGATGCAACATCAGAAGATCCTGCATTTAGTAAAAAAATAAAAAAAATAATCCATTATAAATAACGGTCACGGTCATTCTCTGGTCAGGACGGTAATTAAAATTTTCACTTTCCAGGACCGTCCTGACCAGAAAACTTTTGACAAACATGGAGAATAACCTGGTATGGGTCCACTGATTCCGGGTCCGGTGAATCCGATGACGGAAGATGGAGTGGGTCGGGCATGAACGAGCTTAAGCTTGAAAGGATGGTCAGGACCATAAGCTGCAAAAAAATGATCAAGAGTCCATTCTAATGCGTAGTAGCTGTGGACACTATCGTCTACGGCCACCAACATCACTGGTTTCCCTGCATCCCCCATCTCCACCGTTAATCAAATCGAAATCTGTTTCCTTCTTGATCAGTCTCTCTCTCTCTTAGTGTATGTGTGAAAACTAAAAACCAAAGAAAAAAAAAAAAATAGAAAATAAAAGAGTTGAGGAAATGAGTAATTTGTTCAGCTTTGAGAATAAACGCTATATATGGTAAGGGGGATAGAGAAAGTAGGAGGGATGTATGGATATGTCATATGTATATAATTATAAATTTACTATAATACCCTTTTATAAATTAGAGGGTAATAAAAATTGGAGGGTAATGTTATCATTTTCTGACTATGAGATCCCTCCTCTTCTCATCCGTAAAATGATGGAAGTATTGATTTTGGTGAGCTCATAATGAGTTGAGATCCCTTATCTTCTCCTATCCTCTCTCTTATTTCTCCAATCAAAAATGGATCGGCTCTCCTCCCATCCCTCTCCCTCCCTCTATCTCTCTCTCTCTCTCTCACCAAATATAGCATTAATGTGATAAAATTTGTCCCATTAAAAGATCGCAAAAGAGGGTGCATAGTTAATAATGGTTCAAAGTATGGGAGAATTTCACGATCATTGGATTAAAATGTGACGTGATGATGGATTTTTTTTTTTTTAATCATGGGATTGTTTAGATGGTGGTGATTTGAGGAGTAGTGGATGTAAGGGTGGAACTGGATGCATTGGATAGAGGCTCCGACAGGTCACGTGGTAAGTAAACAGCAACCTGTGTAGCTGAGTAGCTCTTTTCGCTACCCATGGACTCGGCTTATAAAACGGACGGTTGCGATGTTGTAAGAAATTGCTTGGTGGGTCCTTGCGATTCACAATTATTTTTAGAAATCGTTTGATTGGTTGATTGATATGTCATTAGATTTGAAGGATTTGAATCCTCTACATATTTGATATTTTTCTTGATATCATATAATCTCACAATACATAAGTATTATTATGAATATACAGTTAATATACGATTGATTTTACAACCATTTTATCAACAACCAATCACACGCTTTAAAAAGATCTGGAAAACGATCAGATGATAATATAATATTGTCTAATCTATTGTACATTATTATTTAATATATTTTCATGGTAAAAAGCTAAATAAATATTGAAGGTTTACAATCTTATTCTACGGTATTCATTATATCTTGATACAATTATTTGAGTTTTACCTTATATTGTTTGTTAATTACATAATAATAAGAAAATTAATATCTGGTTCTAGATGATTTTCGAGATAAAAAATAGTGATAAGTTACATTTTAATTCTCAAAATTATATATATATTGTGACACTACCTTTAAAACTAAAGGGTATCATATTTTTTTAACAACTTATTTCTTAAATATTAATATATTTGTCACGCTTGACAAATATATTAATATTTGTAAGAAATTGCTTGGTGGATCCCTTGTGATCGACAGTTATTTATAGAAATCGTTTGATTGATTGTTTGATTGATATGTCATTAGATTTGAAGAATTTGAATCTTCTACATATCTGATTTTTTTTTTCCTAACATCACATAATCTCATAATACATAAGTATTACTATGAATGTGCGGTTAATATGCGATTGATTTCCACAACCAATCATACGCTTTAAAAAAAACTGGAAAAAGATCAGATGATAATATAATATTGTCTAATCTATTATACATTATTATTTAATATATTTTCACAGTAAAAAGCTAAATAAATATTGAAGGCTTATAATCTTATTCTACAATACTCATTGTATCTTGATACAATTCTTTGAGTTTTACCATACATTGTTTTTTAATTACATAATAATAAAAAAATTAATATTTGGTTCTAAATGATTTTCGAGATAAAAAATAGTGATAAGTTACATTTTAATTCTCAAAATTATATATTTTTTTTTGTGACACTACCTTTAAAACTAAAGGGTATCATATTTTTTTAACAACTTATTTCTTAAATATTAATATATTTGTCACGCGTGACAAATATATTAATATTTGTAAGAAATTGCTTGGTGGATCCCTTGCGATTGACAGTTATTTATAGAAATCGTTTGATTGATTGATTGATATGTCATAAGATTTGAAGAATTTGAATCCTTTACGTATCAGATTTTTTTCTTGACATCACATAATCTCATAATACATAAGCATTACTATGAATGTGCGGTTAATATGCGATTGATTTCCACAACCACTTTATTAACAACCAATCACACGCTTTAAAAAGATCTGAAAAAAGATAAGATGATAATATAATATTGTCTAATATATTATACATTATTATTTAATATATTTTCACGGTAAAAAGCTAAATAAATATTGAAGGCTTACAATCTTATTCTACAGTACTCATTGTATCTTGATACAATTCTTTGAGTTTTACCCTACATTGTTTGTTAATTACATAATAATAAAAAAATTAATATTTGGTTCTAGATGATTTTCGAGATAAAAAATAGCGATAAGTTACATTTTAATTCTCAAAATTATATATATTTTTTGTGACACTACCTATAAAACTAAAGGGTATCATATTTTTTTAACAACTTATTTCTTAAATATTAATATATTTGTCATGCGTGGCATTGAATATTAAATTTTGTATTGGCCCCCCCTAAATTTCCGACTTTGCCCCTGTGCATCATGATTCATGTCAAAGCAATCTATAATCTATCAATAGAAATTTTTTCTTAGGAGGGTTTTTTTTTTTTTTTTTTCCTTCTCTTTCGGGTATCGTCAAGACTCAAGAAAACCTACTTGTGGTGTGTATAGTTATCTTACACAGCATAAAATCAAATTATATCCTGAACTTATAAAAGTGAGTGTGCAACCGGTGGCCAAACCAACTCCATCAATCTAGGTGGCCAATTTGAAAAGTTATAAAAAATCTAATAGAAAAATGTAAACGATTAAGTCTTTAGAGCATCCCCAACAAGGCTCCCTATTTTTCCTTATATCTAGGGAGTCAGTTGTATTTTTTACGAATAAGAAGCCATATAATGAGTGACGACTCCAACAAGTCTCTCTAAAAATGGCTCCATATTATTATTTTTATTATTATTTATTTATTTTTCATATTTAATATCAAATTATAATATAATATATTATAATTTTATTTGTGCAACTATAGAGAATATCACTTCATTCATTAAAAACTAATTTTAGTTTATATATATATATAATACAATACAAAGAAATGAAATGAATTTAGCTGTTGCAATTTTGGTTAAAAAAAAAAAAAGAATTTAAGCAGTTGCTAGCCGTTGGAGACAGTAAAATTGTAGGCAAAAAAGGAGAATTATTTGAGTTAAAATAAAAGGAATTTGGGTTAAATAAAAAATAGGAATAATGAATTTGAACCGTTGGATATGAGTGATGTGGACTCATCCTCACCATCCATTTCATTTGAGGAGAGAGGATTAAAAAATATGGAGGATGTCTTAGCTTCCTAAATTTAGGGAGCTTTTGGCCGAAATTAAAAATAGGAAGCGGGATAGGGAGCTATTGGAGCACTTTCTGATTGAGGCTCTCTAAATATAGTCAAAGAGGTCCCCAATTCCGGCCTATTGGGGATGCTCTTAGGCCTAGAGACATGTCATTCAGGCCCTCATGTCATTCAAGTGGCCTCGCCACTATGTGTAACAATAATGTTTATCGTCCCAATCAGCCAATCTTTCGAATCGAATGTTTATCGTTATAATCTATCAACAAAAAAAAAAAAAAAAAAAACTAAATTTAAAGTGGTGTTTGGTTTCATTTTTAAAAACAGTTTTAAAACAAAGTTGTTTGGTTAATTGTTTTATAAAACTGTTTTTAAAAACAAAAAACAGCTTCTTAAAAATTATAACTAAAAAATTAAAAACAATTTCTTTTTTATTGTTTTTCACCATTTTCAAAATAGTTTTTTTAAAACAAACCACAACTTTTTATAATTTTTCTCTCTAAACAACTACTTTACCCATTTTAAAAACAGTAATGCTACACATCCCACCTAAAATCTCATATTTTTCATCTCACCACATGTGGCATATGAGGTATCAAATGGTGAGTGGATACATGAGGTATGTGAGATAAATCATCATTAATGTGTATCCACCCAAAATTTGACACCTCACATGCCACATGTGGTAGGATGAAAAAAGTGGGATTTTAGGTAGGATATTTAACATTATTGTTTTAAAAACAACAACCAAACACTTTTATATCGTTTTCCGTTCCAAAAAAAACTATTTTTAAAAAACATTACCAAACACATTATATTTTTAAAAACATCATTTTTAAAACATGATTTTCATTTAAAAAAAAAAAAAAGTTTTCAAAAATACCATTTAAAAAACAATATCAAACTACCCTTAATGTTCTTTATGTTACAAGCCCAATTAGTGTTAATATAATTTATTATTATTATTATTATTATTTTGCACAATATATATATACTTACATATCTGGACCAAGTGTTTTTTAAAAAAGTTTTTATCATCGGTATAATTCAAACCACTGACTTTGGAGTGATTGTCTAAACCTCAAACTCATTAATCTACAAACTGAACTACGCTCATAGGGTTTTAGAATTACTATTCTTATCAAGCTTGCATATAAATAATTACTAAGCCTTGTAAGTTAAAAAACATATTTGTACCTTAAAGCAAAGGTATGGTGGTCAAATCAAATGCAATTCTCTCAATGACATGAAGCCCCACACACACATATATATATATATATATAGTTTACCTACATTTTTGTTTTTAAGGTATCAATAAGAGTCACATTTTGATATTTATCACATTTTTTATACATAGAATTATTTTCAATTTAACCGGTGTAAATTGAGAATCCGTATAAAAATAACTCATCGGATTGGATCATATACCATATTATATATTAGTATGTGATAAGGAGGCCTTTTCTGTTGTTGGCGTATCTAAACCAAAATTGGTAAAAAAACAGATAATCATTGTTTGATATAGCAGTACTTAATACGTTCACTAATTATCAATTAATCTGAAGATTAGTGAGTTGCTGCCATTTATCATCATCATCATCATCATCATGAAGTTTATTATTAAGTATCTACATAAGCTAATTGGTCAATTTATCATTACCAACCATGTGGTGGCATCCATCATTGATTTGATCAACCAAAGAAAATTAAAAGAATAAATAAATCAGTAATATGACTATATGAGTTACTGAGTATGTTACATTATTTCATTATTCGTATATTTATTTATTGAGTCCATTTTTGTTCACCCCCCTTCAAGCTTACCCCCCTCTCCAACACTTGACATGTGTCCAGGGAGGAGGTATTTTTGTCCAAAAACTATTATGTGTTTAGACAAAAATACCCCTCCCCTGACACATGTCAAGTGTTAGGGAGGAGGGTAATGCCCACCCCCCTTGAAGGGGGTGAGCAAAAGTAAACTCTTATTTATTTATTTATTTTGACGATATCTATTAATTTGAGACCATGTATTTTTTTGAAAGTTTTTGGCATAAATAGGATTCGAGCTGCTGACTGAGTCATTTGCCCAAACTCCAAGTTCGTCTATTTACCAGCTGAGTTACGCCCATATCATTTGCCCAAATTCTAAGTTCGTCAATCTATTTACAAATTATCCTTCCTGATTATTTGGACGCACATACTATTTGTTAAAATCTTAGATTACAAGAAAAAAATTCACAATTTTTTATAAAAATCAGTGGAGGTTTCTAATAGATTTGAAAAAAAAATAAAAATCGAAATTAATGTTTCTAAGATATGTTACGTGTATATTATAATGTTTTATAATATCACTTTAAAATTTACATTATTACAATACAATATTTGTATAATTATCATAGATAATCAATCAAAATTTATAAAAAATCTTAATTAGATAACATGAACGAGACCCTGGAAGAAAAAAAAAATGGATTATATATTGGATTAAAATTGAAAAAACTTTATTAAAGAAAAATAATGACTTTAATTCAAAAAATTTGGGATTCATAATTGTTGGATCTCACCGTCTCCCTGTCTCACACACACGCTTCAAGTTAAAGCAAGACTTCTTTTATTGAAAAAGAAGTGTACTGCAAGGTATTGATAGGGACAAGTTAGAGCCAAACTCAACAAAACCAAAATTTGAAAAAAAAAAAAAAGTTATTTATTTTTTAAAATTTACATAAAAGTCTACCAAGATCTGTTGAGATCAAATACTAGCGGTCCGGATAATTACATTTACAGCCAGAAGATATATACTCTCACGACATCAAAAATAAACTCCTAAGTCCTAACAAATGTTCGAAAAATGTGAATGGTGAGACCTGAATCCTCCGTTACTAAGATGGAAGAGGAGAGGGAAGATTTTTAAAAGTTTTAGATTTTGAGTTGGGCCCACTTTGAGATCCACCAGTATCATTTCACCTCACATGGCCCACTATGACCACAACCAAACACCCTAAAACAAAACCCCATTTAATTTCTTTCTTTAATCAAGCTTAATTAATCAAAATAAAAAACAAAAATTAAAATTATTTTAATTTCTCTTTGCTGCCTAGGCTCCAAATAAGTTTTTTTTTTTTTTTTTCTTTTTTGAAATTACAACACCTGTCGGGACCCTACGAGAATTGGACTCTACTAACACAGTTCGTAACAACTGCTCCAATTAAAGGGGAGAGAGCACCCTCACTTGTTAGCCAATGAAGGACAAAGAATATATGTAAATATATACATGGATGCTATGGATATTGAACCATGGTGGTGGAGGGTCCGACCATATTGGCAAGAGGCCAAATAGCGGCTCCAAATAAGTTGTGAGTTGAGGAGGCTGATAAATGCATAAAGTCAGAAAGTAGTTCTTTTGATGAATACTTTATTTATAACATAAAGTTAAAGGTCATATACAAAAATACAGCCTTCTTATTATTATTATTATTATTATTATTATTATTTTATATATGATATTGTTGTATCATGATTTCTCAATGTCTATTTACTATTATACCCATAGTTTATCATGCATATTGCATGTATTGCCAAGAAAGCTAAAAGCCAACTATTGTCGTGGACTTGTTAATATGTACCCCTTAGACACATATCACATATGTTAATATGAAAAGTTTACATATTTGAATTAAAATTTACACTAATTCTCATTATATGTAATGTTTTGAAATCTGTAACTGTTATTTTTTTTTTATATCTAAATTTTACTCTAAAAATTGATATCGACTCATGAAAATTGTAAATTTAAGAGCATACTTTATAAAAGAAAGAATTGATGTAGTCATGTAGCTCATTTTATGTTTGGAATATAATTTATAAGAAACTAAGTTAATGGTTTTATTGAATTATTTTCAATAAAACATCGTAAGACAATACTAGTAATATTCTTCAAAATATATCAAAAATTATTTAAATACAAGAAATATAGCATACAATCTCCCATGCACCTTCCATTTCATGTTAGTGGTGGGGTTTTGAGTCTCACTATTAACAGTTTATAAGTACGTGTGAAGAGTTTTTTTCTCGTTATTGTGGAAGTAGATATATCATGTTATGAGAGTAAAGTTTGATATCAGTAGACTTCAAAGTAGATATCTCTCATTGTGGAAAGTTTTCTTCCCGGTGTCATGGAAGTAAATATCTCCCGCTATGGGAGTAGAGTTTGTTTTTAGTAGACTTCAAAGTAGATATCTTTCATAAATAAGTTTGATCTTAGTAGCCAACAAGGACATAGCTCAACTGGTGGATGAACGAGCTTGTGGCTTGGGCAAATGACTCTCAAGTTAGCGGATTGAATCCTACCAATGACGAAAGCTTTCAAAAAAATACCTGGTTCCGGAATAATAGATATCGTCAAAAAAAAAAAAAAAAAAAAAAGGTATGATCTTAATAGGTTCTCTCATAAACATCTTTCATTATATCGGTAGATATCCATCCACACATTAATATAGAAGTTACAAAATCGGTTATAATGAAATATAAGGTGGGAAATATAAGTTTTTCTTATTTCATGTGTAACATTATTTATATTCTATCTTTGTTATATATATATATAAAATAAAAAATAAAAAATAAAAAATAAATTGGGTGATAACAAAATCTAAGTAAACAACTTTCTCAACAACCAAACAAAAAGTTTGGAACGGGGACATTTCCGTCATTACAAGACTAAAAAAACGGAAAATCACTCACACAACAAGGGTAAAAAAGTCAAATAAAGTTCAAAACTGCCGTTCAATAATTTTGAAAATACAACCTAACCAATTAAAATGAATTATTATTATTAAATCTTTTTTTCACCCAAGTATAAGTAATAAATTTATAATCATCTCCCGTGGAGCCTCCTCTTTGCTATCATCATCATCCATTGCAACATTTCGTAAAAAAAAAGAAGAAAAATAAAAATAAAAATCGAAATTAGGGTTTTGCTTTCCCTTTTAATTTCTCTCTTCAGATCTGATCATACCATTAATTTCACTCTGTTTTCAATCTCAGATCTCATTCTATAGTCTCAATTCGGTAAATTTTATATTATCCATCGACGCGATAACTGTTTTTGTTCAAACCGTTCATTTTTTTTATTTTTTTGTGTGACGAATTTTTCTTTGTTTTTGTTGTGAATGTAAGGTTGATACGATAATTCGCGGATTTTGAAAACTTAAATGTTCTTCTTCGAATTCGGATTTTCTCCTCCATGTGAGTATCATAGCGTCGCGAATCGTAACCGTTCAATTTCAATCGTGATATTGTTTTCGGTGGTTTGTTGATGATTATTTTGTTATTTGTTTTTTCTGTTTTGGTTTGGATGAAGTGGTGTAGTTGAAAACAGATCTTGAAAATTGGCTCCGCAAAGGCGTTCGCAGCGCCACATGGGTGGCCAGATGCAGCAGAGCAATGCTGCGGCGGCGACGGCGACCTCGCTGTATGATCACGCTGGCGCCGCCGGCGTTGGCGGGTCCATGCATAACAATGCAGGCCCTGCCGGCGACGCCGGTGACGCGGTCATGGCGCGGTGGCTTCAGTCCGCCGGGTTGCAGCATCTGGCCTCTCCCTTGGCTTCCACTAGCATCGATCAACGCCTCCTCCCCAATCTCCTCATGCAGGTACTAAGACTGTTGCTGTTTCGTATGGTTTCCAATTAGGCAATTAATAAATATTAAATTTTATTGATTTTTGGGTGTAAGGTTTTCCTGTAGAGTTTGGTGGGAATCAAATTTTGGGTTTCTGTTTAAATGTGTGATCATAGCTTTATTGTATACTGTATACTGCTTTGAATTTAGATGAATTATGTTCAAAATTTGATGACATGGAATCAAATTTCTCATCAAATTTCGGGTTTCTTTTGAAACGTGTGATCATAGATTTCTTTTTGTATATAGCATTGAATTAAGATGAATCATGTTTCCAGGTCATCGCAAACCCAGTTAGGAATTATCGTAATCTTAACAGGAAAGGAAATTAGATAAGTACATTGGTTTCCTGTCTGATTGTGAGTTTTGGTTGTTTACAAACTTGCATCTCTTCTTAATTCCTCGCTCTCTCTTTCTGGTTTTTTCTCAATTGCTTGGCTTTTGGTCATATTGACTAGGTGTCTGAATGAGAAGAAGATGCATTTTTTGGTTGACAGTAACTACTAGTGAAAACCTTTTAGGAGTTTGGATATTAATATTTTGTTTAAGCCATATGGAGTTCTGAGCTTGTTAGTCCTCTTCTTCTTCACATATATTGGACTATGATGTTTATGTTTGGAATTTTTGAGATAACAAGGAGTTTTTATAACATTGTTAAAGGGTTATGGAGCGCAATCTGCTGAAGAGAAGCAGAGGCTTTTCAAATTAATGAGAAACCTCAATTTCAACGGGGAGTCTGGGTCTGAGCCATACACACCAACTACTCAAACTTCTGGTGGAGTGGCTGCATCAGATGGGTTTTATTCTCCAGAGTTCAGGGGTGATTTTGGAGCTGGGCTTTTGGATCTTCATGCTATGGATGATACAGAGCTTCTATCTGAGGTATGGTTCTTTGTATAGCACTGTCTAAGTTTATCATATGATGCAAGAGTTGCTGCAGTAGTAAGCTATAATGTATTACTTTAAGGGATTTGAAATAAATTACCTATGCAGTTCATATAAATTAAGAATGCCTTCTACTTCCCCCTCTTTGCCATTCAGTAAGTTGAGTTGATTTCTATCCCCATTTGCAGCATGTTATCTCAGAACCATTTGAGCCATCACCATTCATGCCTGGTGTTAACAAGGGATTTGAAAATGACTTCAATTTGACAACAGGCAGGCAGCAGAAAGAACAAACAGAAGCAGATTTTTCAGTCCCAGTTTTCACAAATGAAAAAGAGAACACTGCAAGAGAAAATAATGTTGCTAAAATTAAAGTTGTGGTATGTTGGTTCGATAGCATTGAGTTTCTTCTCTCTTTATGCATGACTGCACGTAGTTTTAGACTCATTCTGTTGTGTCTTAGGTGCGCAAAAGACCATTAAACAAGAAGGAGCTCTCCCGAAAGGAGGATGATATCGTAACTGTGTTCGACAATGCCTTAACTGTCCATGAACCCAAGCTAAAGGTTTGTTCTGAGCCGTGCCTAAAGTTTGAATTAGATTTTAATTGATGCTGGCCTAACATTGTCATTTCTTCATTTTTCCT